>VZSF01007150.1:211914-378984 GCA_013398295.1 Chionis minor
AAAATAAAATAAAATCAGTTGAAAGTGTGTTTTTCTTTCAAAAAAAAAAAAAAAGACAGTTTTAATGAGCCTAATCATGAAGTTTGACAGTAGATGTTGACCTTGTAACGGGTCTTTGCTATGAGAAAAGAGGTTATTTAGAACCAGAATAGCTGTTGTTATTCTTCATTCTACTAAGTAAATTGTAGTAGAATTACTCACACGATACCATTGTTGTGTGGAGCTCAGTGGAAAGCTAATTCCTTTCAGGTTTGGGTGGGTTTTGGTGGTGTGGGGTTTTTTTGTGGGGTTTGTTTTTTTTTTTTTTTTGAAACCTCAGCCTCATTCTTTAATGGTTTCCTCATAGATAGCTTAAAAAAAAAAGCCAGTAGGATCAACATACATGTGATGAATGTAAAACAGTATCTAGAGATCTATCTGTTGAATTTCCTAGGCATATATTTACTGGATGCATCACAAAATGCCACATTACTTATTTGTTAATTGAATTGAATAATTATTCAATTGAGTCTCATACGAAAGGAAAATTTTTTTTCTCCATTAGCAGAGCTAAAAGCACATGGAAAACCTGTGGGTGTGTTCCAGCCTTTCTTTGCATAGATCACTCAGAAAATAGTGTCTTTTTAATAGTAGTGGCAGTAACCATCTAATAACCTGAATTAGGAAGGCTCCAGCAATTGGCAAGCATTCTCTTTTTCTCCGTGTTAAATATTTTGTCAAGGCTTTTCACAATTCTGGCTGCTGCAATTTCTCGTCTTTCTCCAAAAGCCATTTTTCTTCCGAGACGATGAGACTTGAGCTCCCTTGGGCCAAACCTCCCGTTTCCTGAATGCTCTTTAAGAGCCCTCGAGAGACGCGTTGTGCCAGCGCAGCACCGAGCCGGTACCGTGCGCTTTGGTGGGTACAGCCTGGCATTGCCCTTGCGCGTACCCAGGAAGAGGAAACTAAAGTAGGAATTCAGGGGCTGGAAGCACGTGGCTTTGCTCGCTCCACCACGGGGATGGGTCGCTTCTGTCCTCTGGCTCCTCGGATAACCCCTAGCTATTCCTGCACTTCCCAAACTGATGACAAACTATCACCCCCTGGCATAAGCGAACCATTTGGCTGGGTTCTTCCCAGCCTCAGCACACCCTGTGGAAGGGATGCTGGTGGCACCAGTGCTGCCCACCTCAGCACCAGGACCACTGAAGGACTGTGAAGTCCCAGCCATCTACCCAGAACCTTGCTAATCTCTTCCACATTCTTCTAATCATCCTTCTGAGAGGAGTTTCTAGGAGGGCGAACAGAGAAGGTCATGTTGGTTTGTGATCTTATTCTTTCAAGGTGCTTCTGACATTTTTTGACAACTTCAAGTACAAGGGGTTTGAGGTTTTTCTTTTGCGGTGCTTTTGATTTGGTTCATATTTGCAGTAGATTGGCTGCTCTAGCAAAAGCCATCTTAGAAAATTTTCTGCATTTACAGTTTACTGCTGAATGTCTGTCGTAGAGCTATTGGCCCCCGCAAAAAATCCACACCATCATGGGAGAAGCATTTAAGCATAAGCTGCAGGTGTTATCAGCTAGACGTCCTTAATCACCATGTTGAGTGTAGAAACTTCAGCTTAAACTGTACCATGTTCAGACAATTTTATCCATGGCATTAATGGGATGTAAAGCATTACTGGTCCTACCAGATTTTCCCTTGGAGAAAGGGGACACCGGGGTCACCACTGGGTCTCTTTGGAAAAAGAAGGGGGGAAAGAAGGAGAAACTTTTGGAACCTGATGTTGATTAAAGATACTGCCTTTGTCCCAAAGAGTTTACAGTTTAGCCACAGAATAGGTGTGGGCTGAGTAAGTGTGCTGTGACCTGGCCTTGAGCAGACAGGCAGCCTTTGAGGTGTGAAGGGAGATAAAAATCAATAAACACACCATTTGCCATTTACTCAGCCCAAACAAAATACTTCATCGAGACACTGGTGTAGCTTTAAAAAGTGATAGCACAAATTACGGTTCCACTGCAATGTGTATGGTGAGTTTTTACGGCATTCTGCTGGCCATATTTACAGCTCATTTATAACACTATGTCAGGGTGGTTTGTTGTTATTGTTACTGCTTTTCTTCCTGTCCTTCTCGCTGCCACTATCACATAATAGTCCGGGGAATGGGGTTTCTGTCACTCCACGTACATAATTGCTAAAGGGGAAGAGGTGCCTGGGCTCTTCTAGTATTTAGTCCACCTGATGCGTTGGGAATGGGTTTGAAGTTCTGCTCTTCTTGTTGGGACAATGGCAAAACTCCCCCTTGGGTTTCCCTGTTTCTCACCTGCCATCCCCTCTTGCTTGCTGGTCCCTCTATCCGAAATAAACTAATTGTATTGAAAGGGGAGAAGAGCAATGACGTGAGAAATCCTTGACAGAGGCTTAAAGCCTCTTGTTTTAGATGATCTCAGTCCGGTGGTGTTAGGAGTCTCAAAGTAAGACTTTATGTGGTTCAGTATCCACCTCCCAGGTGCATTTCTACAGAAAAACAACTCTTTGGGACCTGTAAGCGTTGCTAACGTTGGATCAAGATCATTTTTTGGGTAACTTGTGCTCAGCACCAGAGACTGCAGTTCCAACTGCTGCAGCAAGGCTTATCTAAAAGGATTTCCTGCTCTCTTGTGTAGAAATAAAAGAGCCGGAGCATAGGGAAGATCAGATAAACCTTGTTTTGGATGCTTGGTCTGTCACTGACCTCTCAGAAGTAATGGCTAGCTTTAATTTTTACCTTCCAATTTCCTTTCTTGGTAGACTGTTTATAAAACTTTTCCAAGCGAGCTGCCAGGGGTGTGCTCCTGAAAGACCATCTCTCTGGTGAATAATCAGCTGAAATTCTGATGAGAAAATCCTTTCATTGGGCACCAGCCTTCCTACTCGAGTGCTGCATTATCAGCTTAAAATTATTCAGACAGATCTGAGGAATTTACTTTAGGCAGCTTAGGAGATAAATTCAGTGCAGCAAGTTATCGTGATTGATTTAAGTATTTAAGACTTATCCTAAAAACCTGTTTCACTCAATCCGCCTCCTAACACGCTCCCGTCGAAGCCCTTCCTTTCAGGTTAAAACGCAATCTGAGTGCAGCAAGCAATTTCCCTTTCGCTGGCCGGGGGTAATTCCCCTCCATCCTCTGGGTGCGCGGGTGACGCGGTGTTTCGGAGGCAATAAGCTCCCCAACAGATTGTCTCATTTTACACTTCATGGGACTTCAGCGAGCCTCGCTGTGCAGCTCCGCTACGGCACCTCCTCCCTGAGGTCTGAGAAGGAGCATTTGTCTGAAAGCGGATTTTTTTATTTTTTAAAAAAAAAAGGACATTAAAGAGACTAATGTTGCTTTGTTTGTGGAGCGATTAGGAACGGGTGCTCAGGAGCCCTGGCAGTGATCAGCAGGATGCGCAGGCGCAAGCTTGGAGAGGGCCCTCAGAAGCGCAATCCATCACGGTGACATCTGACTCCCTGTTTCATCTTTTAGTCTGTCTGAAGTTTGTGTATGGCTGCGTGGAGTAGCTGCATGTGTGTGTGTGTGTGTGTTTGTATAGCATAAATAGCCTGTTGCTGGGCTGTTTACAGGTGCATAATTATTCCTTAGAGCCGGCATGACAAAACCTCACAGGCATTCCTTTTTTCCTTCTTTTTCCCCCCTTCATCGCACTCTATTCCTACAGAGAATTTGTATTTCCCTCTGGAGGCTGCCCGAGAACGAATGCAGATCATTCCAGTAGTGCCTCGCCTGGATGAAGCCAGTACATCCATTTCTCCCCCGTCAAAAAAGATAATGAGTTTTTTCACTGCGCTTCTAGCGGGTCTCTTGTGCTAGAGACTTCCCGTAACGTCTCATCAAGAATCTGCCTCCCTAAATCTGTTGAAATGCAAGAGAAAAATCAAGGCTCTACTCCTATTAACCCCTTGGTCTTTCTCCCGTTCCCTTTTTAACACTGTACACTCGTGAGTAACCCCCGCTCACAGGTTTAATTCGTACTCCAGATAATCTTTAGCGTGGCATTTACCACCGCGAGGAATTTCCCAGCTCTTAGGACCTAGCCAAGAGGCAGGACGTGAGAGAGGAGACCACATGGCAGGTAACGGGCAGGGTGAACTTTAGATCTGTGAGATGTGTGCAATATTAGTTCATTCTGTAGCTGAATGTGAACGCTATTGATATTTAATATCTTACCAGGAGGGATGAGTATTTGAAGGACAAGCATTCATAATTTGCTTTGACATTTGACATGATCAAGCAAGTAAAGGAATAATATTCTGCTCCTCCATTGTCAAAAAGATAATGAGTTTCATACCTATCAGTATTACGGGAAAAATACAGCCTATGTAGTGCAAAATGTGTAAGAGCTGCTATATATATTCTTCTATAAATTGTGTATATCATGTTGTTTTTCTGGCCCCATTCAAACACAGCATGCCGATCCTTTTTAATTTTCTGGTTTGCTGTGCAAGTCTCTAGCAAAAGACACTTTTTTTTTTTTGAGATGAAAAAATGTTTTCTTCAAATTATTTATAGAAAGAGCAGTGCTGTCATCGAGTCTGTCTCATCATATCATTCTTGGGTATCAATTTCTAGGCTTAGATGACAAACCATAGCAGCTACTTTTCCAATAGCAGCATCTGGCTTCCTGGCAAACTCAAAATGCAGTTATCTGGAAAGCTTCAGAATTGCATCTGAGCACATTTTATTTATTAGAAAGCAGTTGTGCTGCTTTGCTTCCCATGACTAAGCCAAAGAATATTTAATACATTAAAAGGAAGAACAGAATCGAGACCAACCTGTTGTCCCTCAAGTGGCAAGACAATGACGATATTTTTCCTTTAAGATGACCATTTCTTCAGCTCTGAAGAACAACCTGAAACTACTCATACTGACTTCAGATGATCTTTTCTAGGACTAAAAAAGAAATTCAGCCTTATAACACCTCAAACAAAATTCAAGTTCACCTTTTTCTAGGCTCAACTCTCCAAAACGTGGTGGTGGCGGCTTCTCTGCCAACCTCCCCTTGCTGGAGGAAGCAGACCCTCCACACAGAGTGTGTTCCTTCCTCAGAGGTGGAAGACATTATGTCCTTGAAATACATGATGAATGACGATAGAAGGAATAGGTGTGTTGGTGGCTCAGGTGCCGTACCAGCTCTCGGAAGAAATGAACTCAGCCTTTGGCATGGAATTTATGAGCTTGGCAGGTCTCTTAGATCCAGCTCTGCAAAGGTCTCCTAGTGTAGTTCAGCAGGTATCATGCTAATGTGCAAGATCTCATCCAAGGTATATGAAAATATAGTTCCATGAACAACTTGAATATTATTCCTTCCTAAATATACCCGTGACATAACGGATACCTTCTGCCACGTCCCGTGTTCTTGCCAGGTTCTTTGCTTGGGCTGGAGATTTTTGCGCTTGTGAAGTTCTGCTGCTTATCTGGTGAGTTGACTGGAATCCCACCACTGCCCCGTGTATAAAAGATTATCTGACATGCTACAAAACGTATGAAACTTTTTTCTGGTTCTTCCTACGTAGCATAATCTGAAGGAAATTATTCAGGATTGTTTTTTTCCTAACATCAGCAACAAATTAGATAAGGAAGATATCAAGTCCCATAGAAGATGACTATAGTCAATTACATAGATGTCCTTATAGCTTTAGGACATTCCTACATGCTAAAATTCATTCTCACGTGCATAGAGATAAAAGCTAAGAAAAGACAAGGGAGGATGAAATATCTATCTGTTCCAGGCTTTGATGATGGTTAGACTATATCTATATCAAAAGCTCTATTTAATTGAAGTGATTATTTTCATTCTGAGGAAGAACTCTCTTGAGGTTTTCTTGAGCAATTTCCAGAATTTTCTTTTAGCAAAATTCTAGTGTTATTTTTCTGGGTGATAGATTTATTTATATTTAAAAAAAAAAAAAAACCAAAAGCCTAAGCTATTAAAGTCAATGTATTTGACACTTAGCAGCAGAAGCGGCAATGCTAAATGGTAACATCATGCAGTTTTCTTTTGATACCGGTGGTGTCTCTGGGGCAGGATTTTATTAGTGACAGCTCTCACTAAATTCAGTTGAAGCCAAAGTTTCATCTCCAAAGTAACTGTTATTCAGTTCAGAAACAAAACGATCAGGCACCGGATTTCATTTAAAGCCTTGAACATCAACGTCGAGGAATCAAAATAATTCTGTTTCAAGCTTCTGTTTCTCCAGTGTAAAAAAAAAAAAAAAAAAATANTAATTTATAAAAAAAAAATATATATATATTTCTGGGTTTGGACACTCGCCCTTGCACGGAGCCGTCTGGGGCTAAACGATGGGGAGAAGCCATGGGGGTTTCTCTTCTCATTGCCATGAGCTTCTGCCTCTGGTCTGAGCTTGGAACAATTGGGTCTTAATTCTGATGGAGGATGGAGGATGCTACTGCAGTGCACAACACCCTGCCAAGGCTGCTTCACTGCTCCATTCAACAGCACTACTACGAGGCTGTATCATAAGCAGAGTCTGCAAATCAAAGGTTACATGATGGGCAACCTTTACTACATACAGTGGGTCAGACAGCTTTCTCGTTTAAGAAAAGACTACATGCTTTTCTGCTATTGAGGAGTGTAAGCACTTCTGCCTTCCTTCCGCCACGAATGGAGATTATTCAATGGTTGGATTTAATGAATTCAAAATCCTTAGAAAATCACTAGAGCCAGACATCAATGTAAAATACTCCACCAGCTTTCAGTAGTGGAATATAATATTAGCTCTCCCACAATCTACTTCATGCATTTCAAAAGAATAGGGAACATTTTTAAACTAAAGGAGATAGCTTGGGCAGAAGGCATTGTCTGCCTTGGATGCTCCTCTGTAACCCTTTAGGGCCCCGAGTTATTTTTCACAGGGCACTAGAAACAGAAACAGCTGTTTTCTTTGCAAAAATGCAGGGGGGAGGAAGAGGAGCAAGAGACTTTATTAATAAATTCTGTTAATGTACTGTTACCTCACACAATCAATAGGACTGCGCAGCAGGGTTGCCGCAGGGCCGGAGGCTCCCAGCCCATGGAAAACCCTGCAGCTGTGTGTCCCCTTTCTGCTGGTGGAGGCTGCTGAGAACCCATCAGCTCAATGGCAATTCCTCCTCTCCGTGCACATCTGGACTGGGAGCGCTGGAGGAGGATGTTCCCGTGCCAAGTGGGAGCCCTGCGGTGGTTACAGCCCACCCAGCCCTTCCCCTGCTCCTTGTTCCGGAGAGCCCAGCCGTAAGCGGCTCTCTCAGCCAATACAGTAATACAAATAAATAATATTAATTAAGGCTCGATAGCTTTAAAAAGCTATGGAAATAGCTTCTCTCCTGCTGTTTCAGTATCTCATTTTCCCACTCTGTCCAAACCCCCAAAGCCCACAGGTACAAACACGTATTTTAAATGAGAAGTTTGTTGAACCTCATTAAACTTAAATGCTCGATCTAGTTTTTCCGAACGAGGCTTCACTCTGCTTTTGAGTTTACCTGACTCCATTCTCCCATCCCTAATGGAGATACTCATTCAGGAATTGATTTTGTAAAGGCACTGATAGACCCACAAACCACGACTGAAGAGAAAAGCATGATTTACATGCTTAAGGCAAGCATCTAACTTTGGAGCTCTTCCACGTTTACAGGCTTCAGTCTGAGCAATTCGCCAAGGCCTCTGTGAAATAAAGACCGGCTTTTAATTTGTATTTGTTTTTTGTTTGTTTTTTTTTTCGCTTTCCCAGTTTTCATGAAAAGGATGAGCAGCTGAAAAGCATCTCCGCGTTGGTACGCCGAGCAGTGGAGTCGCGCGAGCACCTGCAGCCATCCACGCACTGCTCGGGAAGAGCGCTGTATTTCTCGAGGTTTGTAGCTCTTGTCCTCCCACTCCCTAATTCATATACATAAAACTGGTGTGCTGCCACGTTCCCTCCACACAAACGCATTAGCTGATCAGGAAGGCTTCCCATTCATCTGCCTTGTCACTTGGGTGAGGTGAAGGCAGGACCGGCTTGTCAGCTCGCGGTGATGAGAGTCAGGGGCGGAAGGCAGGATAACACGATAAAACATGGTGTAGATATTTCTCCCCCCGGTTTGCAAAAGGAAAATGTTTTCAAGCGCTGGATTCTCTCCATCCCCTTCCAAAACAGGAGGAAACCAGCAACCCAAATACTTGCCCACAGCCTCCTTGTGTAACTAAGGGCAGGGTGAGGCTGCAGGAGGAAATCGTGGCCAAATCTCCACGTTCACTCCGCTGTAGCTCCCGGAATGTGGACATTCTTCTTGGGATCGTGAGACACTGTCCCCGCTGCATTTGGCACCATTTTGGGGGTGATTCCCAGGGCCAGGGGAAGGCGTGTGGCACCCGCCCGAGAGACGGCGGTGACAGCGCAGAGCTTGGCACCCATCAGGCGGGCAGCACCTTCCCCATCTCCAGCCGAATTCTGGCCGGGGTCCGCTCACACCTTCACCCACCGACACCTTTCTTCCCGCCAGCGCGCCCCCNCCTCCGCCCCCCGCCCCGTGACTCGGCTGCCTCCCGCGGGCGGCGGCGGCTGCCGGGCGGTGTCGTGCGGCCCCCCGCGCCCGTGCGGGGACTATGAAGCACCATGGTGTGGTGTGACCGTGGCGTCCAGATGCTGCTGACCACGGTGGGCGCCTTCGCCGCCTTCAGCCTCATGGCCATCGCCATCGGCACCGACTACTGGCTCTACTCCAGCGCCCACATCTGCAACGGCACCAACATCACGGCGGACGAGGCGCAGGGGCCGCCGCGGCGGGCGCGGGGCGATCTCACGCACTCGGGGCTCTGGAGGATCTGCTGCCTCGAAGGTACCGGGGGCGGGGGCCGCAACTTCCCGGGGGGGACCGGGCTGCGCTCCCGGAGCCGCCGGGCAGAGCCCAGCCGGAGCCGGAGCCGCCGCCTCGGACACGGCCGAGGAGGAGGATGGCGTTACCGTGGCAACCGGCATCTCCGGGATTGCCATGGGAACGGGGCGGCGGGATGCGGAGCGCGGCCCGGGGGAGCTCTGCCCAGGGGGGCGACCTCGCTCCGCGCCCCTTCCCCCCCCATTTTTTCCCCCGGGGGTTTTGGGGGGGCTCCTGGCAGGTTCGGGGCTTTTCGGAGCGCATCCGCGTCCGGCGGCCTTGGGGGCTGGGGACCCCCCGGGGCTTTGGGCTCGGGGGTTTCGGGGCTCAGCCGCAGCTCTCAGGCAGGACAGCGGGACCCCCAGTTTCTCCCCGTCTCCCCTCGCCTGGAGACTGGGAACGTGGCTGCGGGGCGAGTGTCTCTGTGCGGGCTCGGGGTTACTCAATTCAGCCCCAGGGTCAGGTTCAACAACACCAGCAAAGCCAAAAGCCGGGTGCTGCGGTGGCGGGGACGGGGAGCAGGACACCCTGCTGCCCGCAGAGGCCGAACACGCGGCTCCGTCTCTGCAAATGGAGTTGTAGAGGAGGCGCGGCGGGGAACTAGCGGGACAAAGAAACACATGGGTATTCGGAGGATTTGGCAGAGCGGATGGGAAAGCCCAGATGGGAAACAACATCTGTCCGCCCAGCTCAGACTGTGGGAAATCGGCCCATCCCCAGGAAAGCGACACGCACCACGGGCAGGCACTGGCAGCGGGGACAGGGCCACGGGCGCTCGGAACCCCTTCACCTGCCGGCTGCATTCCCACCGTGCGGAGAGCTTCCAGACCCTCCGTCATGCTGGATGAAAGGGAGAGCGTAGAGGAAAGCTGTTGACTTTTGCTGAGCTGCTTTGTGGCGGGTGGGAGTGGGGACACGCTGGAGTCTTTCCTCCCGCAGCAACGCGCTCGGCACGTCGGCTTCAGTGCCCCTAATTCCATCCACACAACTCGGCACACGTGAACTTTACAAACCCGGTTTCCTGGTTTATTCTAAGTGACAGGCAGCTCAGCCCAGACGAGCCCAGCTCGAGTCCAGGGTCTGGCAGTATTCGGAGGGTTTTTCCCCTCCCCAGAAAGGGCTGTGGTGTGGTAGAAGCACCTCATCCCCACGTCTGTTCTCATCTTCTCCTTCTGCTAACAATTTAAGGCTACAGCGTAACGTCATTTTTCTCTTTTCTTTAGTAATAGTATAAATACATAGAATAGCTACAGGACAGGAAAATATTTTCGGACAGTAAAGAGAGAAAGAATTACTGAGAGGTGAAGGTTTACAGGTAATAACGCTTGGCTTTATAACTCCTGAAGGAAATCTAACTCTCGGTGTGGGCTTTTATGACACCTGGAAAATGAGGGCTTGCGTCTGAGAGCTCCTGAGTTTGCTTGAGAGATGCTGAGCATCCTCCACTTGAACCGAATCTTGCGATCTTTGCTAAGCTGCTTCTCGGGTCTTCAGTCTCCGTTCTTCCATGGAAAATAAGTTAGTTTGCATCTTGTGGGAGTTGCTGAGCTTGCTCTGCTAGACTGGGCCCGTCGTCTTCGGGAGAAATCCCCGAGTTTCGCGACATCAGGATTTCTACGTGGTCTTCCAGGAATCTCATTCACAGAAATGAAGCGCAGCTTTGACTGGTGGAATTTTCCCCTTGATTTAAGCCGGGCTTAATAAGAACTTTGTTTAAAAAAAAGAAGTCAGTGAAGTCGTGAGAGATGGGCAGCGTTGCAAACAGCGCCCAGGAATGCTGGCTGAGCACCCCTCTCCTTGCGCCACGGGGGCAGCGCCGGTGCCTTCCTGAGCACATTTGGTTTGTGAGGGTATTTGCTGAAAAATTGCACCCCGCAGCTGTGTGCAAGTGCACCTGGAATCCTCACCGATTCTTGGGACAAAAACCATTTCATGTGACCTATCTATGCAGCGGCATTTGGGCTGTTCTGCTGCAAATTCAAATGCTCATAATCAAATTACAAAGTTACAAAATTTAAAGTTGTCAAGTACGTGCTAAGAATGGACAATTTGAGAAAGCTGTCATCTGTTCACAGATACAAGGAACAGAGACTACATTCTCTCCTACATTTTCAGTATGTTCTGTCTTTATAAGATAAAATCTATAGATACATTAAATTATTCATGTTTGAAACCATATCATGGGACTTTGATTTCGACATGGAAAGGTTCCTTTGTTTCAGAAAATAATTAAACCATTTCTAGAAGCTGATTTAAGACAACACTTCCTTGATTGTTTCAGTGCATCACTCATTCGGAGTGGATGGGTCTTTTAGGGAAAATCAACGTAAGGGTTGCAACTCTGAGGAGATACAGAGCAAGAAAATAATTTCAGTTATAGATTTTTATCTGTGATTAAATAGTCCAGCTCAAACCCATTTTTAGAACTTTTTTTTTGTCTTTTGGACTAATAATTATAGAAGCCTGCTTAATTTATTTTAATGGTCTTAAACACCGTTTCACTCTTGTCTCAAAAAGACAAAAAGACAATCTAAGACGCAAATGTGCAAAAGCTGAAAATACCTTGAACAGCCTCCTTAATTGCTTTTGACACAAATAAAGCATTTTTTGCAGAGCGAATTTCAGGTCAGTTGAAATTTTATATTAAAATGTTTCTCAGCTATCTCCATAAAACAACCTGTGTGCTGGATTTTGAACAGTCACCTGTTCAGTATTCCCAGTTCCAAGATTTAAACAAAATTGTTGAAACAGAATGGAAAAGAATAGACTTCTAACCAAATTATTAGGTGTTCCTCAGTGTTTTCCTGTTTTACTTCTTCGGGACCACATTTTATGACAAATTAGCATCGTAATGATAACTGGAGTGATAGTGTTTAGGGATCCAGCATATTATCTTTCTTCGGAGCTGCAGTTGTTTTGGGGATGAAATCATGTTTCAGTACTAGTAGTCGATGCTCCTATAGAGCTTAGTCACTCAAGAATTAGTGTTAATGATACATCAGTCAAACTCTTGCCTTTATAATCCTAATTTTGGTCTTTTAGAGTGTTTGTCAAAGGTGGAGGTAGGAGGGTCATTGAGTGGATTTTAAACAATAGCAGTATTTCTGCATGGATTTTTAAAACTTGTATGCAAGGTAACCGGCTCAGGTAGGAAACTGTTTAAAATAGTTCTTGGTATGAACGTGCGTGTAGCAGAAGCAGACGCTATTCCACTGAGCCTCTGCAGTAAAATGGCCCAGGGGCTCCCAGGCAAAGCCGGTTTTTGGGTTTCCCGGGGCCACAGCATCTACGCTAACTGCAGTTTTGACAGCTGAAGTGAAATTATCGCTGGAGTGAGAAGTTTCTGCTGGCGCCCCCATGCAGCCATCCTGGCCACTCCTGAAATTTGCACCCCGACCCACAAATTAATACTAAGGGCAGATCAGCCCTGTTTCAAGGGACCGCTGTTAACGTCCTGTGTCCTCACTCGAGCTGTGGTGGTTGTCACAGGCTGTGGGTCCCTGTCAAGATGGTGACCAGAGTCTTGCAGACATAGCAAATGCCATGTCTTAAGAATAATCCTTTTGTGGTCAAGCTAACCCGAGAAAGAGAGATTAAAACACCATAATTTTCCAGCAGCCCCTATTCCTATGGTAAATGTGCAGCACAACTATGTAAAGGTTGCACTGCCTTAGTCACAAGGCGGATCTGCTATAAAATATTTGCCTAGAAGAAAAAAAAAAGATTTTAAAAACACCACTTCATCCACTGAAACTGCTTATCTTAGTGAACAATCATGCCGAAGTTAATAGAACGGCTCACAATAGAGAGCTCTACAGGCTCTGTGACATCAAGATATGAAATCAAGTAATGTACTTGTAATTTAAATTTATTCAAAGAGTATTTTATTAAACACTTCAGCATATGAATGACTTTGAACCTATTGTGTCTACTGCTTTCAGTATTCCCTGTTTGCCATTTACTTTTCAAGTGGTGCAATTGGTTATTTAATTCACGTGGAACCATGTGCCCTTCCTGACTGGCTGGCTGGAACATTTATAACTGGGAGGAAGAAGCAAGTAAATCATTTATGACTTGAAAACTTGCACAAATGCACATTTGCACAATTATTTGCAAGTCTTCCGGCTTGGATGAATGCGCACAAACACGGGAACTGCAGCACGCGCGTGCGCTGCTTCCATGGATACTCTTGAAAACAAAATAAAAACGCTTATACAAATGTTTGAGGCAAGCAAATAAAGGAAGGCTGCCATCCATCAATACTGCAAATTCACGGCTCATCCAAAAAGAATGAATATTCTTTAGTCTTCTCAGAGCAATGCTATGAAGGAGCCCTAGCACCACCAGTATTTGTAATAAACTAAGCACAATGCAGACTTTATATTCAAATGCTATTGCCAAAGTTTATTGAAGAGCAAATGTTCTATCACTTCAGTATCAGACATGACCTGCCTTAGTGGTTATATCCACATCAGGAGATGGTTGCCCTCCTCGGTTTTTACAGGCATGTAAGTTTGAATTCACACTATGAGAGAAGGCAGCTGCAAATGGAGAACACACAAACGGGTGTCTCTGCTAGGAAAAACTTATTCTGTGCAGGCTGTGCCCTATTTCTTGCACAATATATATGTATTTTGTACTGCGTTCTAGGTCCTGGAGAGTGAATTTTCATCCACGACTCTTTCAAAACAAATGTAAACACGTTAGAGAAGGACTTTGCTGACATTCAGCCCGTGTTTTCATTCTTCCTTTCCATACATCCTGCTCCTACTATCTCCGTTTCCTTGGTAAAACACGTGCTGTTGAGAAAGCGCCTGTGCTGCACTCACTGTTTTTAAACGCCTTTCTTAGAGCTCCAAGGTTATCTTTACAACAGTAGTCGAGGCAGCGTGGTTTTGTCAGCAATTGATGGAGTGATTTCTGACAGCCTTTTTAAGTTAATTTTTTTCAAGAGCATTCCATTTGCTAGAGAGAGTTTCTGAATGCGGAGCAATCTTTAGGCATGCAGAGTTCAATCTCTTCGAAATATTGCCCATAGTACAACATATTTTAAGATCCTGAGAAATTTTGTGCCGGAGGAACCGTCAGCAGAAGATGGGTTAAGGCTTTATCTTCTCAAATCGGGAAAAAAAAAAAAAGCACGGATCTCCTAAATGCACCGCTTTGAACATTTGTAACAGAGGCTCTCAAATGGCTGTATTGATGTAACAAAACATTCATTCTTCCCAAGATGCTCTATGAAACAGGGATCTGAAGGTAATTGACTGAATATACGTCCCTTTAATGAATTAATTTGCTTTCTTGAACTCGATCTACTCTATAGCCAGTAGGGAGCTATTAGGCTACACGAGGGTTTTGGGTTTTTTTTCTCCATGGCTCTCAGCACGTCAGATATCCCAATGCAAAACTTAGAAGCCAAAGACTTTCTTTGCATTAGCAACACTCCCCGAAGGCTGTAAACCACCGAAAGCACATTTGTAATCCAGCTGTAAAGCTTCTTCATCTCTACAAGATGTAATGCGGATAATATTAATCATACCTGGGTTTCAGAAATGTTTTGTGAAAAGAATCAAGGCTGCTTCGGGTTATACAAACAGGATACCTGTGGCTGCATTGTGCTATAGATAACTTTTTTATTCTGTGTATGATCGTACTGCACATTGTAGGTGGGTGACAGATGGCATTTGTGGTAGTATCTGTCAGAGCCACAGTAAGTCATTTTAGGGGGTGCGTGGACCTTGGCAATGCAATGTAATGTAGTCTTTGGGCTTCTTCCAGCTGCCATTACCTTTAACCGACCCTCTGCCGTGGGCTTTTATTACTGGTTTTAGATACTGGCAGGAGCTTGTAGCCATTGCACCTCGTCAGGGCTCGCCCTGCCTTCTGGCGGCTCTAGTAACTCTCACCAGTGCAAACTGGTAAAACGGGCCAAAATGACAATGTGTATTTTTATTCCTGTAAAATTTCAACACAGTAACTATTTCTCCGGTGGATCCCGTCCCAATCGCTGGGTCACTCTGCGTTACCTCCGCCCAGATCGTGCTGTTGAACCTGTATTTTTGATCCGAATCTTGCCAGGTGTAAAACACATGAAACCTCCTTAAAAAACTGGGGGGAGAAGGGGTGTATATCTGATATCTCCATGCCATACCCATATGTATCTTTATAGAAACAGAGAAAACGAGGGCTCGCAGGTCTGGGCTTCACTAGGTTTCCTTCCTGATTTAGGGCCAGTTATTTTATATTCCTGCGCCTGACTGGGAGGGATAACTGTGCTTCCTTCCCACCCACCTTCCTCTCGTACGAATAATAAAAGGGAAAAGAAGATGTGGAGAAACTGGGACACAGTGATAGGGCCTACCCAGCTCAGAGAACATGTATGAACACTACTTTAACTGGGTTTGAAGCATTTGGCTTGCAACTTATGTTTTATACATGCAATATTTTGGTGTTAAAGCATGTCTTCCTTGAGGGGCAGGATTAAGTCGGATCCTCCACCAATGTCAATTTAACTGCTTTCTAGGAAGGTGGTGGAATTATGCCAATATGAAGCCAATATAAGAGAAGCTGTTGTAGATCTGTCCCTTCAGTTGGACCTCTTCCTGCTGGTCCCTCTTTTCTGAGCCAAAAATCATCTCAGGAAATAAACCATACTATCGAACTGAAAAATGTTCCTGCTTCCAAACATTACTTTGTGCTTATCTTCATTTTAGATTTCTGTTTACTGGTATTTGTTGTGTCGCAGACTTGTGGTTCAGCATCCAAATTCTTACCAACAGATGGCAAGGCAGGATGCACAGGAGCAGTAAAATAAACAGGATAAATGCACAACTGCCCATATGTCTGAGAGGCTGATACACATTGCTGACTTCAGAACAAAAGGATGTTTTCAGTAGACAAGCTCCAGTGCTGTGCAGGCCTTCTTGCTGTTTTCTGCCTTGTCCTAAAATCTCACCCTTCTTCAGCATATTTTGATCAGTTCAATTACAATATGTTCTGTCCTCTCTCTTCTATTCCCAGGTAGTTGTTTCCTTCAGTTATTTGCCTCCACTCCAAAGTACGTCAGTTCATTCTCCCTTCAAAATTTAGAGTGGAAGATGGCGATTTCCTGGGCTTCAGCTCATATATTTTCTTTCAGAGTGGTTGTTTTGGCTATTTTGAGGGGCACGCAGAGGTGCTGGGGACCACAGCGACAGCTGAGATGGTGACTTTCTCTATATTGGGATTTATTATAATATTAATGATATGTGGCCTCTCTAATCTCTCAAAATAGCAAGCCCCAGGGCACGCTGCCTGCAGGATGGATGGCCCAGCCTGAGCAGACTTCAGCTAGATTTGCCTTCAAATCTGGGGGCATTTTTGCCATTTGTTGCATGCTGTGGGTCGAAGGCTGTGAAAGCGTTGAAGCAGCTCTTGATTTAGGCTGGCAGATAGTCCAGCCCCTCTTTCTCCTCCTTCTTTTGGCATCCTGTTGTCTGAACATCTTTGTTCTCATTCTCTTTTTACCTCTCCTTGCTGGAATGTTATAACTTTCCTTCTGCTAAAAGGTACCTTCTAAATTTGCTTTTCAATGATGGTGCAAGAGTCTTTCTTTAGAAAACTGGTAGATACCGCCCCCCAGTAGAAATTTAGGATTTTTAATTTCTCCTCCTAACTCTTGAGCATCTCTGTGCCCTCCTGCCAAGGAAAAGCGTATAATCCTACACTTGTCAAAGAGCATGAGGTTTGGGTTCTCTTTTCTCTACCTGTTTTACCTTGTTTCCCATGTGCTTACCCAGGCTCCTGCTTACTTTACCAATAGCACTGTAAGCTCTTCTTCAATAGAACGGAGTCATTTTTTTTGTCGAATGTTGTATGTGAAGGAATGCTAGATCATAAACATGCGGTCATGATACGGAGAGATGGATGAAGGGAGAGTGCGTTATGGAATTACAGTATTTCCTGTGCAGATTGCCAGACCCTGATACGAATTAACCTCTTTTATTGTTCTTTTTCAAGCATTCCGCCTTTTAATTGCTGGTTTGGAATTGTGCCACTTAGTTATGCCCTTTGAATGCTTCTCACTTAGCCAGTGCCGTTAGCTTGATAATGCCAAATATTTCAAAGATATTCAGAAGCAACAAGCATCCCCTGTTTGAGTGGGAGAGGTACTCAGTTCAGCGAGGAATTACCACCCTCGTTTAGCTGCCAGGGTTTTTTTCAGATTTAGTTAATAACCATTTTTAAGTCACTGCCAATTCTCTACCAGAGGTTTCAGATCAGTTTTCTCCCATTTATACATTTTAAGTAATGCAATTTTGTGTAGAATATGGATGACTGAATATTTTCTCCTGTCCAAATATATAGCACTCAATAATGTTAGGATTGTTATTGTGTCTTACTTACATCCCAGAGGCATAGTTTATCTATTGTTGCTGCAAGGCATTAAAAAGGAACCATGACATGTCGCAATTATGACTTGAAATAGGATCTTGCCAGGGGTACATTGCCTAAATATAATCAAATTTAAAACACAGCTTATTGCATATACCTATCCTAGAGCCGTGCATACCTATCTGGTGGCTCACTGAGTATCAGTGACGGATATTAGCAACAGAATGAATAATTTTGTTGTAAGGATTGCCATGCTGTTGTCTTTTTTTAAAGCTCAGCCCCCAGCATTCAGCTGCCTGCAGGCGAACAAAATAGCAAACTCTCAACACTGGAAGACCTTGTGACTATTTAGACTGAGTTTCCAAAAGCAGCCAGATATGAAAGTTAGTAATACTCCTTTGTATGTGACTCACGGCACTAGTGGGCTTTCATCATCTTTGTCCGGTGGATCTTCTAAAGTCAGGTAAACCATAGCAATGCTCCTTTACCCACTTGCATACATTTTAATGCAAAATTGGCTAGAGTTGGTTTCTTTGTGTGTTAGTTTGTTTGTAGTAAGCTGATGAAACAGCAAGTTGCATTACGTTGCACCACATTTCTATCCACGTGGATCATGAGCAGAGCTGAAGCCCTCATGCACTGAACGGGGCTGTTACTTGAGCCAGTGGAGTAAATAGCCCAAAATAGACTGTTACTCTCCAGAGATGCCTCTGCTGATGGTGGGCAGGTTATTTGTTGGCCATTGTGAACTGCCAAAGCCTCAGGAACTTGGTTTCCAGTGCCGGTTGCAAAGGGAGCCCCAGACTCTACATCTATTTCCTACCAAATTTAACTTCCCCTGGTCCCACCCTGCCACCTGACAGGCACCCGGCTAACAGCAGTTTATTCTGTACTGTTAGAGCTTGGCAATGTTATTAACAATTCCAACTGGGTTTTATTAGGGGAACTGTTGGGAAATGTCAGTATCAAGCAGAGCTATCCTAGACATGATAAAATACCAATTAATAAATCAGAGCACTAAGTAACAGTTTGGAAATGGCTTCTTAAAACTGGAGTCGCTAACCCTAACCAGCTGGGTGCTTCTCCTCGTCCTCCTGCCAGCAGGAGCATGGCTTATTTGCCATTACAGCAATTCCATCTTCACCGGTGTGCTCTTTGCAGACAGACCAACCTCTTCCAGACAGACTGCTAGGATGCGGACAGCCCCGATCCAAAAGCCCCTCTACATTTATGCGTGTGCTGAACCCAAGCCAATAAACCTGGCAAGAGGCTGAGTTTCTTGGCTCAGGCTCCGTGCTGCTGGGATCTGCCCTCCTCTGCGTTTGGATCAGAGCTGGTCCACATCCCCCCAGCTCTGCCCACTGCGAAAACACATTTTTGTCTCTCGACAAAAGATGCTCCGAGCTGATGAGTCGTCCTTTCAAAGCCGGCAGATTATGAACTCTAACCGTATTTCCAGTGAAGGTTCGTCTCGGAAGCTTACATTGCGTTGGGGGTCAACAGGATGGCGTTTTTTAGGTTACTTAGGTGTTTCCAAAAATATTTATCCAAGACTACGCCGCTATCTGCTAATCATGAGGTTAAACATCCTGTGGTTCTCCTCAGCAGACTGAAGGTTTGCTTCAGAGGTTGGTAAGCGTTTCTCCTTCGCTCTGCACGTTTTGCTGTACTCTTGTCCTTGCCTTTAGCACTCGCAGATGCAAACAGTTTTGGAGATGCTTTGGGATCCTTAAATACGCAAGACCTGAAATAAAGCATGTAGGGTTTAGGGGCAATGCTAGGGCTGTACTCACAGTATCACTTCTAATTATAGCTATTTGAACAATTCATTTGCAATGTCCCACTACGGTAGTGCTTATTAAAATAGAATCCTCTTTATAGTTTGGTAGCAAATTAAGAGGGGAAAACATAGCTATCCCACTCCATCCTATGTCTTTGAAGGAGGTTTACCCTCATAACTTGCTTTCTAGGGATATTCCCCTTATTTTCACTTGTACTCCTGGTCTGATTTTTAATGACTTACTTTGTGTCTCTCAGTAGCCAATTCCCGGTGACCTTTCTTCTCATTTTATTTTAATTTCTGTATATAAATGGCAGCATTCTAGTTGGAGCCAGTCTTTGGACACAGCAGCAAAACCCCATAGAGAAGGAAAAACAGGCCAGAAATTTTCCACCTGAATACTGAGTCTTACCCAGGGCATCGGCCGCGCAAAGAGCCAACACGCTCAACTTTGCGGGATCAGAGGAGCGCTCAGACACAGGAGCTGGAGGAAGGGCAAGTGGTTCAGGATGAGGGCCAGACCTGGGCAGCCAGGACCTCGCTGTCGGCATCTCCAGGTGTCAGCTACTCCCACAGGTTATCCCTTTTTCTGGCACGCCTGCTCTGCCCCGGGAGGGCTGAGCAAGTGGTTGCAGCTGGCCAGAATATGGGTAGGCAGTTCCTAATGCTGATTTTATAGCATTAATGTGCACCTGTTTTGGTGGCCAACTGGCACCATGTTCAGCCGAAAATGTGTGTGTAAGCCCTGTATTAAAAGAGGCATAAGAATTAGCGTGTATCAAACATGTCATTAGACACGTGCCTGATAGACATAATGTAGGATAATGAATATGATCACAGGAATAAATTAATAACTGAAAATATTTTTTATACGTATGCACACTTAAAACAGGATAAGAACTAAGTGACACTTGTGTCACCAGTTTATAATTAAAATGCAGTGCTTGAATGAAAATGTAAGCTTCAATTAGCCAGCACGACCCTGCTTCCGGCTTTACTTCCCACTGAAAAGCAACGATAACAAGCTCACATTTATTATCAGAGTTTTTCCTGGAGCTGTGCACTGAAACATGCTCACATCTGAGCCCTTTCACTGAAGACATTTTTTCGCTTCAGCAGTTTGGCATGCCATACAAAGGCTCTCTGATTTTTAGTGATGTTCACCTCCTCTTACATAAAAATGTTTTCTGTGCATATTATTTGGTTTTAGTTAAAGTCCAGGTGCACGGGTTACTGAAGAACCAAAAGGATGGCTCATCACATAGCACAATGGGTAATTATTGCTGAGCTTCACTGTATTGCACAGACAAATCCTTTCTTGGAGCTCAGCATTGTAGCTCTGAGAGAGAGAAAATACCTACAATCTAGCCCAAAGTGCTACAAGGGTAAGCTGGTTCCTCTGATATCTGCTTTGCCCATTTAATTTTTAACTATCTCAAGGGATAGAGCTTCACAATTTTGTTTAGAGGTACTGTTTTTCATTTTAATTTCACCAGTGGGAAGTTAATACCTATATAAATTATGAGGCCTTGTGCGTTCCCGTTTTCATGCCAAGAGTCTTTCTAGTTGGGCTTTTTGTAAGATGGTTAAATGGTTTGGCCCCCATTTAAGCTAAGATTTATCTTGATTTATGCACCATACAGACAAAGTTTG
The DNA here is from genome assembly GCA_013398295.1 of Chionis minor. Classification (NCBI taxonomy): domain Eukaryota; kingdom Metazoa; phylum Chordata; class Aves; order Charadriiformes; family Chionidae; genus Chionis; species Chionis minor. Next base: position 232,595 of record VZSF01007150.1, read on the forward strand.
GTGCTGCATTGCCTAAGAATTGAGCTTCTGATTTCTGCAAGGCAGGGCAGGGTCCTTGGCTGGACAGCTGAGCTCCCTGTGTAGGCAAGAAGAAAACCGAGGTGCCTTGAAAGTCCGGTTCTGAAAATCTGTGTGCTGGGTGGGGACTTGTCTATGTCGACTTGCAGGAAGGTTAATGCTCTACTACCCATCTGTCCAGTCTGGGTACCTGGCTCAGCGCTCCACGCGAGGGGCAATGCCATCCGGCTGCTGGAGATCCACATCTTGGAGGTGCCTTTCGAGAGCCGCTGGCAGCAGTGGTGCCCTCCCAGACCCAAATCTTGCCAATGCCAAAAAAAAATAGGAAACTTTCAGTTTAGGACTTATTCAGCCTGAAGTTGTACTGTCATATCTTGAGGACATGCAGTAGGTGCTTGGTTGGGCATTTTTGCACCCTTCAAATTGGTTCGTGTGCAGACAAGACTACAGGAATCAAGAGTCCAAAACACGAAGGATAGGGAAAAGCCTTCTCAACCAGTGAAAGGTGAAAGTGGTGAAAGGGATACAAACCCTAACCAGCCCCAAAAGGTCAACATAGAGCAGTTGAGCCTCAGAAAGTGTACTTAGGGAATATGTCCTCTCTGCTGGAGCTAGGACCAAATGTCCACATGGATATCCTTTGTAATGCCCCCTCCAATATTTTAAGCAATTTCTACGGGCAGAATTCTTGTAATGTAGGAGTGGATGTCAAGCCAGGATATCTCAACTCAGAATAGATATGTGCTCTTAGCTTTGGGTCAGGCAGTGATGTGTGGTGTAGTTAGAGCCCCCAGGGATTCTTCAAGTTGTAAAAACTACAAACCTTCTGGTTTTTCACTGGTGCTATTCACATGGGACAGAGTGACCTCTCCAGAAAGCCTTTCCAAAGGCTTTCTGCAGCAATCTCTCTCAATAGCATTTAATAACTACCCATGGAGAAAATTACACTCTATTTAAAAGGCCAGAAAAATCATCTTCAGTTTAACTCTGCTGACTTTGGTAGAATTACACCAAAAATGAGTTTTGTTTGATATCCTTTCTCATACTAATGTTCAGTATCTGGGCTGAAAAAGCCTTTCAAAGGCAGATTAAACAAGTTCAAATGGTGAAATATTCTTTTAATTTTCCTTCGCACACGTTATTTTAGGTGTAGCTTGGAACGCTGCCCTTACGAGCGGCATCCCTTTAAATATTTATACAGCATCAATATGTAGCCACCTTCATACGTTTTTAATGATATGTTCCTTTCTAAATTAACCATTAGGTAACCCTGTTCTATAGCGTGCCATATTTTGCAGTGCCTTTACACTACCTTTGGACTTTTATTTATTTATTTCACTGTGGAACAATGAAGATGTCAAGGCAAGGCCCAGGGGCACCGTGGAAATCGAATTCTTGGAGCACCACCGCTGTTGCCATGGTGGACACACACTCAATAGCACACTGTGCTGCTCTGCAAGCCAAGGGGATTAAAACCCCAGCTCTGCTGCTGGGCCATGTCAGTTCACCGCTGTTACAATGGAGGCTCTTCGTTTCCATAATTACAGTTCCCAGGATCAGGGGGAAAAAAAATATTGAAGCAAAACCCGAGCAAAGAGGTGAGGGCGCTGTGAAGGGGCAGGAAGCTGTATCTCGTTTCTGAGGTTCTCCCTGGGAACTGCAGTTGTGTCTGGCAGGTTTCTGGGTTTTCCAGAGGCTTTTCTCTTTCGTCTTCTCATTTTGTGTTAGTTACTAAGATGCTATGGTAGACCGAGGCGAACAGGACAAAGCCGGATGCTGCCAACTGAGTCAAAGATCTTTACCATTCCCTCAGCCCTGATTCAGGTTGAAAACCCACAGATGAGTCAAAGTGTTGGCACAAGCCGTGGGGTTTTATAAACGTGGAATTTTTTACTCCTTTTTAATTTATACTACATTATCACAGCAAAATGATTTCTGCAGAAGCTGCTGGTGATTTGATTTCACCCTGATTTCCCTCTTTCCTGAGGGGACCATCGGAGATGGCTGCACCCACAGATCACGGACACATGACCAAAAACTTGGCAAAGCCTCAGCAGATTGACAGGCGGCACAGTGACCCAGGTTTGGTAGGAAGATTGTTGCCCTGACAAAAAAAAAAAAAGAGACATCAGAGCTTGTCCTGTGACCTGTTATGCTGAAAGCAAGAGCAAAATATTCCTATGTGCGGCTTCGTGAAGAAGAGTTGCACCCTTCAGAGCTGAGATCCAACCTCTCCACTTGCCTGCTGAAGGGGCCTTACCCTGTACTTGGTTTGTAAGTAAGAGCTTCAGCTAAGTCAGTAAAGATTTTGTCTGAGGATCATGGGCTCAACGAAATACTGAAATGCCATTTCCCTGAGTTGCAGTGGATTGAGGAGAGAGATTGAGTCACGAGCAATCCCCTTCCAGCGACGGCGCTCGGTTCCTGCTGTACACATTGCTGAATCAGCCCGAGAAAGGATGTCACCGTCTCTTCTGCTGGCATATAAGATACTTTATAAAAAGCGCAGGGGTATTTTCGTATTTCCCCTCCTATGAACTGACTCTGGTATGATTTAGCTCCAGCAGTGATTCGGTTTGCTTGGTTTTTTTAACGTAGTGGTAACGGGGCAGTGTTTGCTCCCAACAAAAGCTGTCTGGGCGTGTGCCTCGATAGAAGAAGGCAGGCAGCAGCCAAAATGCAGTGAACTGCTCTCTTCCACCACAGGAAAGGCAAGGTATGGCCAGGCTTAAATTGTGCCCTTTTTTGAGGCTCTTCTTTGGGTTGCAGAGGCAATTTTTTCCTCAGTGTTTGCTGCAAGCATGTTTAAACTCGCTCTGTTTTGGAGGCAAGTAGTCAGTGCATCTGAAGTGCATACTTGACATATGTTTCTTTTCACATGCTGTCCTCCATTCGTTTCATGTAGCAGATGCTCAGTTTACCACTTTAAATGTATTCCTATTTACTAGAAATTATTTTAGAAAATAGCTGTTTAGAACTAAACATTTCCAGCCCTTCTTCTGGGTGCTGGGAGCTCCTTTTTGCAGCTGTCCTGTGGGGCTGCATGCAGATGTTGACAGGTTAATTTGCATTTGAAGAGCTGGATGCAACGAGCTAAGCAAGGGTTTTTCTTCCCTGTCTCTGAAGGCAGTCACTTAAACACTCCTTGCCAAATTTAGCCCTGATGCTACTCTTCTTAATTAACTAGAGCAACATCCAAGCGGAGTTGGGCCCATTGTTAGCTGCCCATTTATTCCAGGGTTGAATTAAGGCCCCCTGACCATGCGAAAGAAAGGCTTTTATTCTGGAAATTGATTCTACAACAGTGAAATGCAAGGACAGTCCTAATTCACATCAAGGTGGTATGTACAAGCTGGTTTATCTGATTTCCACTCTATTGTCCCGTTTCCAGGAACCTCAGGTCCAAACCTTCCAGCTGAGGTCTCTGGTTTACTTGGCTGCTGCATACTACTGAACTCAGAAATGTTTGAGTAAAAAGGAAATCCTGCTGGCAAGAAAAAAGTGCAGCTTGCCCTGCTTGATATCGCTTCCCAGGGAGTGCTCTTTTTATTTTTTTATATTGTTGTGTGGGGTTTTTTTCCCCTTAAAATAAGATTGCATAAAGACTTTCAGCACAAAGACCCAAATTTAAACTTCAGTCCGTCCCACCGATAAAGAAAAAGGCAGAAGTCTTGATCCACAACCGTGCTGTCAGCCTCTAGAAACTGTTGCTCCAGGTCTTTCATGTACACGATCCATCCACGTCGAGTCAAAGCGCGATTTAGCAGAGACCAAAAACTTTCATGCTGGAGCAGGGAGAAAAGCTCACACTCAAAGAGCTGGAGCTCTGTCACAAACAAGGCCCCTCCACTTTGCTTCCTCTTCATTTTCTTTTCTTGCCTTTAGATGTTACAAAACTGTCAAGGAAAGCTACATCCAGCAGGTATTAGAGCACTGAACTGAACCTGCAGAAACAAGGAAAGGCGTCATTAAGGATGTCCTTTTTTTTCGCCTTCGTTTCACCACACTCCTGTGCTTCCCTGCCATGTCCCTGCCCTGATCAGCTGTGGGCAGATGCTGGTCTCACTTCTCCCCCACAATCTGGATTTCAGCAGTTTTCCAGTTTCCTTGTGCTGGTCTAACACAAATTGCAGCTGCAGCTGAGTTTGCTGCGCACCCCCCTGGTCAAGGCTGCCATGGGGACAAAGTTACCTGTCTGAACGTTGGCAGTTTTGGTGTCTACATGGGGACTTTATAACGACCATTAATAACACGTTGGGCTCAGTCTGTGTTTTGCAGCATTCATGGCAAAATTCTTACTGGTCACAGTCAAGTACAAACTAATTCATCACCCCAATTGTGCGTGGATGTGGTATGAGAGACCGCTGGCACCGTGCGCTTTCTTAAAGAAAAGTGTTTCCCCCAGTCCATCATCTGTGTCACGTATGAAGTTTTTCTTGTAGATGTCGTCTTCTTTTTTTCTATGTAAGAATTTAAGGGGAGGGCACAGGAATGGAGACTGTTGCTGTTAGATAGGCATGATTCAGGTACCCATGGCGACATGAGATCACTCCACATTGTCACCAACACAAGAAGATTGCCTTACACAAGAATAACTAAGAACAGAATTTTTTTACCTTCAAGTTCTTCTTATCTGTAAACATTATAACTGGATAGCAATGCAACCCAGCTTGTCAACAACAAGAAATAAAAGAAAAATAAAACTAATTTAAAACCCAACAGTGGCAGTGGAATAAATTCGTACATTTATCATTTCAGAGGTTCCCATTGCTCCTGCCTCTTTTCCTGCAAGGTTTAAATTATTAGGTTTTTTTTTTTTTTACATTATGTTTACTCTCCTAAGAATAGAATACAATTTACAGAAGCTCATATGGATGAAAAAGCATTTTCCTTTTGCGCTGTTGCTCACACAGTTAACAGACACAAACCTGCACCTCCCAGCTTTCCAAAACCTCGGTTCCTACTGTCAGATAAATTAATTCAATATTTGGAAACTTATTTTGAAAGCCTTCAAAGAAGAAGGCTTATTATTTGAACTGTCACTTAAGAAATACCATGTGTTTCAGATTTTGGTGCAAGACTTTATCTGGTCCAGTTAAAGGGCAGATTCTTCACTACACTTACACGTGTGGCTGCTCCTGCCAGTGCTAGAATTGGAGAAATTTGCATGAGAAAAGATCCTTAAAGTGAAGAAATGTGGGATGAGGATCTAAGCTTACCGTAACAGCTGGAAAGAAACTAGTAAAATGAAATTCAGTATCTGCTATTGTAGATCTCCCGGGTTTCAAGCTTCCAAGGCAGAGAGTGATTTTTTAAGCAGAATTTTAACTTGCACGGACATGAATTATTTCTAGTGACTTGTTCACAGGTAGGGATTTGAGCCTGATGTGCTTGCGCAGGGCTGGCGCGTGGCCAGGCAGCCTGCCCATGCCTGGGAACACAAAACTTTCTGCGCACACCTGAACCAAATACTCCCCCTGGGGCCGGCGCTGCGGGCTGGGGGCACGTTCTCGGTGTCCCTTGTCCCTTGCCTGGCATGGGTCAGCAGGGAATGGCCAGAGTTCGGGGTCCACATGTCTCGCTGGGGTCTGAGGCAGTGCGGGAGAGCCACAGTTTGCTGTCAACAGAGGCTAAAGGGCACAGGGCTGTCCCCCGAGAGCGGGGGAGCATCATGCTGCGTGACTCAGAGGCGCAGCTGAGTCACAGCCTCCTGTGGCTCCTCCTGTGATGGGAACGGGTTAGACACCGGCTTCGAGATGGTGCTTGAAGTCACGATCCAAATCATTGTGTTCAGGCACCTCATTCTGCTTCGCAGCAAGAAAGTATGTTGCGCTTCTGGGAGAAGAAAAAAAGGAGTCTGTGGTGCGGGAAAAGCAGCTCCTGGATTCCCACTCAACGGAGCGCTGTTAGGGAGGAAAAAAAAAAAGAAATCCAACAAAAAAACACCTTTAAAGCACAAGTATCTCTGCTGGAGCCCCTCAAAGTCAATGAAGGTGCACCTGGCGTAGCGAACGTTCTTCGCTGGTTAGCAGGATGCATCAGCTAAGACTGCCCGAGGCATGTGGAGCTGTTGCCAAAAAGCATTGATGTCTCATGAGGGTACATCTCCTACTGAGAGCATTTAGGAGCAGCTCTGCAGAGGGGTTTAGGTGTTGCCAAACCCCAGCACCATGGACAATAAATGACACTGAGAGCAGAGCTCAGGAGCTGGCCGCTACTCGTGGGAGGGCTGCCATCAGCTCTCAGCTTTGCCAACCCACAAGCTGGTGTGTCAGGCTGTGCTCATCCTGGGGGATGGACGTGGCATTTGGGAGTCACCTGGATGGAGTCATAGCAGAGCAGGCATGCATCCCCCACCTCAGGTGCTGGTGCTTCCCTCGCGGCACCGTTGGAGTTACATGACGGCAGCTCCGCACTCTCCAGGAGGTATTTGCTGGCGCATAACCCCGTGAATCCAGTCTATGGGGCGTGAGTGATCTATAGTCACTAGGAAAACTTTCTCAAGAGCTTATTTAGGAGAGAAAGACCTAATGCATCGGCAGCGCTGTGTGCAGGAGAGCAGCTGGATCCAGCCGGTTGATATTTCGACACGACTGAGTATTTTTAGAGCCATCCTATGGTGCAGGAGTTTTACCTTCCATTTCACAGCCCTTGAAGCCTGGCAAACTTTCATTAACATTTGATGCCTTGAAGTCATGCGAGGTCTGGGGGAAAAGGGAGGGGAAGGAGGAAAAAGAAATACACCTTTTCGGAGCAGGGTTTGCAAAGTTGCTGTGAAGCTTAGGAAAAGCCACCGATCCCTTCTCTTTGTAGCAAGTGCTTTTAAAGTACCCGAACCATTCAGAGAGCATAGCTAAGATTCTAAACCATGGCTGTGTGGGAGAGTCTTGCTTAATTAAAAGTTAAATTAACATGTTAAATACCTGGAGTCTCACTGGCTTTTGGGGAGATTCAAGCATTTTTTAAACAGAGAGCTCCCCACCTTAGAAGGATTATGCCTCGCTTCTTCATCCATTACTAGGCAGCTTTGCTAACATAGGGCTCTTTGACCCATAAATTCCCAAATTATTTATAAGCCACCATGCCTCCATCCCAGAGAGGAGAACCAGGAACACAGAGCAGTTAAAGGATTTGCTCCCAGTTCCCACTGCACACACTGCCATTTCTGCTCAGCACAAAGTAAGGCTTTTCTACCCAAATTTATACACAGTGAAAACAGTGCTTCCCTGGCTACAAGGCAGATTTTCAACTGGAAAATAAATTAACAGGAACTCTATTTTCCCCCCCTCAAATACACACACATACACACACACACACACACACACACGGAGACTCTTTGCACACAACTGAGATTTTTTCATAGGCTGAGGGAGTAGGAAGAAAAGACGTATTTTTGTCTCCTTGGCAAAAATATATTGGCAGCATATCACTGAGTTGTAAAGATTGAGTAAGTACCAGAGCGTGGCCCTGTTAAGAGAAGCGGGTTTTGGAAAGCTGCCCTTCGGCTGCCTGCGCCCGTCTGCCAGGACCGTGGCAGGGATGCTGCCCTGGGGGGGCTCAGCAGGTGGGACCCCAAACAGCCCATACAGGCTCCTGTGGAGGAAGAGGAGTTTGGAATACCTGGAAATGAGGAGCTGCCACCTCTGCATCGCACCAGATGAAGCGTCTGAAGGGGAGAGGAGCTGTAAATCTCCCCTTGCGCATGGCACTGTTCCCAGGCGATCGGAGCCGCCGCCTGCCTCCCGAGCCGCGTACCTCTCGGGAGGTCTCGCCAAGGTGGTGACAAACTCGTCCTCTCCTGCTTTCAAACCTCAGCAGGAAATATGGTCCCCAGAGATGCTGTTACACAAGGGCAGGGAGAGAGAAGGGTGAGGGAGTCAATGACACAACAGCCTGTGCAGCCGGGCACGGGGGCACGTGCCTTTTTGTCCAGTCTTCCCAGCAAAAGGAAAATTTCTTGGCTTTCTCCTCCTGGCTGTGAACCTTCCCAGACACTGCCATGCCCGTCCTACGACAGCAAAAAAGCAATAAGTGTTTTTGGTTACAATGGAAGACGTGCCTGATGCTGATAAGAGCTGGGACTCTCAGATATATCACTTAAATCCAAGTTTGAGATCCCAGATTGGCTTGTCCAAAGCTACCACCACCATTAGCTCTCCCCAGTGCAGGTAGACACATTTCGTAGTAAAATGCAATTCTGAAATACTGAAAGTAAATGCAGAAATCTCGATAATAAAATATTTATGCGTCTGTGCTTTAGTGCATTGTAATTTTGCATGATATGCTTTGCTTTTCAAGACTGACTAGATTAAGGCACTTCTGATTCATTAAACACATTTTCCCAAATGCTGTTTCTACAAATATTGTTGGGCCATTGTGTTTAGTTGTATTTATTAGCTCGTGTAACAAGGAAGTTACATCTTCCATAAACCTGAGAGGAACCCACTTAAATGTGTTGCTCTGAATCTCAGCAGAGAAGAAAACAGTTCTAATGAATAATTAAAGCTTAAAGAGGTCATGCTGCTTTTGCAATCTCATTTTTATTTGTCACTGCTTAGTTTGCATTAGGAAATAGAAAGTTTCAGGTGCAGGAGCCAACTGTTTTCATTTAAACAGATCTATTTGGTAGCCCTCTCCAGCTTTATGCATTTGGTCATTTGTTAACTGCAATAATTTAAATCAGTCCTGGGAATTATAAGTTTCAGGCTCTCGGTTTTCATCAGGCAGTGCCTTTGTGCATCCCCTCACCTCCTGTCGGCAGCACGAGCACCGGCTCTCGGGCAGAGCGGCGGATGCGCAGCGAGCCGGGCAGGGCTGTGGATGCAGGCAGAGCTGCTCGGGGAGGACCCAGGTCGCCATCTGGTCCCCGTCTCCACAGGCGCCACCAATCTGCCAAGCTCCTGCTCTCCTCCTAGGCCCTCTCCTCGCCTCCGGCCACCCACGGCCCACCCTTCCCACTTCCTCCTCCTCCTCAGCTCTCTCCCTCCCACTTTCTTCCAAGCTTCCTTTCCTCATCAACCCGTTCCTCCCTGCTCTGCCCCGAAGCGCTTCTTTTCCTCCTCCTTTTTTGCATCGCTCTCTGCCTTCCTCCCCCCAGCCCTTATTCCCCTTATTCTCATCATTTTCCTGCCCCTTTCAAAGTGCCCCAGTGAGACCAGCCTGCCCTGTCTCCTGCAGGAGGCTGCCCACAGCCGGGGACACGCTGGGGACACAAACCCTCCGCCACCAAATGCCCGAGACCCCTGAGCCTGACAGCACCGACCCTCCACGAGGGTATGGCACATTATGGGCTGCACATGCTGCTGGGAATCAGGGCTAACCAAATCAGTGATAACTCTAATTCAAGCTAAAGCCCTTCATATTTCCTTCATATTTTTTTCCAGGATATATTACTGTTGCAAAATATTTTTGTTCCTTTTATTTTTTCACACGGGAACGTAGACTTTCTAACCAGCAGCTCTGTTACTTGTTCCCAAGGTGTGAGTTCCCCAGCCCTGAGTATTCAACTAGGCAACGCAGTCTCTTGGATGCACCACACTAATCTCTCCGAGATTGTCTTTTCCAGTGTCTTTTCCAGTCATACATCATGCAGATGATTTTTGAACCCTTTGCCTTGCATTTCCCAAATCCGGCCATCAGCAGGGTTTGGCAGTTAGACCCCTTTCTCCTAACCTTTAGATTCCCCATTGTCATCTGCCTTGTTCCAGTCCTGCATCACTGATTGTGCATGATCAGTCTCTAGAGGTTTAGCTTCTATGTATAACTCAACAAGCTGGCATAGAAATGAGGAAGACATGCTCCAAAATGAATGCAGCTCCAACTCAAGGTCACTGCATTATGAAGACAGACATATTGCAAGCGTTCCCTTCAATTAAGATGATTTATGGAGTGTAATTTCCCTATTGCTTCTTCAATATCCAACTATTTTTCTAAATGCCATCATCTTATGATGAATCACCGTAGATTGAAGAGACATGGAAACATTACAAGATTCCAGGAGTGTCCAAATATCCTGCATATTCCTAACCAGTTAACTAGTGAGCTCATATATCACTACCTTCCAATGTAACCCTTGCTGTTTTTTCATGAAACGAACATTGTGCTACACAAATGAGCCAAAAAAAAGGTTTGTAAAGAAAGATTTCTGTTCTAGATATCAGGTTAGAGAATTGCCTGTTCTTAGAGCAGACAATAATTCATTTTATGCAGAAAGATAATGATGTGGTGCCTTGTAAGCTTCTGCTACACCAGGAGATCTCACAAGCAGTATCAATAATATGAGCCATTTTCCTACTGACTAGGTCTGGAGGGTTTTTCCATTAAAAAAGCATCCTGTGCACGCTACCCCAAACATCCCCAAGGATTACCCGGGTCCTCATTCTGAAGAGTTGTTTCTTAAATTTTAGACTGCTGTATGACAACTGCAAACCTTGCCCATTCTGAAATGATGCTGTTTCAGGAACCTGAAAAAAGAGGGTCTAAAAGTAGAAATTAAGAATGAGAAGGCAATAGCTCAAGGCTGCAAGCGTACGAAGGTTGAAGTGGCAGAAGATACAAAGGACAAAGCATCACACATTGTACTGGGTATGTTTCATCTAGTTCAAGAACAGTGTTCATTCCCCAGACGTGACCATCACTACGTCTCAAATTATAAACTCAGTAGGGACTTTGAAGAGAAATGAATGTTCATTTCCTTAAATTTCCTGCCCCAGGTAGTGACAAGCCCTGATACAGACTTTATAGACATGTTGTGATCGTAAGAGGTGAAACCATCAAGCCCTGGTTGATCACCATGTTAATGAGGGAGAACTGATGACTTACTGAAGTAAGGGAAACCAGATGGATAAAAACCAAACTATCCCTTCAGGGAAACTTGATTCCAATTGTGCCAACACAGGAAAAAAGCACAGTTTGACAATGTGAAAATAAACACGATTTGTCATTTTGCAGCACATGAACGCTTCATCAGACAAAATGACTATCTGTTCTCAAAATTGCATCCGGTAAAATTTGGCGTTTCAGCCCTCTTATAATGATTGATGGACTGGCAGCAATCTGCCTGAATGAGCAGTTTTTGTACCAGTGAATGTACGACAGGGTCAAGAATATTGGGGGGGAAAAAGTGGATTTTGGTCTAAATCAAGACATATCTTACTCCTACCTAGCTCACCGGCCACCACAGCTGGTTTCCCACTGCTCTTTTAAGTGTTGGAGCTATGATGGCCACTGTGTAGTTACAGTTGTGAATAACAAGTTAAGTCTCTGACACATTTTGCCAAAAGCACTGTTGGTTACCAAGTAACTCTTTAAATTAAGGCATTTTGGACCAGAATGCATGTGAGAGCTGGGATTTCGCTGGAGAATGACTTTCAGTTCCAGCTGTGATGGGTGAAGATGCTCACCTAGGAAGCCAACAGCAGCTCCTCAAGTGTTAGACCAGTTTTAGGTGAGGTAGAATGGCCAACTACAAAACTCTAATGGAGGTTTCTATCCAAGCTCCGAATTCATTTTAAAAGGGAGAGAACGATTATATCAGCCACCCAGAAACAGCTTTGGCAAAGCAGCAGCAGAGCAAAGTATGGAAATGAGTGGTGAGACAAACTTCTGGGCTGCCGGGATAAAGGACTGCGGCATGAGATGCAGGACGAGACGAGGTGTGAAGGCAGAACACAGCAAGTGTGGGCCGTGGTGGTAGATAGAAAAGCAGACACAGAAAAGTGAGTTAACAAGCCCGTGACAACTAGAAATGTTGACAGTCTCTTGGGACTGAGCCAGGCATGGGAATGCTCACCGTGGCGGGGCTAACTTAGCTCTGACTTGACAAAGTTCCTGAAGCAGCATCGCCAACGTTGCCCCAAAATACCACATCATACCCAGGTCGAGGATTTGCCCCTCTTTCTCTGTGCATATGATTTACAAACTGCAAACGGAACATGAGGGCTGGGAGGACGTCAGCATTTCTTCCTAGAAAACACAGAGCCTTTCCCTTAATAAGCTCCATCAAAAGGAGCAACAAAGACTAAAATAAGCCATAGAACCCCCTGAATTTTCCCCCCATTTTGCCATCCAAGAAGCAGCAGAAGATGACATGGTTAATAAGGAGCAAATTGCAAACAGTAGTAGGAAGACCATCAGCAATGCACAGCGTGGCTACTGGGGGTGCCTGAGCAGTGGCGGTGGAGTAACGCAGGAGGCTGCTCTTCAGATAAGGAAAGGCAGCTGGGAAAGGGATAGGAGCATTGCTGAATAACTTCCATCATGACTTCTGCATCCAAAATGCTGGTTTATGAGAGGAACATTTGACGACAATGGAAATTAAGTAGCTCAAAACAATATGTAACATACAATCAACTCTTATCTACTTTGCTGCTGTCCTACATTTCCCTGATACTATTGGTATTCACTGTGGTAGCACAAGGACACTTAGTACTTTTGGCAGCAGTTTTGTAATGACTGAAGAGAATCCAGGGGACAGCAGCCAAACACTGTGATGTGTTTTATTAGCTCCCAGATGTGCAGGTGAGGTGACTCTTCGGGAAATGAGTTTCGCGGCCATGGATTTTCTAACATCACTCAGGGTCTCAAATAAAATCTTATAATGGAACAAAAGGCTGTCATAGAATTTTAAAGTCATCTTTGGCAAAGCGTCTTTTCTGCATCTGTTCATTTCTTGCACAAATGCACAACATCCTTGATGATATTTGCCCAGCTGAAAACAGAAGGTCGGCTGCTGAGGCTGTAGGTACGCACTTGAATTAAAACTGGCTGAGCCTCTGTGGGCACCTCCCTGGATGCCTCCTGGTGTAGGTAGATGCTCCCAGAATCTGGAGATGCTTTACCAGGGTGTACAAAGTAGCATCCAGGTGTTACGGTGTGGATTGCAGCATGCCAAAATAATACTGCTCAAAGAGCAGTATTTCCAAGCCAGAACTAGAAGTCACCACTCAGCAGCAGACTTCTTCACCACCCGAGCGAGATACCTCTTCTCCTGTGTGGCTCATTTCTTCGCGCAATGGTGAGCATCCACTGATGTCTGGAGGAGAATCAGCTGAGACACCACATCTGGGCCTCAGGAAACTCAAGAGTGTTAGAAGAGAAAAGGGTGGTCATGACACGAAGGTCAAACTGCCCAAGCGGGAACCGCGCCGGTCGCTATTTATGGCTGTGAAATTGGCACTCAGGACAGTGGAGGTGGCTCTTCAGAAATGTGGAGCACGAGCTCCACTACACTTTAAGACCACTGTCGAAAAAAGCAATGCAAGGACTAGAGCAACACAACCTTCGTTCTGCGGGGATATGGCAAAATGAGCAGCTGTGAGCTGCCTCCACCTCCAACAGAGAGGGTTTAGATAGGCTTTGTAGAGGGGCACCAAGGAGACGCTGCAGATGGCAAAAGGCAACTGAATCAGACACTGCCACAGTGCAGAAAAGTCAGTGAAAGCAGATTATAACATCCTAGATTAAATACTTGAGAATGCTGGTATAAGACAGTCTCTTCTCTCATAGAAAGTGTGTGATAAATATGGGGGGGAGTATTAGCTACTATACGAAGGTAGGAGAAGAAGCGGCATGAGGTTAATGGTGGGACTGAGCACGTCAAATGACAAGATAAACAGAGACCTGTTCCTAGAGAAAACGTGCTTTTGCCAGACTTGAGGGGAATGGCAAGCACTAAGAATAAAGGCCGGGGTGAGAGCAAGCGCGGTCCCCTGCCAACATCAGCTCATTTGCAAGCGCGTGGGCAGAAGCAGCTGCGAGCTGCTCGGTGAGCGTCTCCTCCAGTGCCACCGCCGCCGGGGCTGTCCGAGCCCTCGCGAGGTACTAAACACACCAGGAAGATGTTTTGCATTTAAAAACATTAAAGAGGAGCGAGACGAAGCAGGCAGCAAAAGCGACCGGTAGTTACTGACGTGGCAGCGAGGGGATGCATCCCTCTCTGAGCGTCGGAGGGTCTGTGGGCAGCGAAGGGGGAGGACTGGAAAAGGGGGAAATTTGTGTCACAGCAGAAGATAGGAAAATGAGAGACTTGGGGAAGAGTTTTGCTTTGCCCACCAGACAATTGAAAATAGATCAAAAGAAGAACCCAAAGGGTTTGTTCGAGCTGACAGCTCTTAAGTAAGAAAGTGGGGCAAATTTCATACATTTGAACATTTTAAGATCATTTTCTTTTTGCCCAGGAAGTAGAGGGGGAGGAAACAAAGGAGAAGACCCAATTCTGATATAGCTGTTACTGGATGATACAGATTTGAGTCCACTTCACTGAAATCAGAATCTGGCCCCTAAGTGAGTTATGGGATGAAAGATAAAGGAGGAAAGGACCCGCTGGACGGGGAGCTGGGCCATCTTGTCTAGACCCTGCTTGTGCCAAGAAAGGTTGGACCAGATGATCCTTGAGGTCCCTTCCAACCTGGTGTTCTATGATTCTATGACTTTTAGGAGGAACAATAGAAGATTATTGTTTTGCTGTCCCAACACCTGTAGAGAAACATGGTTACGATTCAGGATAATTTCCTTTTAAAAACTCAGCTGAGCTGAATTTGCTTTAGCCTGACCATGACACGCATGGACAGCTAGTGCTGGTCAGCTGGTTTATGGTACCGCACAAGTGAGTTATCGGAATAACACAGTTATAGGAATGGACTTCCGATCTTTTTAGATCCTAAGCATTTTCTGAAAACAAGACCTACCCTGGCAGAAGTATGACAATAACCCCAGGTACTAGCAGTGCTCTTCATCAAATTCACCTTCAGGATGAAACAAAAATACAAACTGTCATATGGACAAATATTTCCCGGACTGGCAGGACTCAGGGGGTGTCAGACAGCATCTGTCTCAAAAACAACCTATGCCTTGAAGTTTCCAGCTTCAGAAGGCTCGCACAACAGGCAAACTTTTCTCAAAGGCAGACACCCAATAAATGTGTATTTAACCTCCTGAGGCTTCTTTCTCTGCTGGCTCCATCCTCTGTGGTGCTGAAGGCGGCATTACAGCAGCAATGTGGGGGAGCAAATTCACATGGGGTGTGTTTTGCACACAACCTGCATCAATACTTCATGATTTCTTTTACAATGACAGCATTAAACATCCTCTGGCAGAGGCTTGCAGGATCTGTGCTCATTCAAGTAACTTAAGGACAGGCCTGTGAAATTCTCAGCAAACAGCAGGAGACAAATAATCGAAGTCGGGACAATTTAACATAGACAGTGCAAAGTTACAGAAAAATATCTAATGCTGTTGCTTGTGGTCTGAGTGGAGAGCTCAGGACCACAATAGTCCCTGTTTGAGCATCAGCACCACAAGGCAGGTTTTGAAAGGAAAAGGAGGTGCACCACCCATTCCTCTTTTCAAGCGTTATTTTGTGACAAGAGGGATGAAGAGAAAAGAAAGTTAACTCGGCGCCTGCATTCGCTGTTGTGTGTCAATCCAGTGAGACAGGGGAGTTGTACTGGCGGATAATCAAAGAAATGAACACAGGGCACAGATAGACTCCACGCTGTAAATTTTGCAGAGAGGAACGTTTTTTGGCATGCCTGATCTCCTTTGCTCACTGTTGCTCAAATCACGCTGCAAAGGATTTCAGAACTTGTCAGCAGAGAAATCTTCCTAAGGAAAAAATATATAACTATTTCTTTTCTCCCCTGGCAGAGTCCAGTGCTGACACACTTGCTCACTATAAATAGAGGTTCTCCACTGTTGTCCCAGGGAAGTGCAAAGCCATGCCGTTAAGGAAACCCAGTCCCAGACGGCATGCTCAGATGGACGCCGTGTTCAGGCAACTTCTGTTACAACAGCCCCACTCCGCACGTCACGCTTTTCTCGTTGTCTGGGATGTTATCTGTCAGTCAGCCTGCTCTGTGCCGATATATTCAGAAAACTTGTCATTTAAGCATTCAGATATTCAAGTGGTGCAGTAAATCAGGCTAACGGTTGGCTCTGGAACCGAAGCACAGCATTTAATCACAGAATAGATGCAACAAGCAGAACCACTGGGCCAAATTTCCCATAGTTCCTTACTAATTGCCTTATTTTTAATATACAGTCAGCTCCTTGCAACTTGTATTCCCTGTACCTGCAAGCACTTGCTGTCAAATGATCTTGAAAATCATTTCCTTCCATGTCTTCAAACCTGTCCCAAAAGACCCACATTTGCCGGAAAGAAATCAGCTGGTAAGCGGGATTTTAGGGGGGACAGTGTTGGGGTGTATTTACCTGCCTGCAGGTAATCGCTGTAGCCACTTCTGCAGCTGACACTCATAGCACTCATTCCATCAGTATGACCCTCCTCAGGAGAAAACCCTGCTTAACTCTATTAATAGTGTGCACGTGTGCGCACTCAGTATCTGTAGCTGCTCAAGGGCTACAAGAATGTGGCGCGTTGGCAGAGGAGAGTTTGAGCCAAGGAGGTCACAAATGTCTGGTGTCCCGTGAGAAAATAAGAGTGGCTTCTCAACGAAGTCCTGAAACCGATGTTTTACTGCTTTTTTTTACTGTTTTACTCACCGACAAGGGCAGTCGAGAGGGCTGGTAGATGAAATAGTTAATTGAGCAGTAGCTCTGCAGAAGCTCTTGATGGAGGAGGCAGCGGCTCGACCCATCTATCCTCATGTGTCTCCCACTGCTATCAGATATCGCCTCCCGTAAGCTTGTGCTCAGAGCAAGGAGACGAAAATCGCTATTGACAGAAGCACCCCGCAGACAAGGTCCTCTGCTCCAAAGCTGCTAGCGTCTTGCATGGTGGAAACCTATTTTAAATGACAACAGAACACTAATGTTACAGGAAGATCTTGTTTTATATAGTCTTCAGGATTAGGGGGGAGGAGAAAACAAGAGTACAGCCTGTCTTGAAGAATATTGTCAAACATTCAAGTGCTCTGTCTTCTACTGCTGATTTGTGCAAACACTTCCAGGGCATCAGGGAATGTTGTCATTGGTAAATACCAACCACGGGACACGGCACTTTCAAAGACGTGGCTGCTGGTGTGGCCAACAACAAGGCGATCACGTAACGCACGGCCACAAACAAAGTTAGTAAGTATTTGCATCTGACAGTATCAACCATCCCTCTCAGTCATCAAAAAACAAAACCTAAGTGAACAATTCAGCAGTGGTACAAGCAGGATTATTAAAGGATTATTTGAGAAAGAGCAAGGAGAAGGTAGTATGTCATCAGAATTTGGGATCACTACTTTGATTTAATGTTGAAAACTCTATGTACTTTGAGATCTCAAACCCCAAAACAAAGCTTAATCTTCACTTAGGAACTACAATTCCCTCCCTTATCACATTATCAGAGTACATCACACTCTAATTATAGTTATCTGAACAACACTTAGTGAGATTGGGAAGTACTAACCTTGTCGGAGAAGCCCTTGAACACAGAGTAAAACTGAGTCAGAAACAATTTTTAGTTTTTAAATGTCAGCTAAGTACACCACAACGAGTGGAAAGAAATGTTCTTGCACCATCAGCAACACTTCAGAAAATTTGCCTCTTTCATTATCATTAACCCAGATCCTGAAGTCCTGGCTCAAAATTCAGAACAAAGTTATTATTATGAGGAAAAAAATCCATTATAATATTTGTATTTCTAAAAGCATCATTTAAAACATATCAGTAATCATTCAAAGAAAGGAGTAATACTTACAGCATCTCAGTGGGATATTATATCTTACTCTCAAGAGGTATCCAGAAGTGCTTCTCAATATTTTAGTATCTGTTAGGCAGTGATTGCAGTTTATTTATCTCTCTCTAGTGGATACAGCAGTAGAAGTTAAATATTCCATCTTCCTCTCCAAAGGATATAAGGGACTGTCTCCCCATACTGAAGCAGAGAAGAAAATCTCTCTTCCACGTCACATCCTGGTGTGGGAAATGGCCCACGTGTGCCTTTACTGAGTCTGGACCAGGGGCCACCTTTGTCTACGCTTTTCTTCGAGGCATCCTCTGTGAAGCCTTTGAGAAGAGCTTCAAGGAGTTCAGACCTTCCGCAGATGCTGCAGAATGGTTGTTTCTGAATTTAACTGAGGTGTTTCCTTTTCTGCCACCTCTTCTATGTCATGGATTTTATTGTTTTACATGCAATGCACAGACAGGTATTTCATCAAACCTCAGTTTCACTTTGTTATTTTTTTGTGCTTAAGCACAAGTCAGACTCTGCTGTTGTGCTTTTAAAGCTGACCACTGCTTCAATAGCTTCCACCCAGCTAGGTTTAATTTTTCCCAAATCTGAGTTTCAAAGCCCATCATTATGAAAAAAAGGGTGTTGTTACATTTCCTAGCAAGACTTTGTTCCTGAGACCTTGTGGATTGAAAGAGCCCTCAATACCCCGTAGATCACCAGCGTTCTTGATAGCAACTTCAAGCCTCACTGAGAATTTAATGAGCTGCTGCTGAGTTATATGACACCTGTTAAGTTTATGGAAAAAACTTATCCAGTCTGCCACTGTTATTAGCTATCAAATGCCATAGACACCAGAGAGGATCCTGAACCAAAGCTGTGATCTGAACTGCAGCAAAAATATTGGGAAGAATATTTTGGATTCCCAGGCTTTGATACAGGCCACTTGCTATATCTATAAAATTTTGCCAGAATGACCAATCCCAATATTCCTAAAAACTGGAAATGGAAGGGAACTCTCAAGCTCATCTAGAATTTTCCGTTTGGGGCTAATTTTCCTCTTTTTTCACCTCTGCCAGACGTGCTAAGACTCTTTCATGTGAAAGGCTCCAGATAAGAGCACCAGGAAATGAAGGTCTCCAACCATGAAAGAGGAAAAGCCCAGACATTGCTAATACCAACCTGTCCTGTCCTGCTGACACGTTTCAGTCCTGCGGTGGAAGGGATGGCTTCATGGCCTCCGTGTACAAGAACGTTCTGCTGAGGGGACCATTTCATTCAGAAGTTTAATAACATAAGGCCATTTTACAGAGGCCAAACCCCTCCATCAATCCATCAGTGCTGCAAACACAGGAGGCTTGGGGAACAATTCAGTCTTGCAGACTTCTTGGCTCTTAACTGAGTTTCTGGAAGCAGAACATTTATTTGGGCTGTTGCTCATGTCCGTGCTCTGTGAACGTGCAAGTTCTCAAAGTAGCCTTCGGTGCACAGAGCTCTCTCCTTCATGCATCTGCCTGTTTGCACGGAAGTTGTGGGAGCTCAGTTACCTGTGATACTTCTACTTTTGTATCAGCTCTGGATGAATTCAACCAACTTATCTTAAAAGTTATTGGAGAAATACGTACAGACTGAGAGATGGCCCCACCTATGCAGGCAGAAGAACAGAATCATTGACAAGCCTGTTTCCATAGGAAATTAGGGTGAGACAATTATTTAGATTTTTTCCTTAATGAATAGGAGAGGGTAAAAATGATACTCTGAATCTATTTCCTCCAAATTGGCAGACCATGATGAAGAGACTCAAAGAAATGACCATCCAGTCTCAGAGGCCCTGTTACGCTGGGAGTGACTTAGTTTCAGTGCGTGAACTGCCATACAAAAAAGCACTGGGATCTTTAAAACCTGAATTTTGGATTGCCTTGCTGGAGAGCCATCAGGAGCAACAAACCAGCTGATGGCAGACAGAGGCATGCGCGGGCAAACAGCAGGGACAGCTGAAGTGCTCTCCTCTGCCTGGCAGACGGGACAGGAGTGTCACTTCCAGATGTGACGTGAGCCACTTACTTCTTGGTCACAGCCTGCGAAGGGCTGCGCAGAGAAAGCCTGAGCCGTTACCCCAATTGGAGTAGATACATCACTTACTGGAAGAATTAAGTGCACTGTAGCAGCAAACCTGCAGCTGACACTCACAGGGTGCAATTGAAATCCTCCGGATTAGTAATTCTTTTGAGATCTTTATAATCATTGGTACTAGGTAGTGAAATAAATCCACATTTATACCCTACAGACTGCAGCTGTGCTTCTGTTAAAGTAGTATTAAGCGATGGGTTTTAAATCCTTCTGCCAGCTCAAGCTGTAAGCACCGAAACTCCTGTGCAGAGGATAACTCATCCTGCCTGATGTATGTTCCTGAGCACGAAAGCTCTGGTTAATGAATAACGAAAGCGCCAAGGCAGAATCGCACCTCGGGGCTTCGCTCCTGCAGTCGGCTCTCTGGGGAGGGCTCCCGTGCAGCTCCCCGTGCAAGCGCAGCCTCGGCTCCCCGGCTGCAGCTGAGCCTGGATGCGGCTGTGGATAACCTGGGTAGAAAATAATACAAAATATAATGTAGAGCTTTACCCAGATGGACAAAGTGCTGAACCTCCTCTTGTTCAGTCGAGCAAGGGGGTTCATCTGGCCGACGCTGGCGTTGTTCCATCAGGGATCCGGAGTGCGCACTCGCGCCCTGAATTACTGCACAAGCTCCCAGTTAACTAAACAAATATGCCATTAAAAGCTGAACCAACCTTGAGGGGGACATGTGGGTTTAAATTGCAGCAGGAAGAGATTTATGGACTTGTTTTCCAAGCCTAGAGAGTAATTGAGAGGCCTCAGACAGTTCAGCATTTACCAGCTCTAGTAAGGGAAACCAGCGCTTCACTGGGGACAAGGCAGGAGGGGTGATGGGTGCTAGACTGGCACCCAGCTTTGCTGTGGAGCCGCAGCCGTGGAGCAGGGACCCAGAGGGACAGTCACTCTAGGAGCAAACAGAAGCTTTGCAAACTCAGTATGCTTCTAAGGTAAGCATGGTGCTGATGAAGTAAAGTACAGACAACTTAAGAGAACAACATTTGTGGCAGACTGAAGAAAAGAGCCCAGGCACCCTGGCTCTCCCTTCCTTCAGCTAGGCTTCAGCCCAGTCTGCCCAAAATTCGTGGCCTTAGAGATGGTTGCTTGATGGCATAAAAAAAAAAATCAGTGACTGACCCTACAGGAGAATAATTTACTTATGCAGCCTGGGAGGAAAAGGAAATAAACCAGAGCTGGCAGAAGCGCATTTACCTCGTTCTATTCCTTATATTTTATGTTTGCTTTGTTTTCATTTAGGAATCTACAAGGGACATTGCTTCCGAATCAACCACTTCCCTGAAGACAATGACTATGACCATGACAGCTCAGAATACCTTCTCCGTAAGTGAAAAGTAATATTTAGTGCGCAGGGTTAGCAGACATGGCCAGGGACACTTCCCTGGGTTTCTCTTCTGTAGAGTCCAACCCGAGTCTTACTCATTGCAAGAGACTGGCCCAAACCTGGTGGCCCAGAGCAGTGGTGACATATGCCCAGTTCACGCTGCAGCTGACGCAACTGTGACCCTCAGGGACCTCCATTTCAAGGGTTTCCTTCACCCGGGGGAACACGCACAATTGCGGTGCCCATTCTCTAAACATTATGTGGAATTTTTTCAAATGAAAAGTACAGTGGTCATTCCCAGATTGGCGAGGGTATTTTACAGAGGCAGTATTTATCCGATTAGTGTATCAAAGCAGGTTTGAGGAGTGGGTTCCAGCCCACTAGGAAGCTTTTCCTAATGCTTAAACCCAATCCCTATGCAAGCCTCATCCTTTGCAGCTGAGCCACCTCCCCCTGCAGTGAAATTCCTGCATTGTAGGAAGAAAGCTGAAATTTCTGCAGCTAACAGCAAAATCTCCGCATGAACGCAGGCTGTGGCTTCCCTGCATGGACAGCCGGCCATTGCTGCTCCATGCTGGTGGGTAATCTCCCCCCCCCCGAAGCAATTTCATCCACCAACCTGCTGCTTGAAATAAGGGCAATTGTTTCACCTCCTCTGGACGACCAGTCGCTCAGCTGATGGTCTTGGAACCCCAGTGTGGAACTTCCCGAATCCTGCGAAGTTGGGGTTAGCTTTCCCCTTCCCCAGAGGACACCTTGCCTAGTTGTTCCTTTTGAACAAAAGAGCTGACCAGCCAAGCCTTTACCAGAGCAAGGAACTGTGGTTCACAAGGTGTTGGGAAAGCTTCAGGGAGCAATGAATGATGCTGCTGCCTGATACACCCAGCAAGGCAAAACACTCCTCAATTACACTGCTGTTAATTACCTGAAACACCACTTAGAGAACCACTCTGCCCTTCTGCTCTCCCATGGGAAGCAACTTCTGGTTGCTAAGACAAGGAGGGGGGAAAAAAAAACCTCTCCAAAAAGTACAGTTTACCAGAAAACACAGATATTTTTTCTGCTTTACTCTTGTCAATTCAGATCAGTCACAGCGCTTGGGTGACACGATTTCAGTGCTCAGGCGAAGGCAGACTAGCAGTGCAAGCACAGCTAGCTTTCATACGAAGCTTTGGAACTAATGTTAAATTGATGCGAAGTCAGCTTTAGGAGAGAAGCATCATTAGTAAAAGAACTGTAAAGGAAAGAAGAATTAGGTAGCATCTTGACAAAAGTGTATTATGCCTTCATTATTTGGAGAAAAGCTAGAACTGGGAAAAACAGTCTGAGCTCCTCAGTAAGGCAGGAGATTGGTAAATTGTTTGTAAGTGTTCTTGCAGCGGGTGTTCCTAAAAGCTGTTTTCCAAAGTGACTAAGTACAGACCTTAAAAACAAGTTAGTCCAGCCCTTTATGTCTTCTGCAGAGTCAGGCTTCAGCTGCTCCCCCCATGGAGGAGAGCTCGTCCTCGCGTGGTCTGCACACACAACAGGGCTCCTCCGCTTGTAACTTGCGCCAGACAAACTGCAGCTCCACTTAAAATGCGGATGGTTGATTTAGAGATTACTGAAAGGTTATGTATCCAAATCCAGAAGAGATGAGCTCATACGTATATGTAATAGGGACCAAATCATTGTCTAACTAGACACAGACAAGGATATTTGCATCCTGTTTCAAAGGAGACGTGAGAGCTTCTGTCCCATTTTTGCCCTCTGAGCAATCTGCTGTCTCTGTATCATTCACCGTGCTTTGTAGCCATGTCTTGGCACAAGTCTCCTGGAGGGTCACGTTAGGGGTAACTCTTATTTGCCCAGTCTGCCTTAGATGAAGGCACCAGCGCTGTGTGCATCTTGTGCTCCTGACAGAGCAGCATGAGGGCTCTCAGCCTGCTCCACGCTGGCCAATCTAATATAGAATCATAGAATCATCAAATCACAGAATGGTTTAGGTTGGAACAGACCTTATAGTTCACCTCATTCCAACCCCCTGCCCTTAGAACCCCCCTGTTCTACTTGCACACAAGGCTGAACAGCAATTAGTGTGATGTATGTGTTGTCTGGCAGCCCAGCTGCGAGTCACTTGAGCATGTTTATAATCCTCCTCACCGATCTTCCATTACTTTCCCCCAGAATCATGGAATGGTTTGGGTTGGAAGGGACCTTAAGGACCATCTAGTTCCAACCCTGGGCAGGGACACCTCCCACCAGACCGGGTTGCTCCAAGCCCCGTCCAACCTGGCCTTGAACCTCCAGGGTTGGGGCAGCCACAGCTTCTCTGGGCAACCCCGGCCAGTGGCTCACCACCCTCACAGCAAAGAATTTCTTCCCAACATCTAACCTAAATCTAACTTGTTTCAGTTTAAAGCCATCACCCTTGTCCTATGGCTCCACTCCCTGATCAGAAGTCCCTCCCCAGCTTTCCTGGAGCCCCTTTATAGGCTTCAGGTAAACGTAAACATTACAATGCCAGCAGGATCGTGCCCTGATTCAAAACCCTATTGAAAGCAGTGAAAAATTGACTGATTTTAGGGGACTTCAGTCTGAAGTGTGGGTAGGAACAGGAGTTTGGATTTTGCCCTTCAGCATTCAGGCTGCTCCCTGCAAAACCAAGCGAATGCCAGCCACAGTGACAACTGACACCTGCGAAGGAGCTCAAACAAGACCCCTCTTATTCAACCTTTGCTGTGACAACACAAACACGAATCTGTTTGTCCCCAAAAAAATACCAAAATCCCCTTCACAGGTCTGTGCAGAGCTCCAGCAAGGGGCAGAGGCATCGTACCGTGCACAGAAAGCCCATGTCATCCCCAGGGCTGCTGCGTTGTTATGATTTGAAGAAGCCACAACAGTAAATTGTCATTTAGACAATTATTCTCTCACCTGATGACCCCTCTCCACCCAGGAAGGGGAATCGGGAAGAAACAAGGAAGCCCAGGGTTGAAATACAAACAGGTTTAATAGGATAAGACTAAATAATTAACATAAATAACACTAAAGAACCAGTATTGATCCCAATACCAATATAAAATATACAAGGGTTATACTCAGCCCGTTCTATCCGTGGGAGACAGTGCACTCCCAGCAGGGGACAGCAAACGTGGGACACTGCGAGCACTACAGCTTTGGGAGGAAGGGGAGGGCTCAGGCCTCCAGCATCAGGGCAAGAAGTTCTCAGGATCGCAGCCATCAAGGAAAAGAAATAACTCCCCAGCAAAATTTCTCATTTATAACTGTGACGCTCATGGTATGAAATAATCCTGTTGGCAGCTTGGGTCAAGTGCCCACGTCTCGCTTCTCCTCATCCCCGCACCTGACTAACTCAAAAACACTGAAACCTTGAAACTTTCATACCATAGCCCGCTATAAAGTAAATATTCTCACAAATTCAGGCACTAGTGTATTCTAAAAACGCAGTTTTCCCCGAGCATTAGAAGAGATTTTACTGAAAAGTAAAATTGCTGAAAGAGAAATTAATCCCGTGTCACTCAGACCAGAACATGCGTCCCATCACCCAACTGCACGCAGCGCTCCGGCTTCCCTCCTCTCCCACATTTCCACCAGCGTAGGGAAGCCAAGCCGTGCCTGTCCAGCAGGGCAGGCAGCGCAGGCACCTCTCCCATGGCAGAAGAGGGGATTTCAGCCATGCTCATCCTCACGGAGGACACCAGAGCTCTGCTGCCGTGTGAAAGTGCAGCCGCGAGGAGGGGGACCGGGCACCCTGTTTCAGGGGCATGTCTGCGCTTTCACACGCTCCTTCCCTTCATGCTCCAGCATCCATGCGGGATACCCATTCCCACGCAGAATGTCCCCGTTGCAAAGCCAGTTGCTCGGCTCCTGCCTTTCGGAGGAGAACAGCAGCGCGAGCAGAGCGCCGGGGCTCGCGGCACGGCACGCCGCAGCGCTTCACCGAAGGAGGTGTCACAACGCATAGCGGCGCAGAGCAGCCGATGCAAACAGACAGGACGGTAAACAAGAGGGGAAAAAAAAACCCCAAAGAAACAGGGGAGAAAGCAAAAAACAGATTGCCTTAATGTTTTTTGATGTGCTGTCATTTTCTTACCAGTATTGGGAGATATATGTAAATTCTACATGGTACCTATGAGCTTCCCTTTGAATTTCAGAGCTAAAAGTATGCATTGTAGGAAAAAAATATACTGTAGGGGTTTTACAGGAAGAGAACACTGTGTGTTTAGTTTCTCTTCGCATTAATGACCTAATATAGAAAAATTATCTCTGGAGATTATCGCTACAAGTCGAGCGACCCACCCCCTACATTTGGCACATCACTGAAGTGTTTTAGGAAAGCTCTTTGATTTAATAGTTATTATTAATAATAATTATCAATTATAATAAACATTTATATATAAAAATTATAAACGGCATGACCATAAAATATAGGAAACAAGAACCAGAAAGGGTGGGCCACAGTGGATTTTAAGCCTGTGCTGCCTTGTGCCAGGACACTGAGAGACAGACAGTGATTTGGGGCACCTTCACCTCCAGCAGCACTGACCGACATCGACTCTTTTTCTAATAATTGAGTCTAAAAACTGACCCAAAAGTTGAAGCACTGTTACTTCATACCACACATGTGGGGATACACCCAGGGCAACGGCACGGGCTCTCAGGACTCATCAGGCTTTGTTGAGAGACCTTAACACCCTCATTACTTGGATATGCCAATTATTGCAAGACGCTGCCTGAATAGCAATGCATCCGACTGAATTGGGTTTAGAGCCCATTAGAAAATGGCCCGTCTGTACAGGACGCGTGCAGCAACGTTGCCAGTTCTGGTAGGAGACGGACTTTTCTCGCTGTTGCAGATCGATACGGGCATAAGCTTCCCAGGCAGGGGCTGTCTTTTTTGTTTTATGTTTGCACCACCCTAACGAGGGCTGGGCCTGTAGCTGGGGCTCCCGGGGGTGTTGCGACACGCACAAAAGTGATGCGGTTATTAAATGCCCAGTCCTGTCCCTCTTGCAGTCAGCGGGAGTTTTGCCACCGGTTAGCAGGGGAATCGTTAGGCAGCAATTCACAAAATTGGGAACGCCACGGCCATCAAAAGTAAAATGAGAAAGCATCAGCTGTAACATCTGGCCGTTTCTCCCCAGGAAACGGGCGCGTGTCAGCCGGGAAGATGGCACCCGGGAGAGCCGCGTCGCTAACGGCGCCGCATCAGCGGAGCGGTGCAGATGGCGCTTTTTCTCCTCTCCGTGCACTCAGCCCTGGGGGTCCCCGTGTCCTCTCAGTGTGCTATGAGGCTTCCACCCCTCTGTGACAGCAGCCACTGACTCCCATCCGCCTTGGGCATCCCCACGCCCCGGCACCCCCTCACTTTGCCGGGACTCACACGCACCTTTGCCTTTCCACGGTCCCCAGCTTTGGGGCAATCCTGTTTTCCATAGCAGTATGCAGCATCTTATCTCCCCTTCTTCAACAGAATCCTCTCTCTGTAACAACAGAACTCAGTTCCTCGCTCTGCCTTTCAGGAATGCCTCCTAGGTTTTGCCCCTTTGATTTTTACAATACAGACATCTCTCTTCTTGTACCTGTTTATTTTTTCTCAACCCTTTTGTTCCCTCCCTGCCGCTTCCCTTTCGATTGCTGCTTAGTCCTGTAGCGACCTGACTTTGAAAGCTGGCTTGAAGTGGCATGTTAATTTTTTTTCCAGGGATTTTATAGTCCATCCTGGTGAATGGAGTGAAGCACACGGAATTTTAAATGACTCTACTTAGCTGTCAGGAAACTAAACACAAACATCTGAGACACACTTATTAAAATGTCTTCCTCAGAAATCTGAAAGGTTTCAATGTCCTTAATAGTCAACAAAAGGAAAAGGGGTTATTAGCTGCGCTCGCCGGTAACGCAAACGCCACAGCCTTTGAGAGCTGCAATTTGCTCACCTTGTGCGTTCACCGAGGAACAGATCCTGCTCAAGCCACCCCCAACCATTGTAGGGTTCATAGCCAGCTCATGAATTTTTCAGTGCGGCTCCCTGCATGATGCCAGGTTGTAATGTCCTGCTTTGTTACCTCCTGCTTTGTCAGATTCGTTCTGTACATGGTGGCATCAGATAATGGCAATACCTGGACTTCCTTGGAGAAAGCTCAGAAGATTTACGCTACTCAGTTGAGAGTGTCTGTGCCACACTGGCCACCTACCCATGGCCTCGGCTCACGAAAACATGCCCAGAAATGCAGAATCAATGATAATTCCAGCAAAAGCTACAGGGGTTGAGACTTTGTAATCTCCACACTTGCACCCGAGGAGGCATCCGAAATGATTACTGCCTGTCTTGGTTTTCTACCTGTCTCCCCTCCAGGCATCGTCCGTGCCTCCAGCGTGTTCCCCATCCTAAGCACAATATTGCTGTTGCTGGGAGGACTCTGTGTCGGTGCAGGAAGGATTTACAACAGCAAAAACAACATTATTCTCAGCGCTGGGATTCTCTTTGTTGCGGCAGGTATGTTCTCCTTAAATTGAGTCCCGAAGAAGTGCTGCCTTTTTAAAATGAAAAGGACCGTGGAAAGACTTGTTGGCAGTTCTCTCCCTACACCCTTTTCTTGGATCGAGGACACTAGCAACATCCCACTAGGGCAATTTCTTAAGGCAAAAATATGTTTTTGAAGCTCTACAGTAAGTATATTCTAGAAAAGCTCTTAATTTTCATGAAAAAGGAAGGTAAAGTCAGTAACAAGCAGGTTTTACACTATTTAAAATGTATTAAACATTAGATGAATCAGGTGCATCTTACATTCAGGGCCTTTTTCTTTCTTTTATAATACGATGGCAGAAAAATTTCACCTATGATGGGTGAGCCTGTTTTTCACACCAGAAACGTCTGAGAGAGTCAGCCACGTTGTTAATAGCTTTCCCCGAAGCTTGGATTAAGCGTGCTGCATTTAGATGGAAATTCAGCAAGGTGGAAGAGAACTTATCTTGATCAAGGTGAACAGCCATAGCCCTGGCCTCAAAATGTATTTTTGTTATTATTCTGAATGTTAGAATCCCACGAACAATATTAGTGAGCTCCCATATGCTACTTCTTTCCCACCATGACAATGAAGAGATGGGGGCGAATCCTGCTGAGTATTCTGGGATCCATGCGAGCATATGTGATGACCCAGATGTAGGTCTATTCTTTTTATTTTTTTCAAGGATAAATGAAATCTTGAGAAAAACGAAGGTGTAAATAAATGTAATTACATTTCCTGGTCATAATCTTTGAACCATTCAGGTCCAGAAAGTAACGTGGCTTGACTTATATCTTCACAGCCACATAACCACTGATTTATGTTTTTCTCTCTCTAGGCCTAAGTAATATCATAGGGATCATTGTCTACATATCAAGCAATGCCGGTGACCCGAGTGACAAGCGAGATGAGGACAAAAAGAACCATTACAACTATGGTTGGTCTTTTTATTTTGGAGCCTTGTCTTTTATTGTGGCCGAAACCATAGGTGTTCTGGCTGTGAACATTTATATTGAGAAGAATAAAGAGCTGAGATTTAAGACCAAGAGGGAATTCCTTAAGACTTCTTCCAGTTCTCCTTATGCCAGGATGCCAAGTTATAGGTACAGGAGGCGGAGGTCCAGATCCAGTTCTCGATCTACAGAGCCTTCTCCATCTAGAGACATTTCTCCAGTTGGCATGAAGATAGCAAGCACCATCCCCATGAATGAAATTTCCATGTACACTCTTTCCAGAGAGCCTTTGAAGGTTACAACGGCTGCCAGCTACAACGCAGACCAAGAAGCCAGTTTTCTGCAGGTTCACAACTTCCTTCAGAAGGAATTTAAGGAAGGACTCCATGTCAACATGGTCAACAGGAGAACAACGCCTGTTTGAAGTACCTTCCGTTCTCGAGCTTTTTCAAGAAATGTCGAAACAGAATGGATCTGTCATGAAAGAGAAGGAACGATGTTAAAATACCCTCTCACCTCTTTAATTGTGGCGTGTGTGGAGATCCTCTGGACCAACATAAAGATATTACATGCTCGTAGCTTTTTCTGAAGCTAGCTGGAGTTTGTTTCTTTCAGTTCTTGGTGTCATGAGATGAAGGCAGTTCATGTTCCTGCACTTTCGTAGTGTGTACAAAGCCTTGGAGAAACTGCAAAGGAGTAGCCACCAGTGTGTTTTAAAGGATTACAGAAAAAAATGGTTGTACAACTTTTTTTTTTTTTTTTCTAAAATTGAGATCCCTTAATACAAACTTGCAAATATAATTTATAACCAAGCCCAAGGATGGATACGAACTACTCATCAAGTGAGCCACTTTCCTGTGATGCAGCATAAGCTTTGCCTCTTTCAGAAAAAAAAAGGAAAAAAAAAAGAAAAAAAAAAAAATTTTTGAAGGCAACACTTTGTAAAACTGACCTGTGCTACTGAAACCTTAGCGCACCTGCGTACTGAGCATTACAGACTCCCTGACGGGGTGGGGTGGGGGGTGTCCTCCCATTTCTGGGTGTCAGGCATCCCTCCGGGAAATGCAGGCGGGGGAGGAGAGGGTGGGTGCATCTTGGAACGCCTAGAAAAGGGTGGGATTAAAGTCGGTGGGACTTGAGCCTATTTGCAAATATCATTTCTTGCCTAACATTTAGAAAACTTGAATTCTCATCTCGACTAGCCCTAGTGCCTGATCCGGCAAGGTGCTGAGTGCTGGCTGTCAGGAGCCCCTAGAGACTACTTAGAGCAAGAGCGAGGAGCAGAGCTGAGCCGGGGTGGCCCGAGCAGGCGAAGCCGCCGGTTCCCTGCAACTGCATTCCTGTTTTCCTTACTGCTTCACAAGTGCAACACTAACGCTACTGGAAACTAAGATACCTAAGCAATGCGCGTAAGAAAACGAGAAGCTAATACGTTCGGACTAGCAAAACTTCCTGCAGCAATGGGAACTGAGCGTTAACAGAACGGATGACAACTTTGTATTTTTTAAAATAGAACAAAAAAATAATCACCGTTTATGAGATATTTATTAAACTCTTTTTATTATGAATAAGTGCCGCATGGTGCAAGGTATAGTTGCTTTTAGATGGAAACGATGGTTTGACCTAATTTAATTTATTTTGTAATGATGAATCTACTTGCGTGCAGAGAGCCCACAGAAAACTCTATGCATCACCTAACGGGGGAACTAATTTGTACCCTTTGCTTCTGTGTGTTCCTAAAGGAGTCTGAATTTTTTTTTTTCTTTTAAATTCCTGCTTTCATTTTTTACACTTAGGCTTGGAATCTCAAAGCTCAAGGGCCTGACTCAAAGATAATGTAATTTAATAGTACTCATGTTGATTTTAGCAACCGCTCGACCAAGCCATATGAGAATGAGGTGCCCGATTCCCCTCAGATGAATTAGATGCTCCTCTCTCACTGCACCTAACTCCTGTAGATTTCTTTGAATATACCCATCATCTTTGCCCAGAAAATCTTTGCCACCAGAAGACTAGAGAAATGGTGACAAGAAAAAAACCAAACAAAAAAAATCACAATTTGGAAATCTTGTCTCACTGGTGGTGGGAGATCTCAGCCAAACTGTTAAAACCTCTTTAGTCTTAATTTATCCTGCAATGGCCACAGCGTCAGTGACTCGGTGGTGTTTTGGATATGAGGCTTTCAGCTAGCAGAACCAAGTTCTCCAGGAAAACCCTGGAGGAGCTGCCTTAACATCCCAAAAAGCAAGTTGAACCCCTTCTCCCTGCCAAGTAAACCCTGCCTAAGCCTCTCTCCTTGCAAGAACCAAGACACAATTTTCATTTTGAAGCTAAAGTCTTCCCCTAGTTGCTGTTAAGCTCTGCTTAGCCCTCAGCCTGGCAGAGCGACATCGTTACTTTGGCAGAGGTGGGTTGGAGCCTTCATCCCTGCTTCTTAAGAGTTTCCATTCAGGTTAAAACTCTGCTGGGATCCTTTTTCAAACTTCTGAACTCTGAGAGCTAAAGCGGGTGGAGTGATGAGAATGAGTTAAAAGTAGAAAATGTTGTGCTACTTTCTGTATCAACACACTATGGAGAAAGATATTACACAAGCTTTTTAAAAAAAAAAAAAATCCAAACACAGGCAGACAACAAAACTTTTTTACCTACTTTTCGGCTAGGACAACATAAAGGAATTCTAAAATTATTAAAGTTCTTGATGAAAGGTTTTTTTTACAAGAATCTTTATGCTTTCAAACAATAAATTATTTCCTACTTTTTGAGACTTCGTAATATTAAAATACTTTGATTAGCTATGATAGAAGTAGAAGTTTGCAATGAAAAAAAAAAACCTTCTGTCTCATTAGTGTGTCATACTAAGTGCTAATTAATTTACATCTAATTATAGTCGATGTATTTTTCAAGTGCAATTTCCCAGAACTATTTGTTTCCCACTGTGTTAATAAACTAATAGTTAGAAATAAGTCCTCATCCGTGTTTACTGTAATTAAGAATAAAACCATTCCCTTTAAAACCAGGAGTTAGATATAGGCTGTTTTTCTAAACTCACATACCTTGAACTGGAAGTCGACAGTGTGAGGTTTGCTTCGCGCCTTGGTTTTGTTCTTTTAGTCGCCCTTCTCCCGTCAATGTGTTTAAAACCAACCGTCTGGTTCCAGCCAAAGCCCAAGGCTTTTCTAGAGCCCAGATCACACTGGCAGCGGTACATGCAGCATTTTTACACCGCGGCAGCAAAAAAGTCCTGCCGAGAGTTTCGCGATGTTCCTCTTTGCCAGAGCCTCCTGCCCCTGGAGCAGGGCTGGTTTCAGCAGCTCACCGAGCACCATGCCCTGTTTCAGTCCTGCATCTGCCCCTTCTCCAGCAGGGGCCTTTGAAAAACGGAGCCGGAGCAGGGAAGAATTCACGGGATGCTCATGGGATACGGGCCCTGGACAGGGAACAAAGATATAGGGAGATAAGAGAGACCGGAGCTTTCGTCCTGTAGGAGAATGGGGGCTGCGATTTGAAACTCACGGTCCACCTCAAATTGCAGCGCAGTGATTTGTTCAACCAAAGCAGACAAAAAGGTGGTTTTCATTTGAAAATTTCGGTTTGAAAGAAAATCCTCCAAAAAAATCAGCCTTTCCCTGTGGAAAACTTTGATTCCGACAAAACTGAAAAATTTGCAGCTTTCCTGCCCAAGAAGCGTCTCGCTCTGTGGCTGCTCTGTCTGAACAGAATTAGATTGTGCTCAGACTTTGAAACCACTCAGTAATACTTCAAAAAAAAAAAAAAGAAAGAAAATCATATGTTCTTCCACATCTCCCTGGTTTCCCTAGACAGCACCAAACACAACTTAGCCCCCATTTCTCAGTAAGGCCTGCAGATATCATCATCATATCATTAACAATAATAGGCCTTTTGGTCTTACCCTATAACATACTGTAACAGCAGACCTAAAAAAAAAGATGCTGTTTGGATCAGATTCAATTTTCCGAGAAATAAAATTTCAGGTATATCGTCAGGTCTCTCTTCCTAGTTTCTCATACACGATAGGAGTAAAATGAGACATCGCTTCATATGTCCGTACATCTAACAATAAACTATTTTTATATTTCCTTTTCTTTCCTTTCTGTATGGATCACATATCCACAAGGGCTAATATATCATGTCCCTTGGGGTTACATTTCTGTCTGCAGTTCTAAAGTGTTATTTCCACTGTGCTTCAGTTCTACTGGTATAACCACAACCGTGTATAATGTACTTAATCCTTACTTTTTAAATAAACCATTTTAAATGTATTCATTTTTGTGTGGAGACAGGTATATGGATTTTTAACTTCCAGCTTCTCTGAGCTGAGATTTCTGCGTTTGTTTTTACACATTTCTACCTATTTTGATTGCAGCTGGGGATCTTACTGGAAGCCAATATATCAGAGAAAAAAAATATTCCTGTGGTACCACTGACCACGAAATCTCCAAAATAAGCTATCTTCACAACTTTTCCAGGCATTTGGGTAGGAAACTAAGAAAAACCTCCTAGCTGCCAGCCTAAACATGGCCCATATGAGACAAGCTCTGGTTTAGGTGCCGGGTTTGAGACTTGTAAGTTGGTCAGAGGCACCGCAAATCACAATCAACGCAAATCAGCCCATGTCTTCTGAAGCCCAAGCCCCGAGCCGGCCTTTTGCCTCCACCTCCTGAGGGTTTTTGTGAATTCGCTCCCGAGCATCCTGCTCTCCCTGCTCTTTGCTGGTTTGCCTGAAGAAAGCTTGACCCCGCACGCTGAAGCTCCGTGAAAGCCTTGCTCTAATCACCACCATGAAACCCCAGCAGAACGAGCGGCGCCCAACATGGGTCATCAGTTCACCGGCTGCTCCCCGCTCCCAGACACCCCCAACCATCCCTGTGTCACAGACCATATTTCTTCTTCAAATACCTTTTTTAACTTTACCTTCCCAGTTCCTAAGCCTCCAGATTGTCTTTAAAGACGAAGAGTGCCTGCGTACCTCTCTCTGCCTGCCTCTCCCCGTACGTACGATCGATTGGCACGTCTGGAGGGAGCCAGGGGATTCATCTTTCCCAAACGCCTCCGACACCCCGTAGCGAAGCCATTGGAAGCTCAAACCCAAAGGTGGTTCCCTTGAACCAAAATAAATAAAGGCTCATCCCGCATTGCCGAGCAACTCTGTGGGTAAAAAGCCACAGCCCGTGGCTGCCCTGCTGTGAACTGGGATGCATCAAAAAGCGACGCTGTTTGAGCGAGAAGCAAAGACAGAGCCTTTAAGGCTTCGGAAAGTGGGAAAAAAAGAGGATGCGGCGTTTCCTTGGAAAGAGAAAAACTAACAAACATGGGAGGTGCCGAAAATACAAGGGAATGGGGAGTGCCCTGCACCTGTCTGTGAAACGGCTCGTCTTACTGCCGCCGCCGCCGCCTGGCCGCACCAGAGCGAGAGGGATCGCTTACCCAAACGGCACACCCAGATGTATTTTAGGAGAACGAAGCCGCAGATCAGACACATGGGCAGCGCCGGGCGCTGGTGCCGCGAAGAGGCTGGGCTGTGTCCAGCGGTGCGGGGTCGTTCCTCCTTCTTCATGCCCGTGGGAGTCTATTAAAAAAAAAATTAAAAAACCCACTAGAACACGCATTTTGCTCTTGCCTTCAGTGCCAGCAGGACTTCAGTGCCAGAGTTAGGGAGCTTGTGGAGGGTGCCACTGGCAGCACTGCTGGGTGTCAGCTGTGCGGAGCCGACCATGCCCACGGTGGTCTCACCGCGCCGGGGCAACGCAAGCTCAGGAGCTCGAATACCACTAAGGAGCTCCCTTCCGAAGGAAGCTGTTTGCTGAAAACATGCTTGAGCTGAGAGCAGACCAGGCACAATCTCCTCTGCCCTGGGTTATTCTCACCTGGGGAGGGTCTTCTGCAGAACATCGTTCGGCAAGAAACGAACGGCAGAATTTGGTTCATCTGGTTGTGGTAAATACTGAGGCTGGTCTGGAAGAAATGCAGAAAAGTGCGAGTGCTGGGGAGCAGAACCAAGCCAACACCTCCGCTAGGGAAAAAATAATGCAGTAGTTGGTCTTGAGACACCTCCTTCAGCATTTTCTGCAGCTGAGAAATATAATTGTGTCACTCACTGCTGCTAAAGTGCAACTCATTACAACCCTCCCTGCTTCCCCACAGGTCCTCATTAATAGTCTGTTTATATTTCATGTGATATTGATTTTTAAATGTGAACACTTGCCAGCTGACAGAGGGAGACTGCCGGAACCGTTCCTAGAGGTTAGATATTGTGGTCTTCTGGATCTGCAGAAAACCTCTGGGGTTTCCCTTAGTCCTTTGCTCCTCCAGAAATCAGATTTACTTCTGCAGGTCAGCTGCCCACCTGAGCCACGGAGCCCCCTGCCCCCAAGGGAGGACAACATCACCTCCACACTGGGACAGAAGATCCCAGGCTGGGGACAGAAGCTCCCGGGCTGGGGACAGAGGCTCAGCCCATGGGCAGCGCAGCCTTTTGGCTCTGGCTGCGGCAGTTGCAGGGGCTGCAAGTGGTGATCACCAAATACCTGCCCGCAGTGCCCAAAACCACACCGAGCCTGTGCCGGCAGGAGCAGGCAGCAGCACCCATGGGATGCGGCTACATCATCTGATGCAGCAAACCCACAGAGCCCACGGGGAGCAATAATCCCCCAAAATAGCTTCTTTCCAGGGACCAGTGGCTCTAGGTGATTTTTTTGAGGCTGGGGACAATGTTTCACCTCAGCTGCAGTACTGGGATTTTTCAGTCTCCAGGGAAGCCGCTGTCGCTCACGTTGAAACTCATCAAAGCTCGTTCCCATGCCCAGCTCCACTCTGCATGGGAGGGGACGATGAATTTTTCCCTTCTGATTTCACTGTAGTTGTTTCCTATTATTAGGAAACCCCAAACAAAACCAAACCCTGAGGAACTTATCCGGCTCGGAGGACCTAAATGAGAATAAAAAGTGTGATTCTTGCCAACACTGGCAGAGACACAAGGACCAACACCAACAAAAAAAAATCAATGAGTTTTCCCACCCCTACAGTCCTTGTAGGTTGCAATTAGTCTAAAACACAGTCATTAGCACTTGCTTCCTCAGCAGCCGGAACCTTGCTTTGTGCCCACGTTTGCAAACACACGTTCACTTTCTCACACTCAACTTGCAGAGGACCTGTGGAGTTTGTAGCATCAAGGAAGCAAAGTCAGGATGCAGTTCCTAAGATCGACTGACGTCTAGTGAAATTTAACAAGAGACTACTTCAAAAGAAAAGGCATTACATTTTTAATGCATTCCTTTTCTGGTTTAAAGTTTGTTCCCTTTAGGCTTTTCCACTTTCATGAGAACTCTTGGTTCTGGTTTAAATTTAAGTCTCTGCTATTTCTCCCAGCCCCAACCTGGCATATCACAGTCCTACGCAGGGCTGTGAGCATCTTCCTACAGACGTGTCTGTGGTCTCTGGTCCCTGCCTTGCCCCACGTCCCCAGGGTCTTCCCTGGTCCCCTTCCCCTCTGATTTTGCACCATGTACCTTCATTCCTTCCCACGGCTCCCACCTCCCCAGCAGGACTGAGGCACCCACTGCTGTTCGGGTTCAGGCATGTCACCCTGCTCCCCAGGGGTGGTTAAGCCAGGTGTACACATCAAGCAGAGTAATGTTAATCCCTTTAAAGTCATATTTCAATTACGGTTATTTTGGATCACTATTTTTTAACTTAATTTTTATTTTCTCTCCTTTTCCCACGGTCCCCTTTCACCTTACCTCCTCGCTTCAGGTTGTCCTCATTAATTTAAGCCAACGCCTCTGCACCTTTATTTTGACATCAAATTGAGGTGTTCATGAAACAGGACTAGAGTAGCTCTGACATTATCTCGACATGATAACATGATATTTGCAGCTTTCCACTGGCATTTTTTCAACCATTCTTTTGACTTTCAGGTACTGCCACCTTCCTCATTTTGATGTCATAATTGTAATGTCCTTTCCGTGATGGCCTCTGCATCGACATTATCATCAAATTAGCTTTATGACCAGCTCAAAGGGAACGAGAGAGGTTGGTCCCAGCCCTGGCAATCCAGGTTCAGGGAGACAGTCACTTCCAAAAAAAGGAAAGGATGTGCCGGGAGGCCGCTGGAGTTACTATGCACATGAAGGAAAACTTGGACGACGGGAAAGCAAGCATGCACCTGAGAGATTTTGCTTTAGAAAAAAAAAAAAAAGACTACTCAGGATAGTCCAGGTTAGTTAAAATGACAATTAAAATAAATAATAAATTAAATAAGTGTGCTTATTTTGCCACTTTCCTGACGCGCTCAGCTCTGGAGGGCCGTCCAGCTCTGAACTCCTTGCAGAGGCCGCTGCCAGCTGAAGGCGTGGGCGTGCAGTTCGCGGGCTCCGGGGCTATTAAACTATTTAGGATCAGACTGGACTCGGGCCCAACGCCATTATAAACA
Organism: Chionis minor; assembly: GCA_013398295.1. Classification (NCBI taxonomy): domain Eukaryota; kingdom Metazoa; phylum Chordata; class Aves; order Charadriiformes; family Chionidae; genus Chionis; species Chionis minor. The sequence goes on from VZSF01007150.1 coordinate 269,592, forward strand.
CAGATGTTTTTATAACCCCGTTGAAAAGTTAATCGTCCTATTAATGCCTATTTCTGGGCATGCTGCAAGTCAAGAGTATACAGCCTTTTGAACGGCGGCTGTAGCGACTCTGAGTGAGCGCCCGCCCGGCCAGTTCGTGGGAATCCAAAACAAACCCGGCGGGATGGGGCGGAAAGCTGAGCTCTGCCGGGCGCCGCTCTCGTTACGTGCATTAATAGCCTCCTCGCTGCGCCGGCTGACACAGCCCAGCAGCTGTCTGCGGCCGCCCCGCTCTCCCCGGGCAGCGCCGGGCTGACATTTGCAAACGCTCAGATGCGCCAGGATTTCGGGAGACCTCGCGAATCGCACGCCGCGCTCCGCTGGGAGCACCGGTCCGGAGCGGGATGGACGGCAGCAAACCCCTGAAGGTCCGGCTGACGTTCTCCGTGATCCTGGTTGGCGTCTCGCTCCTGTTCGCCGCCGTAGTGACTGACCACTGGGCCGTGCTGAGCCCCAAAGTGGAGGAATATAACGCCACCTGCGAAGCGGCTCATTTCGGGCTATGGCGACTCTGTACAAAGCGGATTTTTATGCAGGAGCAAGGTCCCAAAGAGAAGGGCTGTGGGCCGATAAGCCTGCCAGGAGGTAGGTGACCACCCACCAGTGCATGGAAGAAAGCAGCCGGGCTTTGCTTAGCAGGTTGCAGGACGTGGCAGAAGGACAATCGGGGCCATGTTCCCCCGGCACTTAGTGTGGCGCGGGGCTGCGTGGGGCTGTTTTCATGTTGCTCTGCAAACACCTCTCGTTTTCACCCCTCTGGCCGTCGCCGTGCGCTGCGTTGCCTTGCACGTCTCTTTGTGCCCATATTTGAGTCTCTCCCGTGCGGCAACGGCAGCGGCGGGGAGAAGGGGAGGAGGATCGGACACAGAGGAAACCACAGAGTGAAGCTGGGACGGAGGAAGTTTTGCTGACCTCAGCCAAGGGTCCCGCGGCACTGGGGCGTGTTGGCGGCAGTGGGCAAGAAAGAGCATTTGTGGGTCCACCATACGTAGCCGAATCTTTAGGATTTCCAGATCCATATAGCTACGAAGGAACGGCCTGTTGAAGGCTGGCATTAGGTTATCTCCCAGCTATTTCAATAACAACCCTTCCTGACGGCAAGGAGGAACAGGGACCTGCAGTATGTTTTGCCAGCTTCCAAAAACAAGTCACAAACTGAGTTCAAAGCAATTTCTCAGCGACTTACTGAGCCTCCTCACCTCTCGGCCGAGGTCCCACACAAGCCTCCATCATGGGTTTCCTCCAGGGCAATTGATAGGGAGGGCGGTGGGGGAGCGGGCACGGCTGCTTTCCGGGAAGCACGTTACATTCCCAGGGTAAAAGGAGCTCATTATGTTTTTGCTGATTGCAAAGTCAGCAACATTCACGCCGTATGCACTAATACACTCCATCCGTGACTGAGCTACGCGGCTTTTTTAGAAAGCTCATAGGGTACTGGATGCTTTCCAGAACAGAAATAACAGGATTGCCTTCATGTTAGACTCGCTGCTTGAAATGAAATAGATATATGTATATTTCCTAACACACATTTGAAAATTTCCCGTGAAAAATCTCGCTGCCTGGCCTTGCTGTATATTCCCTGTATTGTTACAACTCTTTATCTCTTTGGCCAAATTACATGTTCTGAAGCGAGGAGCTCAGCCTCAGCGTTCAGATCTGCCTCTAACCAAATTTGGGAGTGTGTCATCCATATGCTTAATGTCTCTCGCGAAGGTACTTATGTGCCTAGAAACATATTCCTCACTGTACGCCTTTCCTCGCACGCGGAGGAAAACTCCCACAAAAGGAAAAAAGAACAGAAATTAGTGGATAAACACCAAAATTGCACAACTGTGGGGTAAATATAAAACTCATAAATATCCAGCTGTCTGCAAGAAGCAGATTCGCAGGCAGGGCAGCACGAAAGCAGCTACTATCTTTGACAGACATCAGCATGTGCTTGCACGGGCATTGAATCACGTCCCAGCACTGCCGTTCTGCGGGGCACGGAGAACAACCGGGTGGTGATGGAGGGGCTGAGCCACCCGCCTCCCTCCGCAGGCGGTTTTCCAGTTTTTAAAGGTATTTGGGATTTGGGATGACATCCTGTGTTGTAATCAGCATCCGAGGTTTCACAGGGCGAAATTCGCACCTCAATTATAATATAAATATTTTAATCCCCGCTTTGCTCACGCCAGGAAGGCAGCAAGGGGAGGAGGGGGAAAGCGCAGCCCCCGCGGATCCGGGCTGCTAAACGATGCCACGTCCGCACGGCTCGCGTTAGATTGATTTCACACTTCTGGGAAGAGATGTCGGCAGGGAAACACCGGGGTTGTGAAACCTGCAGCACTCAGGAAAACGTGAACGAACAAATGTGCAGTAAAAGAGCAGATGTGGGCACGGGTTTTTCCTGAAAATCATGAGACATAACCAGACATTACTGCCAGAACTTGAAAAGAAATGTAAGAATTTATCACTGCATTAATAACCATTTACCAGTCACTCCCCGAGGAGGAAATGGATGGCATGATTAACATTATTTATTAGGTTTTGAGCTCAGCACAGTGCAAAATGAGGAGGATGGCTTGGCTTGCAGTCCTCAAAGCAGGGCTGTGATTTAGGCAGAGCTTTAAAATTTTACAGCGTTCTTCCGAGGATGTTGACAAATTGGAAAGGGTTCAGCACCCTGCGGTAAGAAATAGAAAGATCAGGGAGACGTCTGCTAAAACCGGGCAAATTCAGATTCATACCGAGACGTTTTAAACTGGTGTCAGTGGGCACCAGGGCAGGTTACTACTGGCTGTAGACTGAGTTCACCTTCACTGCCGGTGACTCCAGGGTAGGTGTTGTCCTATAAGGTGGGCTCTCGTGTGCCCGCGAGCTGGGCAGCAGCAGGTGTGCTCGACAGTCCGTCTGTCCTGCCAGAGGGTTAAGTAGGTCCTTGTAAATACAGGAATGTAAGTTCCTGTACAGGAAGTACAGGAATGTAAGTTCAGGTGACCAGAGAGGAGAAGTGCTGGAGCAAATCCGTTATCAGCATGGCTGACAACAGGGCTGTCTCGTTCCCTGCGTCCATAGAAGAGACTCGCTCTGCCAGACGGGTATGAAATGAAGCTGTTTGGAGCAAACATCTCCACAACTTAGGGTGTGTCAAAGGCTTGTTGGCCACGTCAGAGCCCAAGGTCTGTCCCCCTCCGCTGCTCAGTCCTCACCTTAACGCCTCCTCTCATCACAGCAGCAGGTCCCGTCTCTCAAACTTAACACAAGTGGAGACCTCAGATTAAAATCCAGGTTTTTTCCAACCACCCAGCCTGCCACAAACCCCCATATGCTAGTGTCTATCTCAGGTTCAAGAGCAAGGTGGGCTCCAGCCCCTTCACAGCCTGTCACTCCAATGCTCAGGGGCAACAGCTGCCACCTAAAACTCTGCGTGCCCCAAACACCTTGTAGCGTCTCTGCCCTTTCTTCCCCCCATGTGGTCTCCATATTGCAGACCCCCAAGTTTTAACCACAGCTCCATGCGGTTGCATTTTGACCGCGTCCCATGGCTGCGGCAGCTGCCATCCAGCCCCGTGGCAGCGAGCAGCAGCAGAGGCTGGCTCTGCAAGAATAGAGGGAAGATGAATTGGCCCACAGCGGTCATCCGGGAATGGTGGATCTGAAGGGAAGGGACCAGGAGGGCAGTAAGGGTGGGTGACGTGGAAGGGAAAGGACACTGGGTGATAAACCACATGTTACGACCCTGAAGTTCACGCCAGCCTTAATGACCACAGAGCCCCTGGGTTGTTCGCATCGGCACGCTGAGGTGACCTCACGGCAGAGATAAGGCAATTACGGGTGGAGAGAAACAAAGACTGCCACATAGTTTTCATCCATTATAAAACCCATTTTAAATCCTATCCATTATGTAAATGTGGTGTGACACAAATGGGCTTTTCTCTTATTCATGATGGCACCAGAGAAGCATTGAAGTGCCTCAGTTCTCATGAATAACAGGGAGCCTGGTTGAAACAGATATTCCCACCTCTGCAGAGCACATCTTTAAACTGAAAACAATATATTATTTCACCAAAACCAACCTAGTTATGTTTTCCCCGCAACAAATGAATTTTCCGAAAACACCTCCCCTAGAGCTAACCCCATTTATCATACCTCGGCAGAGCTTTGCTATAAGCCACAAGACACAGAGGCAGCTCTTTTCCTGCCAACAAGTCCATCTCTAAAAGAGAGTGTTGTGTGCTCCCCTTCAGCTGAGCCTTCACGAACTGGAAGGTGGACTGGGCCAGTTTGGTTCACCAGCAATGGACACAAAGCTGTGCTGTGTCCTCCATCACATCACGTGTGGGTGGCTTCACCTTGGGCTTTGCACAGTCAGCACACACGGTGTCTTCTTTCAGTTTGGCCTTGGAGAATTAATTAAAAGCCAAACCAAACAATCCAAGATGAAACGTCCCAGTTTCATTCCATCCCCTTCCCCTTTAGCACAGGAGCCAAAGGATCCCCAAACTGGACGCTCAGCCTCAGTCTCTGGCAGAGACACACAACCTCTGCTCTAGGGCTCCAAATTTGCAGTGTCAGTCATAGAGGTCTCAGTTCAAATATGTTTCCTCCGGTTGTTTGCAAGGATAATAAAGAACAGGTCAGGAGATGCCAGAGCTGAACATTAACCTGGTCTCCAGCAAGAAGCTGCAGATGAAATAGAAGTCGGCTTATAAAATTAAGTAGGTAAGAGCGTCTCAAAGGAATCTTCCACTAATGGGCCCAAAAATGCTGCTTTACAATTGCCTATCTCCTGGGAGAGAGAAAATAAATCCTCCTTGAATCAGTAACTCCAAAATCTGCCATTTACATGACAGAAAAAAACCAGCAAGAAGCAACAGGTAACATACAGTACACCGGTACCTTCTTGCCACTAGAAATTAACACTGTAGAAAACCACCTAAATGCAGTATGTGCCCCCAGGTCCCGCATCTGGGACCTGGCTCAGGCTTCATCCTACGGCCACGGTCTGCGCTGGAGCAGCCTGTCCCAGCCTGGATGTCAGAGAGGACCACAAAGTCCTCCCAGATTTTCTCCCAGCACCTCCCAGAAACCAGTACTCTTATTTAACGGACAAGAGGTGCTGGTGTTGACCAAGCGGCCCCTCGCTGCAGGCGGTGCCCGTATTTCGTGCCATCTTGGCACGATTTCCTGGTGTGATGGGGGTCCAAGCAGGGTGCTGGGGCAGGCACTGAGCGTGTCCTCTCCAGCCCAGCTCACAGAATAGTGCAATCAGGGCTGGCACCGCTCAATGCGTCTCCGCGATCGCACCCTTCCAGCCAAATTCCTGGCGAGCAACTGTTCTCCCAGGTCCGCACCCCTTCAAACCGTCAGTTAAGTCAGTTATAAATAGCGCGAACATCCTCCACCCTCACCCTGCTCCTGCCAAAGCTTCCAGTCAGCAGGTGCTCGCCGGACCCTTCCTCATCCCACGGGGGCTGAAAGGCCCATGTACCTGACGACAGCAATGGCAGCTCTTGGCCAGGCAGAGACGCGGCTGCCAACTCCCCACCTCCCAGTTCAGTTTCTAATCCCTCTACAAATACCCCACGTACCCGGCAGTGTGGTCACGTGAAGCCCAGAGAGAGGAACTTCATGAAGTTCCCATTATCTAACTCTGCTGTCTTACCAAATTGACTTAGTAGACTGCTCCAACTTCAGGACGAGAGGAAATGGCCTCAAGTTGTGCCAGGGGAGGTTTAGATTGGATATTAGGAAAAACTTCTTTACCGAAAGGGTTATCAGGCATGGGAACAAGCTGCCCAGGGAGGGGGTGGAATCGCCGTCCCTGGAGGTATTTAAAAGACGGGTGGACGTGGTGCTGAGGGACATGGTTTAGTGGTGTTTTTGGTAGTGTAGGTTATGGTTGGACTCAATGATCTTGAAGGTCTCTTCCAACCCAAGGGATTCTGTGATTCTAATTGGAGAGAACTTTGGGAAAGCCTGGTTGCATGAAAGCCCTTGACTCATATGGGTTCTATCAGCCTCCCCTGGACAACTTCTTGTGGCTTCAGTTAACTTTTGTCTGTTTACTGACAGCCAAAAAAAGGCCCCTCGTGCCCCCGTTGTAGGAAAACACCATGTGCTTTGGTGCATTGCAGCAGCATCACCTCTGGGACCCCCAGAGTGTGGTGACCCCCCTCCCACGCAGCAAGCCCCCCCCGGGCTGCTCCCCTCTGCCAGCCGCTGCCGCTGAAGGAGGGGTAAGCTGGGAAGGAGAAGGTGGATGAGGACTCTCCATCCTCCCTTTTTGGAGTCCAAGGCTCACCGCAGGAGTGATGACCCTTCTGCAGCCGATGGGGCGATGCCGCTACGGAGCAGGTTGGCAGGGGCAAGGGGAGGTGAGCGGAGATGCCGGCTCAGCTGTGGGCACGGCAGGTCTCACCACCAGGAAATACAGCTCCACAGAGAGGCAGGAATGTGGGACAGCCAAAGACATAATGAGAAAAATTACCTGCAATTTGTGTTTTAAATAGATGAGCGATCAGTGTGGAAAGCTCTCAGAGGGAGCAGCCTATAAAAGGTATCAGAGGGGGCTTCAGCCTTGTCCACGCTGGAGCCGGTGGCCTGGCATGTACGTGCCACTCGTCTGCTCCCAAATCAAACAGAGCCAGCTCCAGTTTCTCTGGGCTACCACGGGTAGGGAATCTTAAAAACATTGGAAGTTCGATACATCAATAAAAAGCAAATTCAGTTTGACCACAGTTTACGAGAGATTTCCAAGCACACTGAAGTTCCTTCTCTCTTTCAGAACACAACTGCTCCTACTTCAAGCACTTCACACCGGGACAGAGCTCGGAGATATTTGAAGTAACCACCCAGAAAGGTAAGAATGATCCTGAAAAATATTTTCCTGACTGAGCTGCACACAAGATCTAAAGTAAAGTGGTCCCCAAAATGAGGGTTCAATCCTGGTTTTACTGAAAGCAGTAGAAGAATTTCCGTCAGATACCACCAACTGGGAAAAATTTTTAAAAAATGCTCTGAACAAGGTCAAATGATCACACCCATAAGTGTGATTTTATTCAAAGTTGTCCCACAAATATATAATGATGTCAATACACATGAAAACTGCAAAAAGCCTCTTTTCAGCATAAAAATGACTTTACAACATTGGCACTATCCACGACACTCTGAGCCTTTGCCATCGAAGGAAGAAGACATTAATAAAATCTAAATGAATAAATCATACCCCAAGCAGAGTCTTGACCCTGAAAAGTAGCACAGAGACTCTGCGAAGACCATTAGGAATTTTATGCTTCATATTGATTTTATATGAAAGTTGTGTGAAAACAAGAGCGATCAGTGGAAGGAAGGAACAGAGATCCTACAAAGGCATGTGCAGTCAGCGTTTACAGAGCATGGGTTTTGAAAACAGTCTCTCACAGACAAATTTCACATTTCTAATAAGCCGCTGATAAAGCCAAATATTTTTAGCAGTCATCTAATGTGCTCCTCTCTCTTTCTCACCCTCTCATTAAGGACAAATTCCTTTCTAGTTTGCCACACAACATATTTTGCTGTGCAGTAAATGAGCCGATGATTACCTTGCACATATTAAACAATCTGCTTTACTTCCAGTGGAAATGATAATGGTGGAAAACCCTGCAGACAGGTTTTCTAAAAAAGCAGTTTCCTAAGACAGGAAAGACAGGGAATTTTAAGTGGATAGAAAAGCATGTATGTGAGCTACCTGCTTTTGCTCATTTATATACTATCAGATCCAGCCATCTGATCTTAAAAATGCACCCTTCTTAGCTATTGCAGAAAAAAAATGTGGAAGAACTTATTTGCTTTGAAGTAAAAGATAGAGCTTAAGCCCCAGCAGAAGATTTTACATTGAAACAAACTCTTTCAGGCACTTCCAGCACATAGTAAAGAGAAACATTAAGGAAATTGTAATAAAACAGGGGCATGAAAAGCAACAAGAACAAAGAGTGATCCGCTGTTCCCTTTTGCAGAAATAGCTACAATTTGATGGGAGCTAATTAGTAACAGGCAAAAAAATTCTTCATGATTTTGCCTGGGAGTTATTTTTTTTTAATGGCTTGAAAGGCAAATATCATCAGGCACTGTGATGTTCACGCATGGCTACATGTGTTAAATATTAAACTAATCTGAAAATGAATGCAATATGTAAATGGCGGCCTGAATTATTCAATTAGCAATTCTCTCCCTCCATTCCGGCGCCGGAGCGTGCTTCGGCTGGGGGAAGTGTCCAGCGCATATCTTTGCTGGCTTAGCGAAAAACAGGACGTTTTATGGTGGGTTTAATTCTTTGCCCTGAAGAAGCTGGATTTTTATAGAGCTGGAAATCATTGTCTTAAAGGGAGAAATAAATAAATAAATGAATAAATAAATAGACGGTGCTATGCAAACACTTCACCTCTGACCTCCCACCTGCTTTGCCTGCTCGGATTCTGAGCCCCGTGGAGGATCCGGCTGTTGTTCTGCACGGGAACGGCATCGGCACCGTGCATGGGGGCCTTGTCGGGGCTCTGCAACACAGACATGGAACAAAAATAGCATAGAGCTGCCTATCTACTCTGAGAGCGGAGTGTGGAGCAACGCAAGAAATGAGAGCATGGAGCCCAGTAAGGCTTCAACAGTAACATCTGTGCAGCGGGGCCAAAATGACACCAGCCCAGAGCTTCATCAGACCAACACTGGTGCCATTTGCTCTTTCAGTAAGTGTTCAGAAAGTGTTTCCCCTCTCCTGCTCTCTTTTTATACCCTTTGCATTCAAAGGATATGTGGCCGATACCTGCTTTTGTTTGAGGGAAATAATTCACCAGAGCCGCCTCTCCACGGCCGCGGGAGGATACGTATTTCTCCGACCTGCTGCAAAGTCACCACAGCTGGTAGGAGCGTGCTCAAAATGTGCATACATTTGCGGGGTTTTTTGGTGTCTGTTTTGTTTTGGCAGAATACAGCATTTCAGCTGCAGCCATCGCCATCTTCAGCGTTGGCTTTGCAATCATCGGAACAATCTGCGTCCTCTCGTCCTTCGGGAAGAAGAGGGATTATCTGCTGAAGCCAGCATCCATGTTCTACACCTTCGCAGGTAGGAGGCTCAGTGCCTGCATCCCTTGAGCTCAGTTCACAGGACAACGTAAAGAATCTTAGATCCGGGGAGGATGGAGACACTTCTAAAAATGCCCTGAAAGTGGCCTTTTCTTCCCCACCACAGTCAGGTGCCCATGTGGTGCTCCATCCTGCTCAGCAAGCATCACCCAGCAGCTTCTCTGTATTTTCTCCACCTTAAAAGGGGCATTTCTGGCATATTCAGTGCCAGCCCCAGTCTAAACCAAGGATATACACTATGCTATCTCTTTCATTAAGACTCAAACCAAAGAAGCAGCTGATCCAGGCCCAAAATACACAGCTGTCTCCCAAAAACACGAAGACTGCATCTTGACGTGAGCTAGTAATACCTTGAGATGCCACAATGAATGAAAGACAGAGGTGCAAATTGTCACCTCAATAAAAATCTTACTCAAAAGCTCCATAGGGAATGCGATTATTCCTCCACCACTTTGAGGAATCCAAGCCTGCCTAAAAGATCACACCCAACGAGTCACCGGCCGACTTGGATGGCTGGGGTTATAGCAGAGCTCTCGGCAGCTGGGAGCGTTGGTTCCTTCAAACATTGAAGTCAATGACTCACCTGTGAATCTCACAGCCATTCCTGTATGCAAAAAGACAGATGGGGTGGTTAATTAAGGATGAAAAATTGACAGCTGGTTATTCAACCCACTGCTCCTATCTTCCTTCAGGTCTCTGCATCATCATCTCTGTTGAAGTCATGAGACAGTCCGTGAAAAGGATGATCGACAGCAAGGAGACAGTCTGGATTGGGTACAGCTACTCCTGGTCCTTCGCCTGTGCCTGCGCCTCCTTCGTCCTGCTCTTCATCTGCGGCATCGCCCTCCTCCTGATCGCGCTGCCTCGCTTCCCCCAGAACCCCTGGGAGACCTGCATGGACGCGGAACCAGAGCACTGATGTTCCCAGCAGCCACGAAAAAAAGCCAGAAAGCGTTTTGAAAAGATCTGTATTTTTTAAGATGCCTGGGTCTCACTATACAGCTTGCACTCCATCAACTAAGTCATTACCAAACCAAGGCATGTTCAATTGTAATTATTGCTTTGTTTCTTCTTCCCCCCCCCCGCCTTTTTTCTTTTTAAGAAAGCAGAAAGAGCGTTCGGCACCAGCGAGGGGCGCAGGTGAACGGTGCTGCTCGGTGCCACTCCTAGGGCTGATGCAGCGGGGGGGAAACCCAGGTGTCAGACAGCTCATGCCACGGAGAAGCCAGCTTTCTTAGGGAGAAGGTATTTGGTGTAGTTAGGGGTTAAAGAGCAGATCCATGAGGGACACGGGGCTTTCACACCTCACCTGGTAGAGAGAGAGACACTGAGAAATTCCAGCTCCGTGGGGAGTGTGTTTCCCTGTTCATGCCATACTCCTCTACCTCCCCAAGAAGGGTTGGCTCACCACTCTGAAATGAGTTGGAGATCCTTATGCTATTCTATTAAACTGTCAAAATCTGGGGATTAAAAAAACCACAATCAAACAAACAAAAACTTACCCCAATCCCAACTTTGCCTAGCATAGGGATAAAAACTTCTCCTACAAATTTACACTCTGCAGTTCCATTCTTTCGATTTAAGCGCAAAACCCCCACAGGATATAGTTTGTATTCTGCTTAAACTTTGATGGCAAAGCCGAGAAGTACTGAACATTAAGAGTGATATTTTCCTTTAATAAAAAGCACAATCTTCCAGTAGCACGATTTTCTGGAAAATGATTTTGATGGATGAATCACTTGGCCCATCAAATTCTGCTCGGTCCAGAATGACAGTGTAATTCTAGATGGTATTTACCGCACGGAGCTCTCATTTGTTCCTCGCGAATGGGCTTTTTAAGAATACCGTGTTTTGCTCGCTGCGTACGTATCTAAAGCTACATTTTAGTAAAAATCCTTCAAGGTAGCTGCCAAGAAGGAAGGAACTTTGAAACACCCAGGAGAGTCAGCCCCGCAAACACAACAGCCGTGCATCGCTGTTCACACGTGCCTTACGCGTTCCCCCCTGCCGGGGGACCGCACTGTCCCCACCTGCAGCACTGGGGGGACCTGGGGGTCCCCCAGCCCCTCTGGCCGAGCCCGTTGCACCATCACAGTCCCCAGCACCAAGAGTGGGTGTCTTCCTTCCTTGTTTTGTTTTGTGGGGTTTTTTTAAATTTTTTTTTTTTTTACAGTTCAGTTTTCAGAATCTGCTCAGCGTCTTCACACACACGCACAGACACACACTCCCAGTACAAAAAAAGTCTGTTTTACATTGGTTTTCTCACCCGGTAACTTAACAACTGAAGCGTCCTTCCCTCTGCGCTTACCAGTCCACCATTCTAAAGAAAAAACAGAGTTCAGAACAGAAAATTCCTCAGCATTTTGAAGAAGTCCTGACATATTCAGACATTTTAAGAGATTACCCAGTGATTCCGTGCCAGTGTGCGGGGCCATCCATGGCCCCGCTGTTGGCAAGACCCCATCTGGGCACCCTGAGCCCCAGCAGCCCCCAGCCGAGCTCGGGCATCTCTCCGTTTCCCCAACAGTGGAGTGGCAGCGAGAACAGAAGCCTTTTGTGAAGTTGCATTAATATTTTTCAAGCTCTTTGAAGTTGAAAAGCAGTACAAGTAATACGTATATTACCAAGTTTTGGGATAAAGCATTCATTGGTGCTCAGATCTGAGTATGAGCTGCGAACTCAGCCTGTCTCTCATCATGAGAGACAACTGCAAGTCTTCAAGTTGTCACTGAACCACTGTGAAATGCTAAATGGTTTTGAAATATTATTTTAGGGTACAGAGCTGACATTCTTAATTTGCATTTTCATTGTTCGGGAAAACAGAGGCTAGTTTCTAGGGAGATCCTTTACACGCGACAACAGAAAGGAAAGCAGTTGGTGCGACCCCAGCGGTGGCTGAGCCCAGGGTGGGGTGTCCAAACACGCACAACTCGGGTTAATCGAAGCAAAGCAGCTGGCAGGCACAAAGGCATCCCATCAGCACCAAAATGACCTCACCGTGGACGTGCAATGGGTTGAGATAAGCAAGTTTTAGGGACATGGGACTAAGTCCATCACCCAATGCGGACCGGTGGCATGTCCTGTGCACCTCAGAAGCCCTTTGTCCACATGAAGCACCATCTGTCTCTTGCAGTGCTTCTGCTGGCACAAAGTCATTTCTAGGTGGCTTCTTATCCTGATGGGCCATCTTGTAGCCCAGTCAAGGAGCTGCTTATTCCCCTTTGCAATATCCATGGGCAATAACGTACGTTTTTCAGAAAAACACATCCTGGAAGGTCTCGCCCGTCTCATGCGCACTCCCACTTCTGCCAGGGCTGAACCGCTTCCTCCAAGCCTCAATAAGGGCAATGGAAAGATTCCTGGTGAGTGCTGGGGTTTGGCCTGGATCCAGAGGTTTTACAGCCTCTCTGGGCTCACTTTACTCATGGGGAAGAGAAAACACACAGCTTACAGCAGCGAGACCCAAACCCACAGACAGCAACTCCCAGCGCTGAGCTAGACACCTCCCAAAGCTCCTAAACTCGCCAAGCGTGTTTTGCTCTCCACTCCAAGTTGAAGTTTTTTGACCATTCACCGCTTTGTATGGTCCCTGCAAGACTGAGAGGCGTGCGGATGACTTCATTTTCATTTTCCAGATACTAAGAAATGCTGACGAGGGATTCGTGCGCTAAATTGGTCATTGGTATTCACAGTGAGAAAGGGACTGCTCCTACAGCAGGCTCCTTCTGCCATATCGAAATCTCTCTGCCAGGGAGCTGATAATGTGGTTTGGGAGAGTTAATACAAGTAATTGGACTCCATAAGGGAAAAGGAAGAATATAATGTTGCGGGGGGAGCTGTAACCAGTTGAGTTTTCATTCTGTCAGCTGAGCAAATAACAGTGAACGGCCACCAAAACTTCAAGAACATAGCAAGAAAACGTGAAGAAACGTTCTTGCTGGTAGGGGGTCATCAGAGCAAAACAGGGATTGGAACCTGGTTGCTACACAGCCAAGAGGAGCACACGTGGGTCACACGGCCTGAGAACTGAGCAGGAAACATGCTCCAGAGAGAGAAAGGGTAAATTAGTCCAAGAACAAGTAACTACCACCAGCCACCATGAAATCCTGAGCGTCGGTCCTGCCACTACCAGACCCATGGACACCTTTGGTCACTGGTCACTTGGGCACAAGCCATTTGCCACTCCACAGACCAACATCACTGCCCGTCCCCTCCTCAGGGCACCCACACCGAGGTGCCCCGGGGCATCGCACGCGACACGGTGTTGCGAGATTTCGGTCGCTGAAGTCCGCCCGCCACACTGCAAAGCCCAAGTGTTAAATCACGGAGTCAACACAACAGAAAACGTGAAGTTTTGGGTTTATGTAAGAGCAAGATTTGCTGTTAGGCACAAGGCGGGGAGAGAATCTGCTTCCCGTATTTTTAAACGCTGTGTTGTGTGAATTTAATGTGCAGAAAAGGTGCCAGACTAACAACCCTGAAGAACAAAACCGGCTGTTTAGCAAGCAGCAAGCTGAGCTCTCGGCACGGCGTTTATCCGCATCGAGGCACCGCAGCGGCACCAGCCCAGCCTCAGCCCGGCGGGGAGAAGAGCTCGCCCCGAGCTCGCAGGGCCGGGGTTTATTGTGTGCAAGGGCGCAGAGATGGGTGCATGCAGCAAGGGCAGGGGACATTCACAAATCTCGGTAGAAAACCCTGCTTTTCCCTTAGTCCATGCTTGAAAAGGGCCAACATATGCCCGATGCTCGGGTGCTTGACCACCCTGGCACGTAGTTTATAAAGGCACAGGAATACTTACTTAATTACTTCTTTTTTCCACGGATCCCTTTCCACTCTGTTGCTCCCTTGTGGCCGTCACCTCTTTTTTTTTTCTCCTTACTTTGACAGTTGTGGAAATTTTTTCCAGAAGGTCCGAAAGATCTGAGAATTTTTGCCACCCCCTGCGACGAGGTCCTCGGCCCCGCTGCAGAGGGACACTTTCTCTCCTGGGCTTGATAGCTCTTGAGGAACACGCCTGGTACCAGAGGTCACCAATGTTGAGAGATGGCTGTTCGCGGCGCTACACCCTGCCAGCCCCACGGAGCGCCCTGGAGATCACCACCGAGCCCGTGGGCTCCACACCCAGGGGGCTCCAGTCCGGCATTTTTGCATGCCACGACACTGACCAATGTGCAGAAACTGTTGAGAGCATAAATTTCATTTTTAAACTTCACTTAAGATAAGCTTCGGCTTTCCATGGGGGGTCAGTGGCCCTTTCAATGCCGTATTAGTTTTATAACTTAAATACTGGAGTATTAAGGCTGCTCCGTACCACAAATGACACCCATAGCAACAGGATCTGTTTTAAAGGCACCTATTCACATTTTTTCCCCTTTCCATTATCACCGAGGGGGCAAGAAAAGAGCATCACGTCTTTGTTTTGACTGAAGCAGAGGATGAGATTGTTCTTGCTTTGTCATACTTGATGGATGTTCTGGCTCCAGTGAAGCTATTGAACATAAATTCAAGCCACAGAGACATCACATCCGCTCGCTCCGTGCCTCGACACACAGCGAGCTGCTTTTCTGTCTACAATGAAATGCAGAGAAGGGAATAAACTCTCATTTCTGGCCTACTTTCTTTTCAGCAGAACCAGCAGCACAAGTCGGCTTTGGCGGGGCTGTGCCCCAGGGCTCCGGTTCGGTTTTGTGTCCACTACCACCGGTCTCACTGGGAACACTGGGAACACCCCGATGGCTTTACAGCAGGTCTCCTGCGGAAGTATTTGCCCTTCAGGAAGGAGCGAGTCTTACAGAACACAGACTGACAACATCTTCTAACTAGTCTTGGATAATTCAGATCGCAGCATTTTCTGCTAATTTATCAGAAGCATATATTAATCCTCAATGAGGTAAAAAACTTTTCAGCATTTCTCAGCTAAAGCTAAAGTTGCCAAAAAAAAAAAACCCCCACACCGAACTGACATTTCCAGCACTTTTGCTGGAAATTTACTTTTCCTGAATGAAATAAAAGAACTTCGAATGAGTCAATCCTTGCTCCCTGACACAACTAACAAAGCGATACTGGCGCAAGTATTGCTACACCAACAGAAACGGCCCATATTTCACAGCAAGGAATATGACGTGCGAATTTTTATAGAGACCATAGATCACCATCCGTCCTGACAAGTCAATCATTCACTGTTTTTCTAAGAAAACGAGAAACTTAAAAAACTAACAAAACAAATGAGTTGGAAGGATGACATGGGCAGGGCGTGAAGCATCATGGGCTTCCTGCTCCGGAAAGGCACGGGCTCCGATACGCTTGAGTTCACTTAAAAAAGAAAATTTAGAACGGTCAAACACACAGCGCTCAGTGCTACGTGGAGATACTACATACACAGCAAAAGAGCTGCTTCTGGAGCGTGATATCTGCAAAAAAAAAAAACCAGCTGAACTTGACAAATCTGGGAACAAAAGATTAATTAATCAAAGCAGGGAATAGTATTCACAGGGTCCGTAAAGTCAGTGGAAGCATTCACATACTGCCACGGGTCAGTAATGCCACAGCCCATACAATTAAGTAAAACAGCACAAACTACACTAGATGACAACTTCCAGGAGAAAATACGGATGCAAGAGCTCTGGTTCCAACTAGCCAGCTTTTCTGCCTAACAGCTATTGATCAGCTGTGCTGCGGAAACACTCGGGGCTGCTCCAAGAGCAGCTAAGCATTACAAAGGGTGACCCAAGGGAGAGGGGCATCGTCCCCATGACATGCTCTTGGTTATGGGGAGCTTGGCGCTGTGGACAGACCGGGAACACACCCCCAGTTGGATCACAGAATCATAGACTGGTTTAGGTTGGAAGGGACCTTAAAGACCATCTCGTTCCACCCCCCTGCCCTGGGCAGGGACACCTCCCACCAGACCAGGTTGCTCCAAGCCCCGTCCAACCTGGCCTTGAGCCTCCAGGGATGGGGCAGCCACAGCTTCTCTGGGCAACCCCGGCCAGGGGCTCACCACCCTCGGAGTGAAAAATCCCTGTGCAGTGCCGCGTCCCGCGGAGCCTGGCACACAGCAGAAAAGCACACAACAGCCAGAGGACCAAGGCGGCGAGATGGGGACGCACCAGGAAAGCTCTGCCCGAGACCCCGGCTGCAGCGGGGTGCGCTCTGCAGAAATGGGCAGGGAGGGCAGGAGCCACCAACCACATTCACATCCCCCACCGGAATAGTTTACCCAGGACACCAAGGGGAAGTACCATACCGTCAAAAGGTGTCCATGATCTCTCAGAATCCATCTCCAGGCAACCTCTGCACTCACGGAAGCGAGCGGCAGCTCCTCCGGCTTCTTTTCCTGACTCAGTAAGGCCAAGCCTAAAGCTTGCAGTTTTGTAAGAATTCGGTCTTCAGATACACACAGGGAAACCTACCAGCTGTATTCTGTAAGTACCTTTTTAAAGGACAGAAGCTCTATTTGAAATTTTTTTAAAAAAGTAATTTAATTTCTTAAGTAATTGTGTTTAAATCTTTCTCTCGATTTTTTATTAGTTCTTAGTACCACACTGACAACCTCCCACAAGACATCCTGATTTTTCTCATGAAAAACTAGACTTAAAGAGAATAAACCCAGAACTTATTCTTGATAGTAAATACAAGCTTTCTAAATTTAGATTGGGGTGACCTTGTCATTCAAATTTTCCAGAGACAACAATGGGGGTTTACTGCTGGATGTGGGATTTGGCACTAATTGTACTGGTAAGCGCGACATTTTAGCTCTAGAAAAGTCAAGAAGCCAAATCTTCAGTCGGTGCACGTGCCCAGGCCTCCTTCATTTCCTCTGAGCTGACACAATTTACACAAACCAAGAATCTAAACTCATAACTTTGAATTCTCACTGGAACTGCAACAGTTCCATATCCACAGTGCAGCCTGAGCCAGTGCCCACTGGAGCCATCTGTAAGACTTAATTTGATTTTAATAAGCATTCGATTAAAGCCCTAGAAGAGTTTATGACACAGTTTGGGGGTTTTTTTAAACAGCTATGAGTTCAATAAACATTGGATAATTTGCTCTAAAAACAAAAGATCCCGCTCAGGGCTATATACATGACATATAAAGGCTAGACAAGACTTTTCAAAACAAACAATCTTCTGGAAAAAAATTAAGAAATGCAACTGATTCACGCTGAATATTTCCAAAGCTGATAGTCAGAAGATCTCTACTATACACCATCCCCAAACTCCTGGGTGAGAGTACTTATGGAAATTTAGAACCAAAACCAGCAAAGATTTTCATAAAGTTATAGAATTGAAATTGTAAGTCAGAGAGAAAATGCTCCTTTATCCACAATATTTTTCAGCGCAGGAAAAATGCCAGTGCAAAACAGAATAAAGCGTGGCAAGATGCGGCCATCTCCCCCTTAACTAATTGACAGATAGCGGTAAATTAACAAGTGATGTTTATTAGTTTAATATTCAAATATGGTGAACAGAATCAAAAGACTGCTCCATATAAATGAGTGATTTTGAAACCCCTGAAATTACAATGCCGCCTCGGCGAAGTGAAGTGCATTCGAACCCTACCTCTCCTCTGCCAGAGCCTTGCACATCCCATCACCAGCTCTCCCCGGCCACCGGCGCTCAGGCACACACATTTTTCTCCTCTCGGAGCAGTGCCAGGCGCTCCGGTGAGGAGAATCGGCACAGCTCCGCGGAAATAAAACCACGGAGGCCGAGCACACGCCCGGCCCTTCCAAAGGAATGGACCTATTTCCGCAACCGTCAGCGTGGCAAAAACCCGTTTAAACAGCAGTTTTGCTTGATTCAAGGTTGCGGAATTTGGCCTCTGCTCATTTCTGGGTCCTCTGGATTTGATGTCACACGCTGAAGTGCTAAGCATAACTTGACGGGGGCTTTCCCCTCCCCCAGCATCTTTTGTTTGGTATAGACATTAGGAAATAAATTAACGAGTTATGCGTGCTTTTCTTTACAGCAAAAAGAATGAAAAAGGTTTTCAGATAAGTTTCTGAATCATGAACCGGCAAAGATTTACAATAAAAATTTATATGCAAACCTCTGCAGCGTACTGAGTTTAAATCAAGCCCATTATCTAAAGACCCTTGCCTTAAACCAGGAAGTCAAATGCAAAAAAAAAAAACCCCTGATTGTAACCAGAGCAAAAATCTGATTGAATACAGCAGCAGCCGCTGCTCGTTAGGAAGGTGTCCCCTGGGCAGCTGTAAAAATCTGAAATCACCCCCACACAGCTCTAAAAGTTTAATTCTTGTACGTAGCGAGTGGAGGAATACCGCAAACACACCCAGCTCAGTCCCTGTAAAATACTTCCCAGATTTAAAGTTATTTCTTCAAGTGTAAAAGGAGGACTACTTTATCTGGAGAAACTATACAAACACCCCTCTATCTCCCCAGCTGCAGAAGCAGGAACAGTGTGCAAGACCAGAAATCTTTATGGACAAAGTTTATCTTCTGAGTTTTCATTCATACTTTTTTCTTTAATTTTTAAATATCCCATAATTATTTTTTTTTTTCAGTTTGTATTCCTAAAGGGCCAGGTTTGTGGAGAACTTAGCAGAACTCATATAGACAAATAACCTGGTAATCATTCTTATCCCCGAAATATTTAGATTAATTTGGATACAGCTTTGACAAACATTAAATCTCTTCTTTAATGATGTTCCTCAAACAAAACAGTTAGCAAAATATCTGAATTTCCTTGTATAATGTCACATTTTAATGTAAACATCAAATAATGTACCAAAAGTTTTACCGGAAAAAAAAAAAAATTAAAGCGGCACAATTCTTTATACCACTGGAGGAGGGGGAGGAAAAAGCCAGATTACAAACATTTACACATGCATAGTGGAAAAAAAATTAAACAAACAAACAAAAAAGTATTTTACTAAATTCACGCATTTTTTTTAAAATAGTTATTAAATCTACTAAGCACCAACATACCTAAAAATTTATTTTCAGCTTCATGATTCATTTAAAAAACCTATCAAATTAACTTTTCAAACAAGCTTATATTACTAGCTTGTCCAAAAATAAAATGTAGAGTTTTTTTGTTTTTTGTTGGTTTTTGTTTGTTTTTTTGTTTTTTTATTGTTTTTTTTAAAGTATACCAATACTTTTATCTGAATGTTTCCAAACAATGGCATAGGTGTCTGCAAAGAATGCCTTTACTTTACCCTACAGTGGATGGAAAATACAATACCACATCATACAGAATCTAAAACTATAAAAGTCTGAGAATGCAGCATCCCTTCACAAAAAAGCTGATAAAACTGAAAGTATTTAGAAGATGCTGCACCTTTATTTAAAAAAAAAAAAAATTAAATGAATTTAAGCAGAAATAACATACATTTTTACATTAACTGGCCATTTCTGGTACAGAAACCCAGCATAGTACGCTAATGTTATTGAATAAATGTAAAGGCTACTTACAATCTTCTTAAATACAATTTAGACAAACTTTTTTTTTCCTTTTTTTTTCTTTTTTCTTTTTTTTTTTTCTTTTTTTAAAGTTGTACAGGNAACTATAAAAGTCTGAGAATGCAGCATCCCTTCACAAAAAAGCTGATAAAACTGAAAGTATTTAGAAGATGCTGCACCTTTATTTAAAAAAAAAAAAAATTAAATGAATTTAAGCAGAAATAACATACATTTTTACATTAACTGGCCATTTCTGGTACAGAAACCCAGCATAGTACGCTAATGTTATTGAATAAATGTAAAGGCTACTTACAATTTTCTTAAATACAATTTAGACAAACTTTTTTTTTTCCTTTTTTTTTCTTTTTTCTTTTTTTTTTTTCCTTTTTTAAAGTTGTACAGGTAACCTCGCAGCTGCTAGTTTAATGCAACATATCATTAACATTACACAAATTAAAAAATAATGTGTGTGTTTTCCTACAGAAAAGCTTCCAAAAAACCGACCCACATCAAAAAATGCAAAATAATGGAATATAATTAAAAAATTAGTTGCAAGTCTAGCAGCAAAGCAATTAAGTGAGGATATATTTACTAATATAAACAAAGGGAATATTTGCAACTACAGGTGAAGCCCCAACTATCTTAGACCTACTGACACAAATAAAAATTAAATTCTCTCTAAAAAAAATAATCTGATTATTTAAAATAGGAGTAAAAGCCATTGCTACCTGATGAACTACCTAGGCTAAGTTCCTGAAACAAAGACAAAGGGTCGCTATTCTTTTTTGTCTGCTCAGGAGGAGGTTTGGGCTTTGGCGGAGCCCGCAGAGCACTTGCGTAGGACATGACAGGCTTGCTGCCACCAGCGTTCTGCTGGCTGTTGCTGTTGGACTCCACGATCTGCTTGTTGGGCATGAGAGGTGGGAACTGGCCGAGGTGTTGCAGCACGCTGTAGTTGAAGGAATTGGATAGCTGTATGTTTTCGGCCTTCAGGTGTTCCTCTGGGGGCTTGACCGTCTTCGGTGGAGCTGTGAAAGGAGTAAGCAGAGTTTGTGTAAATGAATAGCTCTGACTAAGGACATCTGTCACAGTGACCCCAAAGCAAGCACTGGCAGGTACTGAAAATACCTCTCCCAGCAACCTTCCCCACCACCACCACCATCTCCACCACCACCATCTCCACCACCACCATCTCCACCACCACCATCTCCACCACCACCATCTCCACTCTTCTTGGTGACCCCCAGTTTAGTCACTCAGGGTCCCAGGAAATTTCTTCTTATTCTATCTAGCTTCGTCTCCAACTATTGGATCTTGTATTATCCTTGTCTGCAATGTCGAGAAGACTTACATCATCAAATGTCTTCTCCATGTGCTTGTACCTACTGAGTTCCTAACTGTGAACCTGCAATTCTGCACCGGCAGATTTCGCGGATGCCCCGAAGGTAAGCTGCTTCAGAAGGGGATATACTCTAAACACTTTATCCACTGAGACAGCACAAAGAGTATTTCATTCTTCTTGCTTTATAGCTTAATAGGCCAAAATTAAAATTTACAGCACCATATATAATTCATTCTCCACCAGCAATTCAGACTCTTGAATGCCAACCAACTAATTATTGATATTTGAGTCTGAATGCATTTCTGCTAATTGACATGTTCTTGCTCCACATTTAACAACTCCTGTAACTATCAGAAAAAATAGCGCTTTAAACCATAGGTATAAAACTGCTTTCAAGTGAATTTCCTGAATCGTAATGAGTTAGCTCACTTTTGTCTGGAGAATTCTGCTGTCTTACATAGCTAGAGAAACTCTACACTCAGCTGCAGGTATGTGTTCTAGCTAAAATAGCCTAGGAGTTCGGCAACAGATATATTAAAACATTACTTCAGTCTTTAAATGTATAATGCTATTTTTAAAGTGCACATACAAAAACGTACATCAAAGGAGTACAAAAGTAGAAAAACATAAAGTATATAGTTAAGTTTCTCACTGAAAGCGTCGCACAGGTTTGTTTTTGATAAAGCACTCCAAAAAAAATCCAGCCCATAGAAAAAAGAATATGGAAAGAATATAAGCCAAACAGTTTTGCTAGGGTTGCTACAATTAAAAAAAAACAACAACAAACCCACAACAAAAAAAAACCCACCAAAAAAACCAACCCAGAACATAAGCAAAAAAAAACCTCCCAAAAATAACCGTAACACTCAAGAGAAGGCAAGTAATGACAAGCAGGGCCAGAGGTGAATGCTACGCGTGGTAGAGGCGTTTAACAGAAGAAAAAACGTGAAACAAGCATCTTGAATAAGAACTTAAATCATTTTCTTTCTATCAACAGAAAAAGCAATACAAATCAAGCTCTCAAAATTGCAATTTTGGAAAGTGCCTGCGTATAACAACACTGAGCAATTCACAGCAGCTCTGCTTGCACTCCATAAATCCACGCTGATTTATCCCAATACTTGTGCCGCAGCCATTTCTGATGCACAGGAAATATAAGCCCATGAACAGCCTGGTGTCACGATCGCTCCCTCTCAGGCAACGAATACACAGGCCTAGCTGGCAGCATCTCATTCGCATGGGTTTTTATTTCACGGACAAAAGTCAATACTGACCAGAAACACTGCAGTCACTGGTCATTAACCCTTAGCACTATAAAACACATTTAAGCTTTAAATATGATCACCAGAGCCAGTGAGCTGTAAATGCAGAAAAGCACAGCAGCCATAAAAAGGCAGATTTGTTTGCACGAAATATTAGATACAGGGCAATGTTGCATATACTTTTATTTACAAAACAGGAACCATGCTTAACTAAAATAAAAAATACTTGCATAGCAAACGCATATACTAGTCCAAACTTGCCCCCTTTGTTTAGGATTTATTATTTGACAGCAAACGTGTACATATGGTACTTTTCACATACACACATCTACTCTGAGGAAACACGTGTCGTTGAGATGTTCTCAACCGTTACATTGAAGGAAGGACACGTGGTATCGGCTGATCCCAACATAATCTTGCCAGGATTCCTGAGCTCCTGTTAGATAACCATGGAGTCCAGAGAGCAGCTTCCGAGGTGGATGCCACTCCTGGTAACACATACTGGCATGCACTCAGCTCCTCGCTTTTCAGCAGAAATCTAAATAGACTGAACTCGAAACTTTGAACTTAACCCAAAAGATGCTGCCATAAATATGGTTTTGTAAAATAATGCTTTTGCACTTTGGAAATGAAAATGCACATTAGGAACTTAACTCCCAAGTGCTGTCACTGATACAAACAGCCCTTTTTTTCATTCAGTCTACACTGCGCGTTTCTACTTGATAATTACTATACTATGAAACTACAAGATGTTTTAGGTTTATAAAATTTGACCAAAAGCAATTAAATCTTTTCAGGGCAATAAAACCAGTGTATAAATAATTTTTCAGATTACTACCTGTTTTTAATACTCACACTGGAAGAGTGGGAGTATTTTTTTTAATTGTCATTGGAGACCTTAGAGCAAAATGATGGAGAAGAAACTGTACTACCCCGGTAATTTTGTTGTTCACAATCATTAAAAATATGGAGAACAGAAGAACAGCTGCACGCTCCAACTCTCTACTTGCAGCTTTTTTTAATCACTGAAAAGTTAATTTAGTTTCTCTCTGCTAAACCAATCAGTACTGCTACTACCACCAGGGAAGCCAGGTTCCAGTGTGATTCTTCCACGGTGAGAGTTTAAACTTCATCATTACTTTGAGGAAGTACCAGAATTTACAAGGACATACACGGAGATTACTAATTCAGTTTATGTTGTTTCTCCCCCAGACTGTAATATCAACAGGAAACATCACTGATTCTGGAAACAAATCATCTGTCTTGCAAATAAATCCCACCAGTTACCTTAGCTCTTTTTAGCAAAAGCTCAGTTGCATTTGAAACCACAGCAAGAATATAGGTGGGTTTCCTAGAGCTTTTGTGAGAAGACTAAGAAGCAGTGTTGCTTTTTGGAGATGAAGAATACTCAACAGTCTCTTCTTTAGAATCAGCAATGTACCGCAATGTTAAAAAGATAGCAAATGAAAACAGGATTAAACCAAGCAAACCTTCAACTGCAAAAATAAATTCAAAAAAATATATTCAAAAATCTTCGCTGAAATTAATTTCGGGATTTGAAGAAACGGCAGAAAACATTTTTTGGGGAAAAAAAATCAAACCAACAAAACAACAAAAACCAAAACCCAAACCCCCAAAATAACCAACCCTTTAATTTAGACTTGCTCACTCCAGCCTAAATAGTCTACTTAATGGGGCAGAGAGAGAAGCAGAGAAGCAGAGACCAAGTCTGTACCTACCTAACAACTCCCGGGGTGGAACTGCTCTGTTGGCTCCGTTGCATGGAATGTTTGGGTATGGGGCAGATGAGGAGGAGTTTACCCACAACTCAGGGGATGAGTAGTTGAAAGATGACTGGTTACTGTGGTCCTGAAGCTCTTTACACTGACCAAGACTGTCTTGAGGAGTGCTTAATTCTTCAGAACAAGCCTGGACTGAACTAGAGGAAATTCTTCTTTGGTACAACGGCCTGCCTGGTCCTCTTGGTTCATACTGTGAACAAAAAAAAACAAAACAAAAAAAAGGCCTTTTCCTCCTTTTATTCAACTGCATGTATCAAATACCATTCTTCCATCCATTTTTTTTCCCCTGCAATGTCTTATGGAAAAAAAAAAAAGGGAGGGGGGGAGTTCCTTGCGTTTAGAAAAAAAAAATCTAATACATTTCAAGTTATATGTTGTCTATGGCCGTCACTGATAATATATTTTAATCACACAAAACAGAGACAGGATTTTAAAGGAAGTGCAAAGCGCATCAACTGAGATTCCTTAATTCTTATCAACTTTTATATCTCACTCTCCGACGTGGGCGATGTATGAAAGAGCAAGGAGGAAGATACCCAGCATTTACAACTGAAGCAAAGGAAGCACAGAAACGTACAAGAGCAAGAGAAAATGTTCAATTATAATGCAGAAAGGGAAAAAATGGCTTTCTGTTTCCAAAGGCCAAATGAGTGACTTGCATACTGGGATTTGGGGAAGCACGATACATTTGTATACTGGATTTTGTGTATGTATGAGAAGTGTGTGCCCTCCAGAGAAATAACGCAGAGAATTTTATCTGAAACCACAGAAATTACTTGCTCCATAAACCCTCCAGGATCATGTAGATGGAAACAGGTCCATTAATGAACCCATTGGCTTCAAGAGTTCAGATTTAAGGACTCTCAACTTTCTCAAGACTCAAAGCAAGTCTGTTGTATCACAGTTTATTTTTAAAAATAAACATAGTACTTGTTCCCTTCTGCACTGTACTGACTAACAAGAGCACAAATAACATAAAAGTCATAGAAGTAAATCTACGCTTGGTAAAGGGAAAAAGTAAACATCCTAATGAAATGTCATAAAAAATTAGCTACATAAACATCAAATAACTTGTTTGC
Organism: Chionis minor; assembly: GCA_013398295.1. Lineage (NCBI taxonomy): Eukaryota > Metazoa > Chordata > Aves > Charadriiformes > Chionidae > Chionis > Chionis minor. The sequence continues at coordinate 294,651 of VZSF01007150.1, forward strand.
AATGCCCCAAAATTGTTATTATATCACCCACAAAAAATAGACGGGGTGGGGGGGGTGGGGAGAGAAGTGCATGAAAGAAAACTGTAATATCTCATTACAGCCGCCACACTATTATCAAGGGAACAGCACTTTGGTATCCTGTCACTCTACTCTCTTGAGTATATTCTTCCATAACAAAGAAAACAAAATTCACAAGTTATTACCTGAATAACACCCAAAAAGTATACTTTTCATTGAGTTTAACAGGCAATTTTGGTAAGTAATCGTGAAGTTATCAAAGTTCTGGACGCTTACAAGTACAGGACTAGACAGAATAATTTAAGTATTCCCTTTGATATGCAGTTCAAATCTGGTTTGACTAAACACATGCAAAAGCTTTCAAGCATCAAGTTGATGCACAGTTTTATAAACGGTGATTGAGAAAACAGTTCGTAAGGATATAAAAAATCATGACATCCCCCCTGATACCTGCCTTATATGAGGGATCTCTGTTAAAAATACACCTAAAACTGAATTTTGATTTCTTTGTGTGTTCAGTACCTACCAGCTGAACTAGCAGTCCTGGAAACTTTACAAGCAAGACTCTGTCTTGCAATATTTTTACTGCATTTGGCATTTCTGTCACATATTTTGAAAGGAAGAAGAAATAAGAACTAAACCAAATCTGTACTAATTACATAAAGGCTCGCTGCTCTATTTGTCTTCAGATAGCACGAGCTGTCACAAACTCTATAGGATTATTTATTAGTTTATTAGTGCTGAAAAGCCATTGTTCCTATGTCCCGCTGTGCTGACGGCATGAACTGTTGTCACAAAGTATTAGATTTTATACAAGGTGGTACGTCCTAACAGACCAAGACACAGAATTTCTAAATGTCTGCAAAACTTTACTACAGCTCTAGCTGGGCCTGAGGACTCCACTAACCTCTCTGGATCTGTGTAAGACAGAAATTTGTAAAATGTACTGGAATTCCAGTTTTAATTATTTTTCTCAGGCACATAAACTAAGTATTTTCTATTTTTCAGAAGTCGAAAGACAATTAAATATGTATTATGTGGGATAGCGATAAGTAGGGATACCCTCACAGCTTCTGTAAAAACCTTGACAAAACTGGATCCCAGAACAAGCCACTTAACTTCATGTACAAATACTGGATTGACATGCAGCCAGTGCGAGATTATCTGAGAATATTAATTCTGACATTCCTGGAATACAACCCGGCTCCAGCATACTCTACGTCTACATATCATACACTCCTCAGCACTCTGGATTCCAACAGGGATTAAAAACTCGTGTCCAGAACGTGACCTGTCCTAGCTGTATGTGCTTGCATAGTCTGCATCCCATAACACACGCCCTTGGAGTCCGGAACAAAAAAAGATCGAGAAGGACAGAGCCAGCTCTGGCATGGCACGGTTTGTGCTGGAGCCAGATCCATGCACCACAGCTGCATCTCTCTGCACTGATTACCAACACTCGGAGCCCCCAAAAGGATGGCTTTGCACAGAATTAGCTCAGGCCAGGTGGGAATTATTAAATCAGGTTTTGTACCATGTTGAAACAACTGTACTGCTCCGGTCTCAAGTTCACACGAAAAGTAACTCAACCATAGTCACAGTTTAATGCTGAGCCAACCAGCTGGCTGATTCAAGCTGAGTTTCCAGAGAGTCATTTCATGAGTTTTCACCTGGGGCATGGTTAATTTGTACTCCAGCTAAATGGCATGCAGATAATAGAGCAATGATTGCAGGAAAACTCCGAGTAACATTCAAAAAGCCAAGACCTCCTGTTTAGCAGAGAAAATGTGATACCTGCAGTGATGAGAACCACGAAGACGAACAGGGAGAACAGGGAAGACAAAGAGAAAACTTTTACCTCACAAGAGTTCCCAGTGTGAGCTTTTAATACGTGAGGTATTTTGCATTCATGACCACTTTAAAACATAATTTGATATGAAAATGACACGGCAATTGCATACGCAGACAAAAATGCCTACCTCTTCTAAGCTGTGGAGCGAAGAAGCAGATACTGCTCGAGATGCGAGTGGATGAAATGGCTCCTGACCGACTGCATGCTGATGATTCTGTATTTGTATAAAAGGGTTTTGTTGCGACCTATGGGGCAATGGAGGTATACCGTAATGAAAGCCCTGCCCCATAAGGTGATTCTGCTGTAGGTTAGCATAAGTCCACGATCCATCAGGCTGCAGGTATTTCAAGGGAGATGGGGTAATATGTTCAGATGGCATTGAGAAAGGGGGATTGTATATTTGGGGTAAATGCTGCTGAAATGCTGGGTTACTGGGTATTTCAATGTCTCTGTTGTTTTCGGTGAAGTTAGGAAAGTGACCGCTGTGGTTGGAGTTGCAGGAAGGAGAAGGGAGTGCTGGTGGGCTTCTGGGCTGAACTTGTCTGTATTGCAACAGTCTTGACTGAGGGGGTGGCATTTCGGCTAAGTCCCGATTTTCACTTTGATCACGGTGTGACAGTTCTCGGAGCAAATCCTGGAATCTGTATTGACAGAATAAACGCATCAAGAAAAAGAAAAAATGTTTTGCTGAAATCCCACTCTTTTTGAGGTGGAGAAAACTCAGAGCACAAACCACTGAATTTGAATATACTCATCTTTGCGCTTAGTGACCCTAACTTCAAAGGATATGGCTGTGAGCAACCAGAAATTAGGCACAAGAGGATTAATTGGATGAAATACCTACCCGAGTCATCTCAAAGTTTTAACAACTCTTGAGATTTCCTTTTCAGTCAGAAGAATCTATTTTTTGTTATCTCTTAAGAGACAACTAAGGTAAGGATTTCCTGCTTTATTATACAAAGTAAAAACTTTGCATAGTTAAAGAAAATTTTAACCCCTCAAAAGGCAAAAACCAGAACAAACAGGGATTCCCCTCACTTGCACAATGTACTTCTAGACTTCTTCAAAAGGTCAAGAATATTCAATCCAGCACTTCAGAGAGTCAGCTAAGAGAGCATTTACATGCTTTACCATGGCCATAACAAACCAGATGGAAAATAAAGCATAGTGGGAGATGACAGTAAACAGAGGCAATTTAAAAGTTCAGCCTTTACAATATACATGATTAAAGCTGATGGTTGCTGGGACCATTTTTCTGTTTATGTTCAACAGCTTCCTTTCTTGCCCCCTAATGCTCCAGCTTAAATATAAGCATTTTTGTAAATCTTGCTTGTAAAAGCAAAGGCTTTTTGAAAAGGAAGAAAAGTTTAGGTTTTACTGGGGAGCAGCATTTGGGGAGGGGTTGGTTTGTTTCTTGTGGAGCGCATAAATCTGAGACTGCTAATTCAATTTGAAGAATTCACAACAAATAGGCCTTAACTACACTCAGACACCTCTTTTATAAACCCAAAGCTGTTACTCTCTACCTATTCCTTATTCCATAAATACAGCACTGAAAAGCTCCATAAAAGTATTTTTACCACTACAGCTTTACTACCCAATATACTAACAGAACAAAGCATAACACATAATAAAAGTATAGTCGTAAGTCAGCCTGCTGACTATTTTAACCTTCATAATAACAGCAGCCAAAAGCAATACCTTTAAGTGTCTTGCACTTGACCACAGTGTTACAGATAGATGCCCACTGCTCAATCGTACACAAGCTCTGATGACTCAGTAAACAAATACCTTGAATATGTTGCCTCTGTTTCATCTTCTGTATTACTGGCAAGTTTCCAGTTTGCCCTAACTTGCTGCTGTTGATGCAATCCAATTGGTTGCTGAGGAAGATGTGGTAGATGAGGATGGTGATGGTGTTGATATGGAATAGTGCCTTGACTGAGATAGGCATTATGTTCATTCCATTGCTGTAACCTGGCTTGTTGTTGCTGCCTTATTGTTTCCAAAGCTACATTTCCATGCATACGATCTACAAAAATAGTTTTAAAGAAAAATTTTATCTAATGCCCCTTTTTAAAGATCTTTACGTCAGAAAAAAAGAATACTTTTTATACAGTATATTCCAGGGCCTATTATACACTAACTGCATTGCAGAGTATAACCTGGTTATTTAAATCATATGGAAAATCATATAAACATGAATCTTCTAATAAAGTGCTGAATATTCAAACATGCCTCAGGCAGCAAATTATGCTCAATGACATTACTTATGGAAACTAACCCAGCAATGACCCAATTCAGAGCAATATGCCTGAAAAGGTAAATACCTCCCTTCATTTTCACTTCAATGTAGTTATAATTGCACACTCTGAATTTAAATAAAGTCACCTACCTAAAGTGTCCCCTAAGGGCATTCCTGACGGATTCTCTTCAATGAAGTTGTTCAAGTGGGTTGGCAGAACAGGGTTGTGCTGTGCAATAGGCCTCAAAGGATTATTGACTTCTTGTAACAGGGGTGGGGGGTGTTGTTCTGAAATCACAGCATCTACAGCAGGAGAATGTGGTCGGTGGGGAATTGGATTATTAAAAAAAGACTGGCTGGGGCCTGCCTGGTAAGCAGGGGAAAGCTGCGAAGGTTGCGGAGGCTGCTGATTCAAATGGTTATGCTGCTGAACTACCTGGCTTTGCTGGGGTGGCATTTGGTTTTGTTGTTCAGGCAAATGATTTTGTTGTTGACTTAAAAGGTTTTGCTGCTGTTGCAGAGGATATGGCTGCCTCGGTATCTGAGAGAGGTGCTGGAAGTGGCGGTTGGGAACTGCATACTGGGAGTGGGGTGGGGTGAGATGTAGATTCAGCTGCCTGGGGTTAAGATTATCTTTGCGATGAAATTTAGCATTAGGATAACCAACACCGGAACGTGACTCTGGGCTTCTATTCTGAGAATTTGCTTCTAAGTCAACCTAGAAAAAGAGAACGAAAAACTCTGAAAATTCACATTAAAAAGCCCAAACAAAAAATATGTCAGTAATTGATAAATTCATTAAAAGAGACAATATTAAAAACACAAAACACACCCACAAACCCAAACAAGACAAGCCCACCTGCTTGGATTCCAAAGGTTTCTTCTCGGGTGTTCGAATTTTACTGATTTCAGGTCCAGCGGTGTTTTCACTTTTACCTAACAACGTTTAAGAAATTAACTAGTTTCAATGGAAAAAATACTATTTGGGGGTTTCTTTTTCCCCAGGCACAAGAAAATTTAGACTTACTAGTGTAGCATTTACAGCATCATGGACGTTTAATATAATTTGCCCAAATTATATTAATTATACTTTTCCTATACACTTTTTCTTTAATCTCTGCACTTTGTTAATTAATCATCACTACGTAGATCTTCCAATGTAATTGCAAAGAACATCAGCGGCAGTTAGCACTGCACTGCAGAACAGAGACAGACCAATTACACCCTCAACACACACACACACACATCCCAACTTTCTTTACTTCCTCCTCTGAATCTCACAATATCTTAGTTATTCTATCTGCAATGGCAAAGCACAGGTTATTTCCCCCAACTCTCTAGATCCCTCGATGTCACTTAAAAGAGAGAAGGAAAGAAAAAAAAAACCCTTTCCACAATACTCTATTTGAAGCACAAACTCCCTCAAAAAAACCCCCTAGTTTGCAATGCAATTTCAACCACTAACCATTTCGACTTTGTTCATGTTGTTCCTTGTCTTGATGCTGAAGCTGCTGCTGTTGTCCTAGGCTAACTGGTGAATGATGACCCAGGCCATAAGGGATAGGAGACCCACGCCCATGTGCCTGTAACAGGTTCATATTATATGCCATAGCTGCTTGATGAGTAATGATTCGAGGGTCAACTGCAAACCTACCCTGATACCCCGTCCATGGTACCTACATAATTAAAAAACAAAACAAAACAAAAAAGATGCAAGCTGTTAAGGTACATTGAAGGAAGGAAAGTAACAAGCACAGCGATATTAGATCCGTAACAAGCAGTTTTCCATGCATCAGATGACCTGACACACTAACACACTACTACAGGTGGTGCTGGAAAGGGAGAGCAAGAAGGGCAGGTCTAGCAGCAAGGGGCAGAGAACAGAGATTTTGAAGGACTACCCTGGGGGGAAAAAAAAATATGTATCAAAACCCATTCTTGTTTCAGTGGTTTAAAAATTCCGAGAGAAAAAACTGAAAAATTGTATTTTAATAAATTTTATATTATCTCTTCTCTAAATAAATAGAAGTGGGTGAAGTTCAAGAAAATAAAAAGCCCTTTCTCCTGGTAAAAGAGACATTAGGCTATGTCTCAGGGGGGAAACAGAGAAAAGCCTCTAACCTGAGGAATTCATTATGGTCCTTTTACTACCTCCTGTTGTAGTCTCGTAACACAGAATGAGCGGGCATACCATAACTCTGCACCAACATGGCACTTACTGAAGTTAACAGGACTACTGGCAGGATCAAGAGACTATCCGTATGTTAAGTATGACAAGGCCACTCCGAAGTGTCTATGCTACATGACACACATATTGCAGATCATCTTCCTAAATATTTGAAGAAAAATCCCCCTCCCAAAAGCATATAAAACACTCAGGAATTTTTACAACAGTTGAAATTTTATTCCTAAAAGGAACACGATGGAAGAGAGCTCTGGATCAAATTAGTTCGATCTCACCCCACAGGGAATTTATTAAAAGGAGGAAAATGTATGAATAAGAGGAGAGTGCAGGGAAAGTAATCATCAACACTCAGGCTGACAAAGCATCCTTTACTGATGACAGCAGACAACCTCCTCGTGTTTTTACCTTGGATACGGAAACTGCTTTAAACAAAGCAAAGACATTATTTTATCTTACATGAACATAAACACATTTTACTTCAGTCCCTACTTCAGTGTAACATCTTTCATGCAATTCTTATTTTAAATTATTATTTGCCCTTGAAAAGTGCACTTTGAACTTTAGCTTCAGGCTACTCTTGCATCTGCACAATCTCAAATCATTTCCAACAAGCTTCTTTTCAAATGCAGCTGTGTCATTAGTACCTCAGTCTTCCCACTTCATTATTGAAAAAAAAAAATCCATCCTCAGGGAAGGTGAGCTCAAAATACTTATTTTTAAGATATTTCTTTTGATTGGAAACATAAAAATATATTAACCTTGGAACAGTAAGACAGAACCTTTTTAATTATCTTTGTTTGATATTAATATAATGTGAGCAGGCATGAAAAAGATACAGCTGCTGGCCTTCTCATTGCATTTAAATTTATCCATCAAATGCAGACTTCTAGTAAGCTAGGAAAAAGGAAAAATCCTTGACTTAGCAAAGAAAACCAATCTATAGCTGCCAGCTAACACATACAACTGAAACTAGAGTTTCTATAACAAGTCCCCTATAGAGCATCCATAACTTAAACTAAAATAGAGGACTTATATAATTATTAAAAAAACAAATTAACTGCATGTCAATGTTCATCATTATGAATGGAGTTAAACACATGTGCACGTGTGGGTTCCACATCCTTCACGTCTTCAGGAGTTGCGTACAACGCATACATGTTACTCCGCAACATCGCTTCTGCAGTCTTTATTCTTTCCTCCCTGTTCTCCTCCTGGAATAAGTGACTGTGGACGTTAAAAATAAAGCAGAGACTGCTTCTTTCACTTGTGTAAGTTTTGGTGAGATGGTTTTATTTGTAATGTAAAATTCCATACATAAATGTTGCCTAAAAGACCTGATTAGGGATCTTCATTGTGTTCCCAAATGTCATTAAGGAAAAGGATTGGAGAGGAAACTGGTTTGCTATGAGGTTCTGGAAGGGGAAAACATCCCATTATGCTTATTTTTCTTATCACTTCACTTCAGACACCTTGCACTGCAGACATCCAAAGCTGGTAATTTAAGCTGTATGAAGCCAATAAAGAGAAACAAGCTCTGTCTGAATCACCTATGTCTCTCCAATGATTAAGAACTGGACTAGGCAATTAATTCAGATGCAGGTATCTCAAGTCAGATAAGACAGACCCCACTGGTGCGCTTAAACCTAGAGCTGAGAAAATACACCAAATTACATGAACATGAAATTGCTTTTAGGCTGCCTGGAGTTATTTGTGGGAGCAATGTTTCAAAGTCCTCATTTTCTGGTGGTCCTCTGCACAGCCACTCCTACAGCCAAGCTAAGCCCACATATTTGAAGTAAAGTGCTGAAAAAGCTTGCAAAATATTCACTAACTGATTTTGGTATTCATTTTTGTACACACAATAATTGAGAGGGGGTGGGGGGTAAACAGAAAATGTTTTCTTACAGGCAAAGGCACAGACATGACCATATTTCCTCCATAGACAGCAGGTACATAGAGAATACTTGTCCCAGTGTGTGGATCTATCCTTTGAACAGGACTTGGAGATTTCCCCAGATTGGGGTGAGGTCCCAGAGGAGGAGGGGGAGGAGTATATGCTCGAATAGGATTTCCAATTAGAACAGAAGGATTGGGCTGAACTGAAAAGAAAGGGGAAAAAAAAAAGATATATACAGACAAATAAAAGAAGTTATATACACAAAAAGAATATGAAGACTATCTATTTCTTTCTTTTCATCTTAATAGCATCTATCTTTATAAAGCATGTGTGCAACTCTCTAACAGCATGTGTCTGATACACCGAGAGAAAGCATTAATCAAATCCTGTACCCAATTTCAAAAATCTGAAGAGGCAGAAAACACGAGTTGAGATACAGAGAAACAGGTAGCTGGTAACTGCATTAATGAAAGAATATCCCAAAAGAATTAAACATGCTGGCAGTCAGAGTAGCTGATAAACACTGCATCAAAACCTAGAATCACGTTCCATTCTTTAGCAGGGAAGACAAGCTTTAAATTAGTGCTTTTTCAAATTCCTAACAAAAATTATTACGCTGCTGCATGCTACCTTGCAAATGATCAGTAATATCAGGGTATGTGACAGCACAACCTAAGTTCAAAGTACATCATAAAACAGCGCATGCAATATAGTGTCCTATCCCTTAGAGCGCGAATACACTGGTACAGTATTTTACATCATGAATTTCAAACACAGCCATTTTTAAGAGGCCAACAACAATGCTGTGTTAAGGCTCCGAAGTCAGTGTGCATAACACCAATAAAGGGATAGCCTCCAAAATACCTAATAGCCACTTAACAGTCTATAACATGTTTCCCAAACGCACACAAGTAGTAAATAGCTTTCAAACGGAGAACGGACCAGACAGTGACTTGACATAAACTGACTATCAACTTCACTGAAGCCAAATTGGCTGTTCCTTCGGTAACAGCAGAGATACGTACCAATTCCATCAGGTGGGAAATGGTCATTCTGGTTATGATGATGGACCTTGCCCTTTAAAGGGAAAAACAATAATAGTTATGCTTTGCATTCTTACATAAACCAAAGCTTTTTATTTCAAGTGAACATTATAATTAAGTATAAAATAGAGGTCGAAAGAAGTTAGCCCAACATTTTATTCTTACACATTCAGTGTAAGTCCAGTTCTGTCACCTGACTATGAACTCATGAAGCTGGAGATGAAATACCACTAATTCACCAGCGGGTCGTTACCAGTCCCACTGGGGATACTCTCTCCCAATGCCTGTTTTTCAGATGTGAGGACAATTACAGCAAGCTACTTTGAGTTTCCTTTCTCACCATTTTATTTCCCACTGTCTCACTTCTTTGAGGAGCAGCACCCAGTACTAACGTACCCCCCAGTACTAACGTACCCCCCAGTACTCCTCTTCCGTGCCAGCTCTCAGTGGAAGCATGACCCATTTTCTTCTCCAGGTTTTAACTCAAGAACCTTGGAGACAAACTAGCTGCCACCAGTTTTACTCCATTGCTCACCCAGCCTCATTAGCCATTGCCTCCCCACCCCACCTCATGTATCTGCTGCTGGACTTTGACCCCTTAGTGACTGCTCCCCCAAAAGTACAATATAGTAGAGTCAAGAAGCAGAGTAGTCAGGGGAAACTGTTTTTTTCTTGGCGAATTGTACGTTAGAAGAGGAAGTTAACAGAACTGAGTTACACCTCCTACATGCTCATGCGTTTACAGCATCAACTAATTAGTTAATATTCATAAACCGTGAGCACATATTCAAATGCTGGCATGCTCTTAAGTCTTTTGCAGGAAAGGAATAGCTTACTTAATCTGGACCTAAGTACCTTCACAAATTTAAAATAAACCTAAAAATCCTTTGATGCTGCACAACTTTTCTTGCCCGGGAGATAAGTCTAGGCAGTTTTCCAGCAGTCTGAGCAAATTAGACAGGGTACAAAGACAGGTTGTTTGACAATGTTGACTCATGCATAAACCAGATTAAAGAACTGGTCTCTGAATTTTCATCTGGTTTTCAAAATGAAGTATTGAAAAAATAAAATAATAATTCCTTTTTATTGTAGTACTTAAAATGAAAGAAACGTGTTTATTCACTAAAGAGGGCAAGATTAAATCTAAAAATGTGGAGGAGCTATATGCCTTAATCGCTCATGGTTAGTACGAGACATTTCTGTATCTGTTACGCCGTCAGCTAGCATCAAGCTGCATGTGCAGAAGTCTAACAAATCTCTGTTCTACCTACCATACTTGTATATTTTAGGGACTGTATTTTTAAAACCGAAATAGCAAATAATTACATAAATTCATAAGAACAGCTGTCCTGTTGAACTGGAGCTTCAGCACATAATGGTGTCAGACTGGTAAATACAACTCAACTGGGGCTATATAAGGAAGTTGGGGAAGATGTGCTGGCTTGCTTTTGTCTTTTTAAGAGCTTTCATGACTTCACTATAGTCTACTAACAACTTAACCATAATGTTTCTCAAAGATTTTCCAGAACAAGGTTCATTTCCCTGCCCACCTAAAGCACACCTAAACCTATACTTTAACTGATGGTGACTGAGAGCACTGGAGCACAGATACACTCAGTTTCCACTAAAAACTTGCTCCACCTTCAGAGTATAAAATCCCACACTACATAAAGGCACTTAGAGGAAACTCAGACCAAGATTCAGGTGACTTCCGGCCTCACCACTCCTAGGATGCCCCTCGAGTCAGCAGAGAGGAGAACAGAGCATTCTCCAGAGACTTAATCAGACCTGTAGTCCTCACTGACTGCGTAAAATATGTAGGACAACAACGCATCCCGATTAAGTGCCTGAATCCCAGCCGGAAAGCCAGAGCACGGGCAGGGAGTGGGAGACAGGCAGAGCTGTAAAACTCAGAGCCTAATTCACTGTATGCCAACTCCCCTGCAGGAAGCTCCGAGTTCTGAAAACTTTCTATTTCCACATAATCACTGTTAATAAAGGCTGTGCCTCTGCAACTCCGCTCCTCCTTCCGCACCTCCACCGTCCCCGGGCAGGGCAGGCCTGGCGCCCTCCCGGACAGGGCCGCCATGAAGCACAGCGGCCCACAGCCGGCCCGCTCCGTATTAGCCCTTCGCCTCCCAGAGAGACAGGACCGAAACCATTTTTCTCCTTTAAAAAATAAACAGCAAAGAGTTTTCTAGTGTCCCTGCGCAAATCTAAGAGCAATTCGGCTGAATAAGAAGGTGCCATTTTCACAAAACCACTTTTCATCCCATGTGAAAAACAAGCCCTGAACTGCTCGGATGTCCATAAACTTAACACAAATCACCACGGCGGAGGCTGTTCTCATTTTTTCTTTACAAAATACACCAGCACTAAGTTTCTAATCTTTCATCTTTTCATGTTAAATATTGTATTTAGGAGGTCTAAAATAAGCAAAGCTAACCATCTGCTTTAAAAACTTGAGCAAAGGGAAATGTACCACTTATCACAGCCATTTTTTGTGCGTGTTTGAATATTACCTGCTTGCTTTACTGCTGTTACTGCACATGCGAGCTGTCAATTGTATTCAGAGGAAAGAGATTTCACTATAATTATGATATAGGTGGTTAAAACACTTCAGATCTTAAACTGAAAATACAGTGCTGGCAGTTTGAAAGTGTCTCTTCTGATTTCTACAGAACAAGTGCTTAGTTTACTAACAAACTGGAAGAAAAATAAACAGAACAGTCTTTTCACAAGACTCTCACTCTCTCACTTCCCCAACCCCTTTTTTTTTTTTTACGTACGATACCTGCATTTTCAAATACTTTTCTTTCATTTTAGAAAACAAAAAATATTAATAGTGATGTTCTATTATTAAAGAAAATGCATTCAAGGCTGAAGCATTCATGAAAAATGAGAGTGCAGCTATGACTTTTTAAAGAAAATAATTTTTTAATTTACAGTTTTCTGTAAGCCTCGTGTTTTGACACATGACTAGATGCTTTAGAAATCTGGTGTTTGTTTCAGAAAGTAATGCATCTTGATCAAGAAACCAAATGTTCTCACTTACAAACGCTCTTTTGGGAAGGACTGCCAAAAGGAAGGCTTTCCTTTTCACACTATTAAAGTTAAAAAGCCTGTCGTAAAAATTTCATTTAAGTGATACAGCCTGCAACAAAAATCCAAAGCCATGGAACATGCATACATTTCTTCCTTCTTGTACAACAGAATTCATCACAAAGCTGACAACCTGCATTTTAGTTGCATACCTAAACAAAATTTAATTAAATTATAACTCAAATGATTTTGAAATAAGCTACAAAGAACTATTAAAACAGAATGCATTACTAATATATCACACCCCCCCCCAAAAGAGCTTCACAATCTAGCATTATTCTTTATCATCCTAAGTAAGGTATGCATTTTCATCACCTCTTTATCTGTTTTTATAAAAACAGCTGATAAGATTACCTCTGAGTGGTAATTTCATCTCTCTGCCCTCTTGCTGCTAATGAAATCTGGCCTTCTGAAGGACATTATCAGTGAGCTAACCTAGGCGATACACTGGTTTACAATATATTTTTAATTAAATCAAACAATTATCTTACATAAGTCCTTGAATTTCAAATGTGATTTTTAGATCAAACCAAACCACTTTTTGCTATTATTTTGTTGTTTCTTTCTACTCCCTGCCACCATCTATATCGACCTGTTGTTTCTCAGCAGACAGTCAGAGCACAAGCTGCTTGGGATAGGGATTGCCCCTCTTCAGAGGCTTTAATTCGGCTTATCTAAATACCGAGGCCAACATCCACAGCTGAAGTTCGTCAGGGTCATTGCAACCCAGTCAATGACTGTGCCAGAGTGACCCAAGGCACACATTTCAGTGTGGAAACAAGGCTTGGACAATCCCAAGCCATATTGCTAAATACTGTATTACAACACAAGTCTAGAGCTTTCACCTGAAAATGCTGAGGATCCCGCTGGAATTTGCATTCATCTCTGATCGCTTTGAAGCCATTTTAAAATAACAGCTTGTTCTGTAAACCTTTCATATAATTTCTCAAAAGGCACTCGTACATTCACTTTCACTTTCTGACAAAACGCACAACCAGTAAAACTTCACCTTTGGCGGCGACTGCTGTTGTTTGGTGGTATTCGCTGAATGTTGATGCCGAAGAGCTCGGGGGATAAACTCAGGAGCCAGTGGGTTTAACACGTAAGTTTTCTTCAACTCCAAAGCTTCCAACTGAGCTTTGATCTGTTCAAACGTGATACCGTGGAGACTTTCATTCTCATGACAGAGGGCAATAAACCTTTCCCAAAATTTCCTATGGAAACAATTTTTAGAAACAATAAAAAGGAGTAAGACTTGATGGCTGCTGTTAAAATTAAAACCGATTTAACATAACCGTGTGGCAATTTTATTTATCCTGGATGCTCATTTTACATCCTGCAACCTGATCCATGCATCTGAACCCCACAGCATAATGCAAAGCTCCCCCGTCATTTAAAATGGACATACTGGTCTGTCCATGCATATCAGATCACGGCTCTGGGCGTGTATCACATTTAATAGCAATGTCATGGACAGGTCTAACTTGGAAATTTTTTTTCTAGAAGACCAAACACAGCAAACACAATGCTTAAAATCCTGGCAAACATGTGATTTATGGAATTTATTAAAGCTCAGAGAACCACAGGGATTATCCCAGAAGATGCAAAAAAGATTCTATGAATTCAGGCAGATCATTCAATTCCAGTGTCACAAATAGCAAAGTTGAGATACACCCTCAAAACTACTCTTGTGAAACTCCTCAGAGTCACGTGAAGATTAACATGTCAGGAGTATCAAGAGGGCCTTTGAGAGACTCTGGTGGGAAACAAATAAAACCATAAATTTTATTGCATTGTCAGATATTTCTGTAACATTTAGAAGAAACTTCAAGCCAGAAAGACCATCCGATGACACGTGACTTTCCCTATGAAAATTCTGCATCCAACTTTTTGGAGGGCGGAAGAGTTATTTAAACCATGTAATAAAAGAACATTCCTATCTGTCTTCTGCTTTCTCATGACATGTCTTTCTACTGCTTATTAAAAAAGCCTTTACATTTTTTACATCCACAGCAGGACCTATACAAAAATGTTACACTAGTGATGATTTGATTTACTTTTTTTAACCTCAAAGGAACTTTTGGGGGTGAAGTTACTCAAGCTTTAAAGATAATTCAATAAGATCTGAAGATGTCACTTTAGAAAAAAAAAAAGAGAACTGATTGAGCTGTTCTCTTTCAAAAAAACACAGTAATGAAAGTTATTGAAAAAGAGGTTAAAAGACAATGATCTTAAAGGTGTGCTTGACTACAGCTCATTCTAGTTCACCCTTCCATAGTAAGGTCTGGCCCATAAGGAATCACTATTATCTCAGTGTTGTTTTCCCAAAACCTGTAAAATGACAGATTGCTGCACACTGATTTTAACAGCAGTGTCACATTTTGCCGAGCGGAAAAGAATAGATGTCTTTCTTGCAAGAATACTGTAGTGTTACTGATGTATTTAAGAATTCAAAATAGTTTTCACTAAAAGCCCATCTTCTGTTGTGACTTTGTACAGGCAAGAAATGCTCTTTTAAAATTCAGGATGCAAGATGGCCCTTTTTCTGCATTTCGCTGTAAGGCAAATACATCTTGCAAGGTTTTCAAGTGAGGATTAAAAACCAAAATGAAATACTTCACTGGGGTGCTTTAATGATGGAAGTCCCTCTGATTAATCAATTCAGTCACCAAACCTACTGCCAAGTACCACAAATCCACTGAGACCCATCCACTTTTGCTTAAAATGCCCCAAGCAGTCTCTCTACACATGGAACACTTGTACTGGGGTGTAAGAACAGAGAATAAAATCCTGCTGTCTCTGTCTTACAGTGTGCGCTGCAGTTTAAAGGGAGTGTCTGCCAAAACAGCCCTGTCTCGTCCGATTGTAACACACAGAAATGTAATGATTACCCTGGGCATACTTCACAAAGCTCTCTACAACTATCATTACAGAGTCTTGACTCATTTTGACAGGTATTAGAATATTTATAAAATTCAAGTACTCTCTAAACTTTTTTGAGGTCTGTTTTTCCTAACGAAATGTCACTTCTTTCAGACTTCTATACTCCTGTTGTACTAAAAAAGAACCATCTCTCTAGCAGCATGCCTGAGCCCCTCCAGCACTATTTTCAAAGAGTGAACGTTCAATTATTCAGTGAAACAAGACAATGGTGTATTCAAGAGAAAGCTTGAGATACATCTTAATAAAGCTCCAGTGCTCCTTGTTTCTTAATTATCTTTTTGTTTTATAATTTTGAGCAGCTATACATATATAAACAGCTGCTGGTCTGAAAGACAAACTCAATCCTTTACTGTCAAGGCTGTAAGTTACGTACTGTGCCAATAGCCTATACTTTTATTTTTAGTAAGTTTTTGCATGCCCTATTTCAGGAATTTTGAAGGAGCCATACTTGGGAGAACCTGCTGAGCCCCCCACATTTGAAAACTGGGTCCCTTCTGGATACCTAGTTTAAAACCTCATCACTCAGGCTTATGTGAAAATTCAAGAGGTTATCTTCTCCCCTGGGGTTTAGAGAGAATAAGACGGTCATTCTCCAACAAAACCTGTATTTAGACAGATGGTTAGAGAACTAGTAACAGTCCTAGGTGCTAGCTAGAGTAACTAGGCATTAACTAACTCTCTGACTTGGGTACACTGCACATCCTGAACCCCATTGTAGGGAAGAGAAGCAAAATTTATCAACTAAGAGTAATTTCTGAAGAAGCAGTAAGAGAAATCTCAATCAGCCCAGCGTGGCAACCTCTACAGCTGCGTCGTGGATCCCTGCAGCGCAAATGGATGAACTTGAGACTGCACCAGCAGCCCGTGACAGACACTCGTCCTTTGTGGCTGGAGGGCTCGGGAGGCACAGAGTTCCTGCTCAGCAGTTACCTACATAAACCATCTCTGAAAAACCAAGCAGGTAACGGGAAAAGTGAAATAAACCCACAACCATTATTTCTCTTTTGAGAAGATGTTACTAGCAGTTTAGAGCAGATGGATACTCCTCATGTCCCCAGCATATAAATAGTTACATTCAGGTTACATTTCATAAACACAGTAAACCAAGGCCGGGTTTCCATTTGGGTTTTTCAATTGTAATCTTTGAAAACTACATCCATTTTCAATACAGTAGAGGAATACTGCTCAGGAAAGTAGAATGCAACGTAGATATAACAACTGACATAACATAACAACTGATATAATATCTATTTTTAGCTGTGTTATAATAATATAGTCAGTGCAGTGTTTCCTCTCTTTGAGAAATAAGCCTCAGGGTTTATCTCTGATCGCCTCAACAGTTCAGTTCTTCCATCAAAAAAGAAACCTTTGAAGAATAAGAACTTGGGATCCTTAACATCAGTGTTTACATCTCTCAGCATTTTTCACATTTCTTCATTTAGGTCTATAAAAAGTAAATTCACTCAAATCTTAACAAATTTTTTCCTACTGTCGTGAATACGTATAAAAACATAAATAATGATTTCCAAGTCTTCTACCTTTTATCTGACTGCCATAATATTCAACTTCAAAATACATTACATCACAATCTTTAACTCCAAATTATATATTACTTTTATTTACATATAAAATTGTAGCAGGTATCCCAAAAAATCCCCCCAAAACCCACCAGAAAATAAAATGAAGCATCTTCAATTGTTACTGTCAAGCAAAAATTAGAGCAACTATAAATACATTAAAAGACAGTTTATCAATGACCGGGTGGTAGATATCTCACACTTTTTTCCTCTGTAGGTTGTTATGCATCATGAGACTGTGATTCTCAAAACCAGAACAAACATAAATGAAAAAAAAAACCCACCCCAACCAAAAAAAAAAATCCATCACTTGACTCAATCCATCAGTCCCAGCTAAACCCATTTTCTAGTATCCTTAGCCACGGTTACCGAGGACCATATATAAAGTACCTGCATCTTCCAATGGAACATAAAGCAATGGGATCTCCCACCACAGCTACCAAGGATTGTGCTCTTGTAATGGCAGTGTTGAGAAGTTTGTAATTAGACAGAAAACCGTAATCCAAGTCTTCTGTTGAATCCTCCAGTAACTGCTCTTTCCTTTTAATTGGTGTTTGCTTGTGTTTGCATGTATGCCGTGTTCGTACTGTGCTGAGAAACAACACTCTGAACTGTTTTCCTAAAATGAAACAAAAAACAAATGTCTGAGATAATTGTAGCTATTTCTGCTCGTAACACAATCAGACCATTGCACTTGCCAGTCAGATTTCACACCTCGATATTCCGAAGAACTGATAGCTACCCTTCACATGAAGAGCTTTATGCAAGAATAATAAGATTTAAAAATTTTGAGAGGCACTATAAATAGCATAAGCTATTACAAGAGTATTTCCTCCTTAAAAAACTTATTTTTCATCTTGATATTAATAATTCCAGAACTTTCTAAAATGCTAATTATCTTCACATTGTTGCCCATCAGCCACTAACGAACCTTGGATTTATTTATTCTACCTTTAAAAAGTTCTGGACATTTTTGTTTCATATTGAAAAATTTCTCAAATATACGAATATCTACCATGAAAAAACAGAAGACACCACTCACTATCACTCAGTTACTTTATTATCTTCCTTTGTTTATTACTGACTAAAAGTGCAACCTAGCAACAGGCTGTGCCTACACAAAATTCATGCTATCAGTGTGATCCCAGCAACAAATACCTAAATTTATGGACCCCTTTTTACAGTCTATTCTACAAATGCAAAAATCAGCAAAACATTTTGAGGCTAAAGCCTTGTTACTTTTTTTATTTGGAACTGTTTTTCCCCTTACAATACAAATCCATCAGTTTTCAGGTTTTTCACTCTATTTTTTAAGTAAGCTTGAAGTTAATTTTGAAAAAAGATAAATCTCACAGCCATGAATTTATTGCTTTGGTATTCAATGTTGGAATAGCATCTAATCAGCACACTTGCCAGTTTCATTTTGATATACTGGTTTTTACGGGCTGTATCACAGCTCTCCTTTTGTTTCGATCGTTTTAAGATTATTTTAGCAAGTCTTACTTAACTTCACCAGTCACATTTTTTTACTTCTTTAGCATATATTTGAGCCACATAACTCTTACTTACCCTGAACATTTAGCACTCTCTCTACGCTGACATCAGACAGTCTTTTTTTCCGAAGTTCAGCCCGAATTCTGAACACTTGATCAGCGTAAGGTGTTACGACACCTATACTGCCATCATCCAATTTGCCCCAGGCAACAGGCCACTTTCTTCTTAATTCTTCAACACGCTCTACTACTTCAAACACCTGAAAAGAAAGTCAGAATTCTTAAAAGTATGCTCCACTGAAGATCCTTCTTTGATAGGGAAAAAAAAAATTTAATTTTAAAGCTCTAAAACATTTACATGTCACAGTATTACATAGCCTGACTGAACAAGCAATAATAATATTGTATTCTATAGTGACGATCTAAAATATCATGTATTAAAACAGTGTATTTACTATACAGTGCCTTTTTTTAATCTTGATATAAAAAAGTTTGCCCACAAAAATGTTCCCTTTAAAGTACAAGCTGGGAAATTACATCAAGCACCTCAATTTTTTATGTTTATGTTCTTACAAAAACGTCCAGTGGAGTAGGACCTTCCTTACCATACTTTAACTAATTTCCATACGTAAATACACCACCTAAATAGGGATTATTTTATTTTTATTCTAAATTTTATACATGTCATATTAGAGCTTGGTAAGTCTAGAAAGACAGTTATGTATACCAGAGCACAATCACTTCGCATTCCCATCTGGACTTTCAGATTACTCATCAACTGCTAGTTCATCCCTATGAAATACTACCTGAGTACGCTACCTGAAAAGACTAGCAACTAATAAAAACTGAAAATCTCCTGTGAGGAGACAGGCTCAAAGTAATCTCCTGCCAAAAGGTGCCAGGCATAGCAGCTTCTGCTTCAACACCCGGCATACAGATACTACACCGCACAAGGCATTTCCGAGTAACTTTATGGAAGGTTTGTGGGCTTGTTTGGGGTTTTTTTTCACATGTACATTCAATATGTCATTTAGTAAGTGTCGATATGTCGTTCAATGAATATTTATCCAGCTATTTAAAGTATGATAATTGATGAATGCTGTTTTCCTATAGCATCACAAACACAACCACAGCCTCTTAACGGAAGCTAGGCAGATAGTCTTTCCTACAAGAACCGCAAGTATTCTTAACTTTCTTCTCTTCCCTATTCATCCAGTTATCTTTGGCTGTGGGAAGAGGGTGTTAAAAATAAATTTAATGCTCTTAGATTTTATATTATCTCTTCTTCAAATTGGTAAGTGGAAATTCTAGGGACTTTTATGGACATTTCAGGAACATGAAAAGGAAAATAAATCAAATCACAATGGGTATGTACAATGGTATAAAGCACAGTAGTTCCTAACTGCTAAAAATGTGTTGTTTCATGCTGACTTCTTAGCATCTAAGATCTCATTATATGACACACATTCACATTTAAGCATACATATATTTTATAATTTATCTAAACTGGAACAGTTTATTGAAAAACTAAGGAATTTTAAAAAAATCAGGAGGAAACTAGTATAGCAAAAAAAATCCATTACTTCTTTAAAAGTCACAAATAGTTTATTTTTTATGATTTCAGATTTTCAGAGGGCAGTGAAAATATGTGGCTGTTTTTACACAAGTCCTGAAGATAATTTTTTGTAACATAAATGCTTGTACTTAAAAGCTAGTTCTACTGACAAAGGATATTAGAATAAACTTTGATGTCTGTAAAAACTGTAGCACAAATAACGACCTTCTGCAGGTATTTTGGCAAGCTTTTGTTAAAGCCTATAGCTTCTGGATATGTAGTTAGAATTAACACCATATAGGGAAATTTTAGAATTAAGACCAAAAAGGGAAAGTGCATTTTCCTGATTAATACTTAATATAGGTTCCAATGAACCATATGATGCCCCAGTGCAAACATCCACTAAGGGTCAAACAGAAAAAAACTCCCTCATCATCTGAATTTCAGTTTTTCACGTTGGTGCTGAAGCAGCTGTTGTCCTTCATTTCTGCCTGTAGCTATTAATGACTCACAATTTTCAGACAGTTCCTTGGCCACTGAAGATATTTTTAGGTTTTTTACAATTTTTTTTAAAATGGCAAAGCAATCCAAGTAGATTAATGAAAGTAGTCAGGTGCCTTCGGTTTTATTTTGGTGATGTGTCCAGAAGTCATTGGAGCTTCTTAGTTTAGTGGATATTTTAATACATCAAAGAATGTATAACAAGTGCAGCACAACAACAACAAAAAGATTGAAAATCGTGCATCAGATGAACTGCACCGTGATCAACAAGGGGAAACACAGACGGCTTTGCAGTGCTTCACTGCTGCTAAGCAGCAGACTAACCAGTTAAAATTCCTCACATGTTTAAGAAAATTAGTGATGTTTCTTCAGTTTTCTTTAAATGTCAAGGACATTTCTTAATACATCTTTTTGTGGGAAGAAAAGGAGTTGGGTCAACCCCTCCCTAACTTGAGGTGACTGGAAAAAGGCATCTTCCACTATGAACAGTATTACCGAGTCGAGGGGGCAGTACAAGAGGGGTTTTTTTTTGGTTTTGTGGGGTTTGTGGTTTTTTAGCTCAAAGGAAGGAATGAGAATGAAAGTAATTTTTGAAGAATACAAATAAATCTATGTGAAACAAACATCTTGAGAATAAGTTCTCACCCAAAAAAATCTATCAGCACATGATCAGTTAGACACTGATACTAAACATATTAAAGCAAATATGAAATGTTACTCCAGAGGACTCTTATCTGAGTGGGAACATTTCTACAACAAAGAAATCTAAGTTTCACTTCAAATTGCAGTTACTCTCAGTTGCTAAGATACATCCATCAGAATGTCACAAAAACTATCAGGAAAGACATCCCGAAGAATGAACCTAAGAGAACTATATGCAGCTTGCAATTGCAAAGGAAAAAAGAAACAAAAAAATCCCCCAATAAATTAGTGGAAACATTTACTACAATTGCTATGTTCACTACTTCATGTTTAGCAAACCGCATGGTCCCCCGGCATAGTAGAGGACAATTTATGTCTTCTACCTACACTGAGCATAAACCAATAAATCTGAGGGGAGGGGAGCTTTAGGAAAACAATCAAGAATAAAGCCAAAGAAGAGTTACCTCTGCATTATTGTAAAAAGCTGTACTATTTTTTTCTTGTACATCTTCTCCACGTGCTGTGAAGAAAGTCAAGGGGTAGAAATCTTTGTGTGCTGGCTGCTTTCCACTTGCCATCAATTTGCCTTCATAGAAAAGTTCGGATGTGTAACTGCAACAAGGCAAAATAGAATAAAATGTGGAGTCTACATATGAGCTCACTGCCAAAATATGCAAATCTCAGTGATAAAATATGCAATCACAAAATACTTCATAAGACAAACAGAACCACTGATTACTGTTCGGCATCTTCAAGTGCTTTCTCTGAACCGGCATTTCCATACTACAGACAGAGCAGAAGGCACTAAAAATACGCTTTCCCAACACTTTTTCTACAAAGGCAGGATTTTCTTGTGATCTAAAGCTCAACAAAGTTACTAATGTTCTCACAAACATTTCACCCAGAAGTTCTGGTGGCTTGAAACTGGGCAAAAGGAACACTTGCTGTCTGGGACTGATTATTCCCCAGGCTGGCTGGACAATGAGCCTGCTTCCATCAGTTAAGAGTTGTTGAACTTGGAAGATAAATTTACTACATATTTCACGCGTACTGAGCACAATGCAGCCCGAGCGTTCAGCTTTCAAGGAAGCTTTTACTCTGTGACTTCTACTCCAGACCAATTTATGTTGCTAGTCATCAGAAACACAACCAGAACATACTTCCTCTGCTGGCAGCAGGCGTTACAGAAGCTGACTGACTGAAAAAGAAATGAGGCGAGAACTACCTTCATGGTGAAAAGTAGGAGAGAAGATGACAAACTGAATGCAACAAGACAACAAGCCAGCAAGAAAAGACTGCAGATTACTATTCGTAGTATTGTATACTATTGTAAGCATACACAATAGAGCTAAACTAACGTGCTGGCTCTCATTAATTAGTGAATTCTGGTATAATCTAACTTCAGAATGCTCAGCCTCCAACTTAAATATTTTTCAGATGCAGCTCTGTGGATGCGCTAACATGAATATAGCCTGACATGAAGACAACAAAAGCAGGGGACTGCGCAGCCGGTGGGCCCACCGAATTCTTCCAGGCTTCCAATTATTGTAGCTTAAGATGTAAATAACTGGTCATGTTAAAGCTAAAGAAACTAGTCTGCTACCAAATCATCATAAAACAACTGCAGCCACAGCTCACCCATAACTGACTTCCACAGGACAATCCTGAAGAACACACAACTCTTCTGTGGATTCAGTTGAAGCAGCCCAATGCTGCCAACAAGCAAAACTATTTCTTCTTTTCCAAGTAGAGCTCCAAAGTCAGGCTGAACTAATGGCTTGTTCTTTCCTTAATTTCTTTCAGTCTCTTAACTTCAGTTAGCTAGGTATGATTAATGAGCCCACCATGAACCATCTTCCTACGCTTACTTCTGTCTTAAGTGCCATGGTGCCATTTGTCAGGGGAAACTCCACAATATTAAAAAAATAGACTTGAGACAATCTCCTAAATGGACCACCATCAGAGCATTTAGCAGGTTTCAGCAGTACTTTTCAGTGGAATTAGGCTGACTGGACTTTCACTAGACAGCCAACTCGCAGCCAACCAGCCCCAATGGTTATTTCTGCAGTCCTTGCCTCGGCGTTCAACACAGTAGATCTTTCGCGGAACTCACTGTCTGAACACCAACTGCCGAAGTGAATTTTCATGATCTTTCTAAGGCAAATTTCATGGCAGTGATCGCTAACCAAAAGCTGACGCGATCCCTTCCTTTTCAGATTCTCTCTAATTTCGAACTTACAACTTCAAGAAATGTGTAAGAAATGTAGCATCACTCAGTCTATAATTACAAAGTCCCTAAAATGAAGACAGATCAAGCTGTGTAGCAAAATACGTTACACTCTCACTTTTGATTCCCCAGAGCACTTAAATATTTCTCCTTCTGCTTTGAACACAGTGATAACCTAATTAGTGTGACTGGATACCAACATAATATTCCTCAGTACATATTTGAGCCAGGATTTAAACTTTAGCATTTTTCCCCATGATTGCACTTATTCTTTCTAGCACAGCTCATGGATGAACTCATTACACTAGCAGCCATTAGTTTATCATAGCATAAAAACGCAAACCCACTGATTAATGTGTCTTGAAAGAAGTAATAAAAAAAGACAACAGGAAAGAAACAAGCCCAGAGAAAAATAGGTCAAATTTTGTTCACAGCTGTATATCCACACGTTCCTTACATTGCACATAGCTTACCATTCCAAGGTAATCCACCCCAGTAATTTTAAAATTCTGAAACAGTTCAAAGAAACACAGACTATATAGAACATACTGCACAAGGGTTAAAAACAGAAAGTTAGCTCTTCTCTGGCTTAGGTGCAAGTCTTGCAGCCAAAGGATCCCCACCTGAATGAGGGGTCAATAATTCAACTGCCTAACTGAACCCCAGCCTCTGTTCTAGCAGACCGAATTTCAACCTTGTGACAAAGAATTACTCTACTAAGTAGCTTTGGAACAACTGCGATTTCTTGACAAACACATAATGCTTCTCTCTTCATTCACTTGTGCTTGGCTCAGAGTTGTTTTGCTCACTCACACCAAAGAAAAGCATGATACAGTGAAAAAGTTCACACCTACTTGATGATAGCTTCATGGGAGCGATAGTTCTCACACAGCAAGATCCTGCATGGAAATTCTGCAGGGTAGTGCTCATAGAGCCGATCAAGCAATGAAACATGAAGGTTTCTTTCCCTGGCAAATTCACTGTAGACAAAAGGACTGAGCTGTAATAGACACACACACACACAAAGAAAATGTAACTAAATATGCGGACTTGGAACTTCATGCTCCCAACATACATATTTTGCATCAAAACAGAAATAAAACCTTGCTTTTGCTGTACAGTCACAGCTGAAAGACATACACCATGGCTATTCCATAGAAATGCCCAATCCTACTGTAAAAGGGACAAAAGACCAGCATACTTTTAAAGGAACAATTAATTGTTCAGTAGCTATGTAAAGAGAAGAGAACCCTTATATCCATGTTTTTTCTTTCTGGCTTGCACAGATGAGTAACTCAAAGCAGAGAGCTGTTTGAACAACAAAAAAAAAACCAACCCAAACCACCCGCGCCATGCTTTGAATGACATTAGCTATTACTCCAACAAGCACTTTACTGTTAAGCTACTACCACAAATAATAATACCGTTAAGTTACTACCACAAAGATCAGAAAATAAAGAAATTTGTAACATAATTTTGAAAAGTTAAATAGAAAGTCGTTGGAAAAGCTAAAACCCAAATGGCCCAATTACTATTACACTACATTACTACTGGGCTTGTTTAACAATAAAAACATCACCTATTACAGCAGGAAAAATAGAAACAAAGAGGATGAAAAAAGATTTTTAAAATAAAATTTTAAAATGTAGAAATTAAGCCAATCTATTTTGTCATTCTGAATACATACAATTCAGATTCTGACTTTGAGTTTCACTTCAGATAAGCATCAGTTTTAGAAATTTAAATCCTGGGTACCTTCTAGAGTAGCTTCTGTAAGAACGTGAGCTATAGAAGAGCTTTATGTACGTAGCTTGAGACACACAGGCCAAGTCAAGACTCTACCTATCCACCTGGGCTGATCGGCGTGGTAAAAATTCCAATCTCTTAAAAAGGACTTTTGAGATCTGTATTTAAAAAAACTCTTCCCAGTCCTTGGGATTACTATGACCATGACTTGAAATGATCTAGCAGTATTAAATCATAGGTGGCAACACTACTGTAAGTTTATTACTATACCAAAGCAAACATCCACTCTATTGCTATTGTAAAATGTCAAGAGAATGAAAGGCAAATCTATAAAAACAAATAAATCTGGCCTAAATCAACAAAGCACATAAGGTTGACTTTTCCAAGCATGCTTTCTCGTGTCTACAGGCTACAAAGTGACATGCATAATCAGCATTTTAAACTTTTCTGAACTTTAAACCAAGCAATTCCTAGGCACGTCACAGTAACATAAAGGCACTGCTGAGTTTCAGTTTCCTATTTCTTACTTGTTCAAATCCTTACCAGATTATGACACTTCTAATGAAAAAATAAATTGTCTAAATCATAATACACATTCTCCATATTCTTCAATTCTTTAAGAAATCAACAGGGAATACCAGTCATAAAAATTAGGAGAAACTCCTACCCTGACTGTAATAATAACAACTGCCCCCAACCTTATGCAAATAAAAACCCTTAAATTTTCGTTGGCTTCCCCACCTATTACATGACATAACATTTATGCATCCCCCTCTTTAAAATGAAATTTTACTTGCATATAGCTCAGTGGTTGACTGGCCCAAGTCTGTTCTGTAACAGTTTTCCTACGTAACCCTGGACAATTCACACACTTTGTGCCTCAATTCCCTTACTGTAAAAGGGAGACAACAGCATATTCCCACTTAGCAGAAATACTAGGAGTCTACATTAGAGATTAAGAGGTATTCATGTACCACAGAAATTTGGAGCAGAAAAATACCTTAAATAGATAAATACAAATATATTATATACACACTTTACATTCAAAAGTTCTATAGTGCTTACCTGCATATGGTCTCCAGCCAAGACAATTCTGGTGTTTTTATTAGCTAATGCTAGAGGCATAATAGTTTCGCACTCCATAGCCTGCGCAGCTTCATCTAACAGAATGTGTGTAAAAAAACCTGTAAAACAGAGATACCAGCAAATAAGTGAAACCAGAAATATGATAAACAGTGATAACACTAGAAGAAATTGTACTAAAAGTTCTGTATTCTGATAGTAACCAGAACGACAAAAATTCAGTATGGCTTATACAAATTAATTTCTAGCAACTGCTAGAAACCACACAAACAATTTTTAAACCCCTCAAATGACCAACTAGTGGTCATCTGATTGCCAGTGACACGAGCAGCAGCCCACAGATCTGCCTGCCTCTTGCAGTACTGGTGAAGTTAAACAAGGGTTTGAGCCAAGCTCTCCTTATACCCAGAGGAAACGTCTCCTGGCAGACCTCTCTCAGTACGTTTCTCAAATCTGAAAAATCTTTTCATCACCATGAGGCTTCAAGAGCTTCGGACAATGACGAAGAAAAGGACTTCCTCAGGTACAGTCCCATTAACTGTTTCAGATACAAAATTTCCCATTAAAATTGCACACATACCTGAGCACTTTGCTGGTTATGGGCTTTAAGGAATGTCGGGGGGAAAAAGGAGCAGAAAGTGAAGGAAAATTTCAATTCAATCTTATGATAATATAGGACTGAAAGGGTGGGGGGGGCGGAAATCTATGCACTGGATAACATGCGCTTCAAAAAAAAAAACCCAAAAAACCAACTGGGCCACAGTAAGCTTATATTTTACAAAGTGTAAATTGAGGATAGTTATAAAATAGAAGTGGTTTTACACACTGATATATACTCAGGTTTAAAACAAATTATTAGAGGACTCGGTGTACCATCCAATTAAGATTATATACACAAATATGTAGCAATTTTCTTTGGAAAACACGAATTTCATACAGCTGCACACACATTACTACGGTATGACTGTACGCAGCTCACTGCCAAACAAAGCAGTTACTTCCATCTGAAGCCCTGAGAGACTGAAGGCCGTAAAGACCTGAAAACATTTACCATGAATTCCGTACTATTTTCTCTATTGCAACAAATGCCTAAATGTAGCCATAAAAATTAACCATAACAACTTCAGTAAAGAAATTCCACGTTCTCAAAAAAGCAGATGGATTTCATTTGGAGATCAAGAAAACAATAAACCTTAAGCAGCCTCTGCTCCCAAGAAATCAGCCGAGCATCCTTCAGTTTAGAAAACAAGCTGAGGAGTATCATGCTAACATAGCATGGGTTTGTACGTGTGGGAGTTGTTTGCAGAGCTAAACAAGTCACAAAACAAGAAAAAAAGCTCTCCATGAGTATTTATGCTTACACGCTCCACTGAGTAATGACCGTAATGAGCATAATATTCAAAGTCAGAATCTCAAACAGAATTGTCCCCCTCTTGGATCTCAGAAACATCGGATCATAGATAGCATTGCTTCTTTATTTATTTTTTTAAATAAGGAAAAAACAGAATAAGCACAAGGTTAATTTGAATCCCAGCAGCTTATAAGCTTTGTAATAAACCTTTATTCATTAAAAAAAAAAAAAAAAAGACCACTTTAAGATTATCATTGTTTATTTTTTAACAGTTCAAAGAATTGAGTAAAGAGCTGACACTGGTAAGAGGAAGATTATTCTCAAAGCATGGACTCTTCTGGTTTAGAAATTATCTCACCTGGTTCAAGATCCAGTTGACACAGATACTGTGATGTATTTAAAGTAACAACTACTACTCGTTGCTTAAGAATGTCTTCTTTCTGTGGCATCTGAAAGGTGGAATGTGTGCTTGAAATCAAACAGTACTGATGCACAACTGGGTGGACAGTCTTTACCCAGCGATTTCTGAAATATACCCTAAAAAAGAAAAAGGGGGCTTATTTTCTACACAGTCTGAACACAGCAACAGCCTAATATTTCAAATGCTAATATTCTCTTTTCTGATAAATAAAAGTAATCTTCAGAAAGCAAAAACATCACAACTGTGCAGAATTACATGCTAAAATATCTTGGATTTACCTTCCATTATTTGCTGCAGTGCAATACTACATACGCGAAACAGTTACCAAGGATTAAGCCACATGTGAAAATCTGTAAATTCTTCATACATTGAAGTTCTGTGACCCTCACATCAATGCCTGTTTCATTTTAAACTGTCAGTAAACCCATTTAAAAGAAATATTTCCTCAGATGAAATACAAATATAGCCCATAGTTTTGGAACTGACAGAGCTGCAATGGTGTGCATATTTCAACTACAGCCACAGGTCTTTAAAACAAATTAATTCAAAGGACATTAATAAAATCTTGTATTTCCTTATACACATACTATACGTCTTCTGAGTTCTAAGAACCAAACAGGAAATATATTCATCTTTTTATCATGCAGGGCCATAATTATGATACACTGTATAAAAGAGGGAGAAAACAGTGCCAAAAAGGACAGCCAGAGTCTAAAATAGCAGGACGCTGTCAGCAGAGCACCGGACTTCAAACATCTTTCCATAACATGTAAGATAATTTTAATCACTGTATCAGGAGACCAATGATGAATTTTTCTTAAAAAGTGATGAAATGTTACAGCCAGCCTAGCTAAATGGAAGAGGCCCAAGGAAGACACAAAGACTATGCCCCAGAAAACAGGCTGTAAGTGACTCCAGAGAGGTATATAAAATATACCAAACCAGCAGCTGAGGATCTGGATAAAGATGCCAAAGGGCTTCTCTATGGGTTGGGTCCTCAAAAATATTATCCGTATCAAGTAAGAATGATGAATCTAAAGTGCAACCTTTAAACTGCAGGAAACTATTGTACAGATATTAATATTTAGAATTCAAGTTAATTTATTCCAAAGCAAATTAGGATGAAAATATTTAAACCCATTTCAGTTCCAAATATGGGATTTAATGCTGTTTGGTTTATCTAGTCATCTTTCGTTTTCTTCTGATTAATTTCTCCTGCACCCATATATCAAACCCTGAATCATCAATGAATAATTTGGGAAGTGCAAAACATGATTGCGCTAGCTGGACTTTGGTTATCGGGTGTCCACCCCCAGCTGAGAATTACAGCTCAGTTCCATATAACCCAAGAGGAACCATTATGGGGATTATAATATATTTTGTTTGTGAAAATACACCGTCCAGTTGGGACAATAAGCACAAAGTGAACGGCAAAGAGGTGCAAACTCACTGCTGTACTCCGACCAGTTTTTTCATTTGACAACACAACCGCCCCAAAATTGTCACTTGGTGCCCAAAGGTAGCTCCAGTTCAGACTGGGGCCGGGGCAGGAGCAAAAATACACTCCAGAGTCGTTCTCAGAACAAGAATCTTCTAATGTTACCCTAATATATTTATTTCTTATCGGCCATCAAACTGATAAGCTTTATTTGATAAACTGTCATTAGTACCAACAGGACGTCATGGCCTAATGACTAGAAGAGGGGAAGAGGAGCAGGACAACCCCTGCTCTGTCTGTCCCAGCCATTCAGTCCGCTTTTATACGAGCGAGTTTCTCAGCCTTAACTGAGGGCAATACTTACCTACCCTCTCACAGGAGTACTGTGAGGATTAATGAGTTTACTGTGAGTTTATGTTTGTAAAGCACTTTGAGATTTTTGGATGAAAGGTGCTATTGAAATGCAAAATATTATGGTTATTAGACATTATTATACCATGCACTGTCTTTTATTACAGAAATTCAACTATGTGTGACTCACAGATTGGCTGACAGCATTTCAAACTGCATTGCTGCTTACCCATTAATTTCTTTTATTTTGATGTAAGATCAAAAAGGTATCCCAGAGCTATTATTCACCACTGGCATAAAAACACCTGACAGATGAGACTGCTTCAAAAATGTCGTGATAGAAGTAAGCCCCACTGAACAAGGGATTTCTTTCTCAGGTGCAGTTTGGGCTAATAAAATGTCCTGTGATTTCATTATTAGGATTGGGTTTTTTTCCTTAAAGCTAAAGGAACCCATTGCAAGAATGGTTATTACCAGCTTAACGCAAATCACAACATTTCACCCTGCAAGATACCTTTAACTTCTGATGAAACAGACAACTAACCTTCTAATCTTAATACCTGCATAAGCGAAGTACCTGAATGCCAGCAGAGTTGGGCAGTTACTAACCAAACCATTCATTAGTACTTGCAACACATTCTGTTAGTGTGCAGCTATAGGTATCCAAAGATGAGCAAAAACTGCAGCTACAAGACCGAACCCCAACCAGAGCTCACATGAGAGTGTATTTTCTCACATCACACGCCTCACGTCAAGAATTTAATTCTGGAGAAATTAAAACCTTGACTGCTAAGGTTTACTGCAACCACAGGCAGTGAAATGACGAGCAAATACGGAGAACCACATTGGAACAGAAATCCCAGAAGATTATAGATTAGGGACTCAATCTTTCACAAACAAAAGCACTGAATATATCTACTGTACTTACTAATGCCGGGTTAACATGCACAGAATCTGCATTTCACATGGAAATTCGAACCACTTTTATTTCTAAACGCGGCATCTGGACATCTACAAAAGCCTTCGTTTCTGTGGACCTCGAGCCAATGAAGCCAAGAATGGAATCAAATGTCAGCTAACCTATCTACATTTCCATCTACTTTCCAGCCATTACATAAAAAAAAAGAAATTTGCTCAAATATGTCTATTAAACGTTAGTCAAATTGAATCTTCCCTAATTTTTCATGTTTTGTTCCCATTGCTAAAGCGCCATCAAAGTATTAATCTGTACAATAGACTACTTGCAAAAGTAGTGACTTGATATTAGTAATTAAGATTCACAGTCATTTCCTTGTTCATGTTTCAGGTTGGGATTGCTCCTAAATTACTTAAAATACACCTCTAACAGTTTATAAAGGTGAGTCTAGAGTTGGAACCTCTGAGCGAGGCTAAACAGTTTAATTTGCACTCCTGCCCTACAAACCCGACTTCTCATGACTCCTTACAACAGGGTGAATGGGGGCTAAATTTAAGTTCTTCAAAACTTCTCCCTGTTCCAAACTGGAAAACACTAACTCCTCGCAGTTCTTCCTAAAAACACCAGGATTCTCCCTTCAGGCTGTGCTCCAGAGAACTCTTCTTGGATAAACTCCAATCCCAGCTCCTCAGATTTTGTGCAGTTATTTCTCACCTGAAATCCCTCAGGCAAAAAGAACACAGAAGCTTAGAAGGGAAAGAATCTAGCAGCATCATTTCATGCCTCTGTTAAAAAAACCATAAAAAGAAAAAAATAAAAAAGAATCTAAGTAGTCCCAAGAAGCCTAAAGAAAACTTTAAAAGCACCTGATTTCCCTCTTCCATTTCTTTTGATCCATCTCCAAAGAGAAGCTCATTCTCACTAGCAAGTAAGTTCCTTGGGATGCAGAGAACATGTCAAAAACTTGTCTTACAACCTGAAAGTTAACTTTTTAAATCAATCTTCCATTGACAATGGCATAAGATAGAAGCTAGAGTTTCAAGAAAAAAAGTAATTGGCTAAAGAGGTTTTTATTTTACAAACTAACATTTGATAAGATAAATTAATACCGTTGTCAGTATGAGAACTTTACTCCAGGCAATTTGGAAAAAAGGGCAATGGTCCTTTAAAACCTTTTGGGGTTTTGGTTTGGGGTTTTTTTAATTCAAACTCTGGTTTGCTCCAATCGATTTTTATAGCCTTGGGTATCTCCTGAAGCTAGCAGCCACATACTGAAGTTACCTCCTTTCAGGCCACAGGCAGTACTTACATATGTTACGATCAAAATATTTTAAAAATGTGACAGAGAGGTTTCAGCTGCGATATTTTAAACAGAATCAACTTGTTTTCTGACATTGTTGAACTGAGAGTCAGCAATAATATGCTTAGGAAAAAATAAAGATTAAAAAAAATATTAAAAACACAGATAAAAGTACTCTCACTCTCCTTCCTTTTTCCCTAGCATTACACCATGCAAAACCAGTGTAGGGATACAACTAAATTTGAAATAGGCTAAGCAAAGTAAAGTAACAGTAATAAAGAGCAGATAGCTCAATCCTTGTATGCCCAGAAACAGAGGAACTGCTGCTATCTGCTTCCTAGGTCTTGAGTGGAGATTTTAGGGGCCGGTGATAATGTGAAGCACCCAGCTACAGTGCCCACCTCCTGAAGGCTCCAGCAGTTGATGGAGAGAGACCAGCACATCCAGAGTAAACAGGGATACAAATTCAGAGCCAATTACTACCTCTTGCAGCTCTGACTCACCCTCTAAAGGTGCCTGTTTTTCCACACTTAAAATCAACTGTCTTAGCCCCTACCAGAAGTCTTAATCGAAGGCTCTTTCCTCCTAACTGTAGGTTAGGGTTGGGGTTTTTTTTCCTTTCAGAAACACTTCTGCGTTAATTTACATATGCCTAAGAAAATTATTTCAATGTCAAGTTTCTTCAGTAAGAGCCAGGTTTTGGAGTGTGCCCCTAATACAGTTGAATCATCTAATCAAATCCAGGGGCAATGGTTTCAGTTTGGTTTTTTTTTCTGGGTACGAATCTGTTTATGGGCATCAGGACCAGGAGAATTTGGCTTTCAGGCTTCACTGGTATTTTATTTAGGTGTGGAACTTAGACTCAACATAAATTCTCAGCGTTCATTGTGACTTTGCATTTTCCAAAGGGCACAGAAAGCTATTTTGTTAGGAAGAAATATGGATTTATGATATTTAAACAGAAAACCTCAAACTCTAGCCTTCAAACTTTTGTGTTGCATCACTGACAAGATAATTTATTTAGTGTATATCTTACCCACAGAAATATCTACACAGACCTCAGAATTCAGTCAACATTAAATAATTAAGCTTTCCTTCTTTACAAACAACATAAATATTGTGGTGCTTCCCAAGAAGCTATAGAAACATTTTTAGCAAGGATACTATTCAGCCAACTCATCACTGGTAGAATAAATAAGGAAAAAAAATCCAAAGCAAACTGTTCAGCCATTTAGAAACACATCAAACTCTGCAAGTAGCACATCCAGCTTTGACAATTAACTGCTTCTACTCCACTTGATGTTTCCTTTAAAATACTGCAAGAAGCTCAGAGCACCCTATTTAAACTAACAATAATGATTTTAATTTGAAAACATATCTTGACAAGAGTCAGTAAGAAAGGTAACAGATCCATGGTTACTTTTATGCTATGTCTCACATAGCTCTAGCTTCCAGTTCAGAAAAATAGATAAATTGACCCTTTAACTCCTGCCAGGTCAGGTCGACATGCAGTTAGCTTTCAAACAACATATGTTTCTCAATTATCTGTAATATTTTTTATTTGAAAACATACATACTTGTGGATCCATAAATATATATATACACACACACACTCAATCCCAGAGGTGCCTCCATTTTCTAAAACTATAACTTTTCATACAGGTATCATGACTATTTGAACAATATCATGCAATCTACAGTAGCACTCTATGAAGCCTTCAGAACAAACACTATGACAATTATACTTAAATTCACACATTGAGTGACTTTTAAATGTGCTGTAATTTTCCTGGCAAATATGTATATATATTTTTTAACCGTAAGAAAAATACCGGTTTTGTTTATGTATGTTTTTCATAAATATTTCTGAGACTGGACTATATAGTTGAATACAGCACATAAGTTAGGAGGTAAAAGCCTGGCAACCACAATAAAACTGTATTTAACTCCTCGCTCTGTTAACTCACACTTTGATTTTCCCAAAAGTGTCAATTACACACACTTCCTCCAACCCCAAAATTAAGACACCATAATGCTTTTCATCACAAAGTGCTTTACAAATCATCTTAAGACAATCTCTGTTAAAATACAACCAGATCAAGGGTAACTTTTCAAAAATAAGCTGCCTGCTTTGCCTTGGCCAGATCCTTGGTGTCTGTAAAATGTCACATGGCAACTAAAGCCAGCAAACTAAGAGAATTTACACCTGTTGTAAATCTAGCCCTTTCACATAACTTCATTGGCTTTACTTACATTGCATAAAATGTAAGTCCAGGATGGCTTTTAATAGCTAACAAGTAAACATACAGAGTCATTTTCTTCGTAATATAATAAACTCACAAACTGGCATTCAGAAAACGATGCTCATAATTTAAAAAAATATATACCAAGCTAGCAGTATACATTATATATTGTGATTACCACACGAAACATTCCCTGGAAAGGGCTTCTGCCCATAAATAAATCCTCCTTAACTATTTCTATGCAAGTTCACCCTCCTTGCTCTGAAAGTTTCCACCTCGTTTTCATTTTCTTCCTTAGCTGATTTCCCCAACATACCCAAGGAAAGCACATTTAACATATAAACGATGACTTCAAACTGACTTATCAGAAAAGGACAATCTACTTTCACATGATTCTCTAAATATGTAGCCCCGATGACATCAGAATTTTTCTTCAAAAAGCCAGGTGGGTAGCCCCAGTTTCCAAATTATCATTGTAAGTGTGAGTCAAAATTTTCTGGAATTAAAATACAATTAAACTTCATTTTATTTTATCATAGTAGCTTTTAGAGGAGCATATCAAAAGTTTGCTCATTAGGAAAGACACATTTATCAATAGAATAATAAAAGCTTAAAAAAGGATGTCTTTATTTTTATTTAACAAATGACCCAGAATTATGTTGACAATGTTTCACGTTCCTTTTAGTTTATGTTTTTAAAAGCACCGCTGTTAACGCCAATATGCTTTTATGTTTTAAAAGTTCTTTAACCTTTTTTATAGACACCTTTTCTTAAGAATAGTATTTTATAAATACATAATAAGCCTTAAAAAAATACCTGAGAGGTCTTGCCTGGGGATTGCCTGCTTCTACATATGGATGTAAATAATCCTTTATGTAGAGATCAGCAGCACTATTAGAATGGGTGCAAATGAGAATCCTGCTGGAATAAATGGTGCAAATAAAAAAGCAATGAAGAAACAGAAAACAATTCAAAGCAGTAGAATACAAAAAAAAGGAAACAGTGGCCATCTTCCTGCACATTTCTCTTAATGAAACTAGTCACTAACTGCATGATTCAGCCCTTTAACTCAAATCCTTCAGTTATGAAAAGATTTAAAATTCAAACAGTTTTTCAATAATTATTTTGTGATTATTAAGCTAGACTAAATTTTAAGTAAGAAACAGCTTTTATTATCTAGCATACTGCAAAAACTTTCCATGTCGTGCAAATCACAGTCATTCCACACATTGTCAATTTTGTTTAGTTTTGTTCTAAATGGAAAATACAGGCTAAGACAATAAAATTACTTTATCGTTCCAAACAATGACGGATGGCTTGGGTTTTGTTTGTTTTTAAGCTGGATGGAAATTCTGTATTTCTAGCTTTCACTTGAATTTAAGTAAAGAATTACATCTTCTCTGCTAATCAAGTATATTACTCTACACTCAATGCCCCATCTCACCTAGTATCCTGTTGTTGGAGTATGTGCTTGACTGCCTGAGCCAGAGTGAATGTTTTTCCTGTCCCATAGGGACCGATGATAAGAACAGGAGGCAGTTGTATCGAAAGTGGAGTAGTGATAGCCAGAACAGCCTCTTTCTGCTTAGCATTTAGTCGAGGGTCCAACTGCTCATCCCATTGTCTGTACAAAAGGAGGCAACAGAGGTTAAAAACAGAAGCTACGACAATCCGCCGCCAGTCAGAAATGAAATGAGGTTAAGATTTGAAAAGCTTTAGAAATTAAAGAACCTATTTGCTACTCTATTGATTGTGTCATTCTGAGGCACACCGAAACAAATCAACAAATTTAGGAAAACAAACACATGCTTTAATCACAATAATACTTGCAATAAATCAGTTGGTTGTTATTTTCCAAAAGGAATCTAACTACTTATCCGTTTACATGATCTCACCTAACAATAATTAACCTGAATAGTACACACTATAGAAAAAGCATATGCTGCATCATCACCTGATAACAAAAGCAAATAGACACACGATAATTTTTTGCTAGTACTATGCAAAATGTAACATTCATTTTGTTCTGTCCCTGCATTATTTACATTGCCAACTTTAAAAGTCAACAGTTATACAACCTCAGGGCTTGGTAAAAATTATCTACGGTTAAATTCAAAAACAATTTTAAAAACCTCATGGCTACCAATTAACTATAAACTCTTTTTATTTTTTTTTCCTTATCATTAAGGCACATACCTCTAATGGGAAAGCAGTCTAAAAAAAGGATTTTTGCTGTAACCAGCTAGTGATACCAGCGTTACGAGGAAGATGCTTTCAGAAAATTCCAATGAGCGTAAGAGGTTAGAGATTTGTAGACATGGTTTTTAATATTCCCACTGACAGATTTAAAAGTAGACATGCACAGTAAAAACCACCTGTCACGGCTGCACATATGGCCATACTTTAGTAATGTGATCTGCGTTGGTACAAGCACTATGCTTCTTACAGACTGGGAAAGTTTCTATTTGGTAGTAGTCAGCAACAGGGAGTGAAATCAAGAGGGAATTGACTGAATTCCTAAATTTAAGACAGCTATGAACAAGCTGGCAGGAGACTCTAGGAAATACTAAAAAGTAATAGGGATGTGAAACAAAAAAAAGAAGAAAAACAGAGGGACAGACTGCTGCGAGTCAGACAGAAGTACTGAATCTTAAGATAGGGCAAACCAAGCCACCAGATGGAAAAAAAGGTGCTCATTACACTGACTTAAACTGAACTATAACCATTATATACATACACCATTTATGTATACAAAAATATAAGGAAACTATACAAATAAATTAGATCAACTACAACACACATGTCAATTTCTGTAAATATACATTTCCTGACATAAAATAGAGCAGAGGAAGCTCTAGCTTACTTGACTAACTTTATTGAAATCACTGCTTACTTCCAAACTATTCCTAAACACACTTTCCCTATAAGATTCACCCAAAACTTAACAAAGTCAATGAAAATATCGTCATTGTCCTCAATTACCTTTGTAGTACAACTCTACACAGAACACATTCCCTTCTTTCTGCCTTTACTCTCAAAGCTTTGAGAGCTTTGGTCCTCGCCCAGAACACTGCACCCACCCCGTTATCGTCTCTGTCCCTCTTACACTTCCAAAGACAAACTAAATTTTTTTCCAGTCATTTTTGTCTTACATTATCTCACTGTCTCAGGTTTCTGGCCAGATCACTTCTCTTTTAATCCTTGAGCTATCTTCTGATTTGTACTGCATCACAATCACAAGATTCTCACCTTCAAGATCCCACACAACCCACCACCCGCTGTGCGGGCGATCCGTTCCGCATACCTCTCATTTCCCGGTCTCCAAGTACAGAAACCTCGTGCCTCTTTCATCCTTCCCTACGCAGCAAGGATACTGACCATATTCCCTGAGTAACACAGCCTCACATTTCTCTTCCCTACGTTCCCTCTTCGAGACAAACTATTTTCACCCCACCAGCCTTAAGTCTCCTTAAAAGTACTTATATAACACAGGGGTTTATATTTCATGAAGGAAACTGTAAGACACGTATACAAAGAATCTCAGAACTGCTTGCAAGTGCAATGTTGCTCCTTCCAAGAAGCATTCCCACACCTTTCTTAGTCATCCCCCTCAGTGATACATCCGAATTTGGGCTCGTTACATCAAACTCAAAAGGCACTAATGGATCGCTGCCTGCAAACAGAAGCCTGCACGCTCGAGATCCTGCACAGGAAACGTTCCTGCACAGGTATTGACATTCCTATGAAGTATCATGCATATTTTCAGTGAAGAACAGCAGAACACTAAATAACAACAGCAGATTTGTTTTCTACAGCTACAGTACAAGTGCAATGTCTACAAAACCACAGCTCAACCGCAGGGAAAACCAATCAAGAGATTCTAGTCCTCAGAGGATGAGTTTTCGTGTTTTATTTAGAACAGTTTCGCTCCCGTCTCTGAACCACCCTCACCATTAATGAAGAGCAAGGCATGTTTCTTGTTCTAGGGCAGATCTCAGCCATCTGTTATGAGAAATTCAGTCCTGCATTACCATACAATCTTTGATATTAAAGTGTTTGTATTCTTGTACCTGTTAGGACTCCAGGGTATGGTGGGAGTCATGCTGACATCTGGAAACAAAATACTGTTGTCCTTAATCCTGTCCAAGGCATAATGCATTTCACAGAGGGGTAAGCGATTTAACTGAAACTGAAGTTCAACCTGCAGTACAAAATGAAAACCAAAAATGATTAATTTAGAAAATATTCATTAGACTTTGCTGCTTACGATACATTTTTATCTTCCTGCAAACTACTGACTCTCAGAAAAAAGCCCCAGCAATCATCCAATCAAAAGCTTTGCAATAAAATTAACTTGCCTTTTTTCTTTTTTTGAAGCAAAGATAAATACATTTGGTCTAACGTAATTTTGTTGTTTGATTTTTAAGGCTAGATTCCACTGTACTTCCAGATAAAGGGGAAACATTCTTGGAATTATTTTTGGAATACAAAAAAATACAGAAAATATTATTGTCCTAAAACATTGTTTTCAAAAACATAAGCTTCCATCCCTTATCGTAAGAAAAACCTTGAAATAGTGAAAGGCAAGAAATTTTTACAGATCAACAGATGATATAAATCAGATGTGTGACCAGCCGAGATAACACCCAAATATTATTTATTTCTAGTAAAACAGTCTGGAGTAATATAACTTGTCATTTTTATGTTCAATTATTAGAACTCTCCAAAAGTTAATTTCTAACAATTAGCTGCTTATCAATACATTGATTTTTTTTGTTCTCTCAATTATGTAGGTTTTACTAGTAAATAAAAGATAACGCCAACAAAATCCTGGTACAAAGCCAGAAAAAACATGCAGAGCATGTTCACATCCCTGATTAAATTCAGAACTGAACAATGGATAGTGAAATTAGTTTATACATACATATACCAAAAGAGCAAAGAGAAAAATACGTTCCAAATTTGAACACTGGATAAAAGCAGCTCCTGGGGAAGCAAGTCATAAAACCAGCTCACTCAGATTATCATTGACACGTATTTAAATTTGCAATTATTAATCTCTCCAAGAACAAATTAATCTGATCAGAGCACTGCGCCAAAGAACTAAATGTTAACACAGAAGCCTTTCTACAAAATTTGACACAGATTTGCACTAGTATAAAACACCCAAAGCTGCTGAAGAACTTCAAGTGACTGACATACATTTTTAGGTTTTTTCAAAGCATTGCTATCTATCGCTAAATGCTTGTGTAATTACTGCGCTGGAACTCTAATGAGCATTTTGTGATTAAATAAGAGTAAGTAAGTATGTTCCTGAGCTTTACGATGAACTGTGAGCATGCTGACAAACAGCCAGCCAAATTACCACAACCTGTCTGGAAAAGCCCTCCTCATTTACCTGGAAAGCATACCGCTAATATTTAAAATTTCTTTGGTCATCTTTACTGATAGCTTGCACAACCACCTTACAGAAGCTGGTTCTGTACTACCAATTAACAGATGAGAAAAATTAGAGCAGAGTAAAGACGAGCCGAAGCTGGTACATCAGCACCATGATGCCACCGAGGAAACAGCGTGAAGCTGCTGATGAGCACCCCACGTCATCGCAGAGAAACGCCACGGAGGTGACACGGTCATTCTAAACGTGTCCCCCCGGCCCAAAGCAAATACCTGGTCTCAGAGCTATTAATTTTCTCCTCTAGCACTCACCAATTCTGTCTTAATTATTCCATTATTACTTAATCACACTTTCATCTCATGATAATTATTGCTACCAATCAGAAAGTTCAACAAACACAAAGTGATACTAGAATATATTTTTGTAATTATCTTTTCTGACAACTTACATAAGACTTTAAAAAGTCCTTGCCAGCTAAAGTAAGTTTTCCTTACATATTACAAACAAAAGCCAATTTACTGTATTAAAGTTACCTGTGATTATCAAAGTAAGACAGCAAACTTGGGGAAAAAAAGAAATACAAAAAAGAGCTGGAAAAGCAGACAATCACTTCTGTAAACATGACATGCCTCATTCAAAGCCATATAAACTTCTCTCACGGACCTTCTCCTATGGAGGAGAATTTCTCCTATGGAGGAAGAATTTAGCCTTCTAGGTTTAGCAGCTTGTTGGACCTGATGTTCCTTTGTCTGCCCACAAAGTCACTTCTATCATAGGGATCCCACCTGCAAAAACCCTCTTGTGCACCAGTAGTGTTTACTACTCAAAGACCTTCAAAAGGATTTGCAAAACACAGCTCCTTACCATTTCC
Organism: Chionis minor; assembly: GCA_013398295.1. NCBI lineage: Eukaryota > Metazoa > Chordata > Aves > Charadriiformes > Chionidae > Chionis > Chionis minor. Next base: position 335,049 of record VZSF01007150.1, read on the forward strand.
TTTTTCTAGTATATTTAAATATTACACTGTTCACACTATTATGTAGCATGTAAAAATCAACACTAGCTTTGCTGTAAATAAACAACGTTTGCTTGTTTGAGTGCAGAATGTAGCCACTAACTTTCAGGCTCCGACAGACATAAAGACATTAATTTTTTATCTTGACTATCACATTTTACAGCAGGATGTATAACCGTAACTCTGAAGAAAAGGGCAGTAACAAATCCCTACAACATTAAGCATGGAGTTCACTAAAGTGATTGTAACTGATAACTTCTTTTACGTAGGACACATGAATGCTTAAGAATTTCTCCACACACACATTCCACCGTGTAGTTTATGCCTCTGCACTACCTTGGTAAATACCCTGCTCTTCAAAAGCAGTGTGGTTTAGCACTTGTCAAGAGTGACAGTGACAGCTCATCCTGCCCAAGGGGGACCAAAGCTCTGTCCTACCCAGCTCTACCCAGGGCCCATTTGTCCGCCCAAAAACGCCCCGCAGATGTTTGGAAAAAGACTTCCACACAAATGGCAATGGTCCCAACCTCACAGTTTGATCTATACAGGGAAAATATCTTTCCCCAGACAGATCCAAGGCTAACAAAAGACCACCCCATATAACAATGGTAATTTAAATACAGAAAAACTGTGATGCTCATCTGAACGATGCTGTAACAGCCCCTTCTGGGAGCTCAAGCAAGGTGCCTGGCATTAAATACCTGTTCTGATCTACCTGCTTTCACCACTTTAACAGCTTGTGATTTGTTTTGGTTTTAATCCAGTTTGGATTGAAACAAATGGTTATATTTGCTGTTGCAGAGTACTGAATGAGACCATCTGCGAAGGAGAGGCATGTAACCTGCTTTAATATATATTCCACAATAAGAAAACAGTGGGAAAGGAAGTTAATCCATTGCCAGTTTCGCAGAAGAGGACACAGAACAGAGTAACCACTCCAAAAATAAAACAGTCGCATGTTAGTGTGGTCACCCAAAAGAGCAGGAGCCAAGGGGGTTTAAAGCACCAGTTCATTCCATCCCACCTTCATGAATGGTACACTTGATAAATGCAGAATTGTGTATTCTATAACAAATACCTCCCAGGACAACAGACAAACAAGCGATCAGGAGGTTTCTGAGATTAATTACTAGAAGAGGAAAGGAAGCAAACCACCCAAATTATCCAAAACCTACAGAAATGAAAGCAATTTTGTCAATGTTTAAGAATCACATAGGGAATACTAACTCCACTGAAGACAACAGCAAAATCTCCAGCATCTTTAACAAAAACACTACACATCCAAAGAATAATAAATATCCTCAGCTCTAACCTGAGGATCCCTTTCCAACTTTTCAGTCACAACTTATTCAGAGATTTCCTCACAATTAGGATCCATTAAACGATAGGTAATCCTTTAAGGATTTGACCACCAGTTCACAGATATATGTATGAAGTACCACGTGATTTTACAAATAACTTTAGGACTGAATTTTTAATACAGAATAGATTTGTTGCCTCAAGCGAAGTTTTATAAGACACTCAAAGAAAAGGAAGCCAGCTACTGAAGCCCCAACTCATTCTGCATTCCAGCGGAGTTTCTGATAGAATCAATTAGTAAGTTTAATTATTGTTTTAAGAAAACAAACGCAAAGCCAAGAGCCCAGAACAACGTTAAGTCTTCCCAGCCCAATTATCCATGTTAAATTAAGACATTAGGATTCTTGCATATGTTTCCCCAGAACAAAATGAATGGCAGGAGATAACAGTTTGGTGAAAATGCATTCATTTCAAGCAATTCCAGTGACCTTAATTTGAGGCTATTTCTGTTTGGTAACAAGATTAATCACAGCAGACACACACTGGGGATGGGTAAGGACTTTAAGTACTGACCCTAACTACAGCTTTGTCTTTCCTTACATGCTTTACATCTAATCCACTATCTTGTTTGCAAACAACACAATTTTTTTTCAAATGTATCCTCACTCATTTTATGTTAACTGCAAAGTAAACAAAAGCCTGATTTTACTGCCAACACAATTTTCTCCAGCAAAAGTGTTGTAACTCCTCGTTTTGTGACTGAATACCTCCAAGACAGACAAATATCTGTCTTGGATATAAGTGTCAGCAGAGTGAGAGTCATGGAGGAAAGTATTATCATTCAGAAACACAGGGTACATATAATAAAAGTACTTATTCGCCTTCCTCATGCCTCCATCTACCAACCCTCACCATCTTCATCAAGGAAACACCGTAAGTTGAAGACTTTTCCACTGAAGGACAATATTCCTTTTGTTCTGATATGGGCGCAGAAATCAGCACAAGGCCAATCCATAACCTCAACAGACCTTATTAAAAATTAAATCTCACCTCAGGCCTAAGAACAAATAGCGGAATCCACAATGACAGAAAACAAAAAGACTGAGAAGATACAAAAAGAAATGAGAAGATACAAAATAAGGAGAACAAGATGCAAGTTATTAAAGACCGAGTTCCAGCTGGCTATGTCAGAGATTTTTTTTTAGAGGAGGGGAAAAAAAAAACCCCAAACCAAAACACAAAAAAAAAATCCCCCAAGCAGGAACAGAAAACTCCCTCCTTTGACTTCATTAAGAAAAGGTTCCTGAGGTCTCTGGTGAGAACAACTATGACAGACAGGATGATGGAAGCCACATCAGAGAGACTAAGCTGGTAAGAGGTCCGGACAGCAGGAGTAAGCAACGTATTCAGTGGTTTTAGAATGAGAGGGGAGAGGGTGGGTAGGTCTGGTGGAAGAAAGCCTATGAACTACCCACAAACCTACCTGCAGCAAAATAAAAATAAGGCAAAGCTTTCCTTTACAAGTCCACAGAGGGGGCTTTGTATGTGAACCAGGGATGTTAAAACGATGTCCAAGACAACTTACAAATCACCCTCTAAAAACCATGAGATACACAAGCAAAAATCTGTAAGCAATGCCTAATCACCTCAGAAGAATTTTGCCAGAAACGAAATTCATCAAAAAGGGGTTTTTTTAACTCTGTAGCACTTCTAAAATACTACTTTCTTTTCGAAATAATAAGACTCACCTATACACACAACATATACACATATGCATACAAGTGTATTCACGTATAAAAAGATTTCTCCTGTCTGAAATTCCCACCTGTGCTCTGCTTTCTGTGTTTGATGATGAATAACAAAATTGCCTTTCATATCTTCTTTTGGGTGGAGGCAAAACAGACACAATGCAAACCGCCCCCATACCAAAACCACTTCCACTCAGACTTACCTGCATTTCACAATCTGCCCGAAGATTAAGTTCTTCGCAGCATTCCCTGGATACCCTCAAGAAGATATAATCCTTTGTTTTCTCCTCAATAGCTGCTTCATAAACCTTCTCTTTGGTTCCTTGGGTCTGTGCTGACTTCTCTTTAGTGACAGGCAATAAATAAACAGCATTGACTTTGGTCATCACCAGCCGTCCAGCCAAAGTGTCTTCCGAAAGCGTTTCAGTGAGCTTAAAGCGGCCAAAAAGTTGTCCATTTTGGGCATACTTTGCACCTCCAGAAACACCAGTGAGCATGAAGCTTGCTACGATCTGCAATTGCACTTTTATGTTGAACCTAAGTGAGAAAGCATCAAGTCAGTGCAGAAAAATGCTCTCAGATTCAGAAATTACATGCATTTGGACTGAAGATTCACTTACATTCTGAGTAACTTTTAAACAAAAACAAGTCTAGCTCTTTGTAAGTATGTAGCCGTTGAATGTTTACACATTTTCCTTTTGATTACAGCCTATAAAACATATTCAAAAGAATCAACATCTGTGAAGCTTAAAAAAAAAAAAAAGAACCCTCACAAGACAGAATCAAATACTAGATTTTCTGAGACCAAAATAAGTTTAGGGTGAATTGGAGTTGCTGTGCATGTCCCAAAACTTCTATTTAAATAGTCTGTAAGCTTATGTTAGGTATTCAAGTAGAGACATGCAGGCAAAGAGCAGGTAAGATTCCTATTTATTTCACGTATCTCTTCCAGGCTGCACACCAAAGACGGTAACCTACATCTTAAAAGGTAAATGGTATTATACCTATAATTCAGAGGAATTGATTAAAACACCTCAAAAAGCCCCAGAATGTAGGCATTAAAATGAGATAATTTTATTTGAAATGAGCGAATGGCATCACAGGCTCAGCCATATAAGCCATTTATCCACAGAATTCCTATTAGCAGCAAGTTCCTCCTGCTATCAGAGATGTAACAAATCCATCCTTTGTAGTTACCATTTTCTAGAAGTCACATGCATAACACATTAAAGTGACTTATTAGCACATGTCATTGACCTCTCACCAATACACAGTAATCTCCTCCCAGAGTGCTGGGGTTTTTTTAAAAAAAACAGATTGCTTCAACCTGGTTTTAAAAAGAACAAAAGGGGGAAAAGTCTGTAACACTAACAGTATTTAGTTCTCATCGGCAACATTTCCTGTATTTGTAAAAATTACAGAAAAAAGTAAACCCCAATGGTTTTCACAAATGAAGTAAGAGCCCTTAGAAAAAACTCATTTTCTTATAATACTTTTCATACTCATATTGTTTTTATTTCATTCGTACATCTTATAATTTCTATTTTTAACCTAATAAACCAGTAATTTGCCATTTAAGCCCCATAGTGTCAATAATCATAAGCCCTTGCAATAAAATCTAACATTTTAGCTTGCTTGGTGACTAATCATCTACTAAACCAATCAAATACATTCTTTTTCATATCTGGCAAACCATGAGTCTTGCACAAAAATTGCAGGTTTGCCCCCTTGTGGTAACAGTTACCTCTTTATGTAATACGGGCACTACGTCACATGCCAGTTTCACACTCCACTCTGGAAAAGCGAGAGATGTCTTCTTCCTCAATACCGACTTGTTTGGTTCATCAGGAACCACAAAGATTTCCACACAAGCTACAGTTAAAGCAATCACTCAAAAGCGTGTACTTCAGGGTACACTATAGAATTAAGTGTAATCCTTCCAGTTTCCACACGTGCTAAAAATAAAAAAACCCAAAACAAAACCAAAGCTTGCTTCTCTACAGGTGCTGCACTACTCCAAAAGAGCTATCAGCAAGTTAGCAACATCTCACACTGCTCATATCTCATTCAGATGATTGTCAAAATACTATGTAAAACATTTAACACAGTACCGAAGAGCTCAGCACTATTACTAAGATACAATCACTCGCTATTGTAAATCCCTACGCTACTGAATATGCATCAGCTCATTCTCAAATTAGGATTTGTAAAAACATGGTGGAAAACAGTATTGCTGCCATTCTGAGACAAGGCGCAAGTTAGTGTCTTTATATACGACTGAACCCAATCTGCTGTGGCAAAAGGAATCTAAAGATTAGAGATTATCAAGCAATTTCCATTGAGTAAGCTGACACCTTCTGGCAAACTGTTAAACTACAAAATCCTCTAAGGATTAGATTTAAAAAATAAAAATTTAAAAAAAAAAAAATCAGAAGCTGATTCTTTCTTCCGTTCCTCACCCTTGCTTTGCAGATTTATACAAAATAAGGTTTTCAGCCAGGTTTATGCAAATCAAACAAAAACAAACTTAGGTTTCCTCCTAAACACTGCAAAATACCAGCCTAATTGCAGTATTAATGAAACTAGCTAAAAAGAAGCCTGCTGTCCATATTTAGAAACACAGAAATTAAAGAAAGACTCCATAAATCATTAATCACTCCAGTACCAAAGCAAACAATAAATTTCTAGAAAGTAAATAAACTCATTCTGAACAAAGCCCAATATAACACTTTCTTACAAGTACATTCAGCACATTTCCCCTTACATTTATACTTGCAGAGTTCACACAGGATGTGCAGTGTGACATCTACCTATGTATTGATAAGCGTAAGACATAGTAATGACAACAGCAAACTTCCATCAAAGCCAGTATTTTAAGTTTTCATAGCCTTGAGGATAAATCTGTCTGTAACTCTGGTAACACACAATTTAATGTTTGTACAAGAAAATACACAGTAAATTCTAGCCACGCTACCAATTACATGTTGTTTTTCTTTTGAATGTGCAAGAGAGAAAAGCAGAGTTTTGAAACCATCAACAGATGTATGTAGGGCGAAACTTTCCAAAACCAAACTAGTATCAAGATCAGAGCATCATTTAGCTTTTTCTTATCAGGTATGTTTGCATTTGGAAATTAGACGGCAGTGGGATCTTTATTCTAACCTATATTATTCTATTTTGTAGTATACTCATGTGGAGTAACTTAGAAATGCCTCCTGAAATATTAGAACAAACATGACTTAAAGGTAAAGCGCTCTGAGGCTATGCAGAATGAACTCCCTTATAACTGAGTTCAAGACTTTTTAAAGCCACTGCCACCTTCATCCAATCCTTCTCAGCAGTTCCGCTCAGGTGATCCCACGTGAAGTCTGAAACAGTGTTTTCCTAGAAAGTGAGAAATCATCAACATGCTTAAAATCCAACAATTCACTCCCATCTGAACTGCAGCCACTTGTGTTATTCCAGTCTTGCCATAAGAGACCATGTTGACAACCCTACCAGTTTTACAATATACATACACAAACCCATTAGAGAGTAGCAACTCATCAACATTTTCACTCACAGCACCACTTCAGAGGTATTACAACCCACTTGCGTTTGTATTTCTGGGCCCATTTCTAGGCTTGCAACCCTGACACTTCACTAGAGAATAGCAAGTGTGTGATCTCAGCCACAGAGGATCAGAAAAGCGTGCTAGTTTGAGCCTTGCTGCAATAAAGTGGGTCAGCTGCAAGATCAAAAGAATATTTCTGTCGTCAACACTATCAAAACAGACGATTTCAAGAACATTATTAAAACTTACTTTTATCAATCTTCTAGGTAGAAAAAGAAGAGCAATAACATATTGCCGCACCAAATTGTCCAAAGGGGAAGCATTACACACAGAATATACTGACTATTCTTTCATTTCTACAGGCATGCTACTCTCTGGTTTCCTATGAGGCATGAGAGCGTAATTCTTATTGCAAAAATTCACACCGTAAACATATTGTCTGCTTTTATATCGTATTTCATAATGTTGACTTTAAACCCACTTTTATTTTAAAAACCCTTAGAAAAGTCAACCTGATTATAAATATGTATGACGGAGAATATTTCTGTATGCTGAAAACAGTGTTCAAGCATGATTCCTCCACGTTAGATTCCAGCTCAAGAGCAGAGCACAGCCGCAATGAAAGATATGAAGAAAATAGTTCAAACATACTGCGCTTCATCTGAGACACAAAAAGAAATGGAACCATTTTTCTGCTTTAAAAGCATCAGAAATACAACTACTCATAGTATTTTCTTCCTAAATTCCAGAGGGGTGATTCAGCAGAACCTCTGTAGCTCCAGGAGTGGTTCGTCTTAAAAAGACATTTCTGGTTCGGAACTTAAGTAATTGATAGAACAAAATTTGCTACCAAATTATGTTAAAGGGAAGTTAATCCTTTTTGACTTTCCACTCTGAGTAGTAGAACACTTTAAAACTCTTTCGTACACAGGAGTGCTGGCAATATTTTTAACCACAAATATCAACCTGCAGAAAAAAAGCCCTGTGGGAGTCTATGCATGGGAAGTTCACATCTTTTTCCTAACTCTGCATTTGTTCATGCAACTAATCCAGTTGGGTAATATGTACATAATACCTAAAGAGATTACAGAACAAGACAAACGAAAAACATATACTATATGCCTTTTATTAGGAACTTTTATTCAGAAGCTGGTTTTCAGACTATTCAGAGAATAAATATAATTAAGTCAGCTGCCACATCATTGTAAGATCAGAGTTTGATTCACCCACAATTCAACCTTTTCCTTAAAAAAAATAATTTATTTTACACTCCCTCAAGGCCTTTTATACAAGGATTTCACACAGTACTTTGCTATAACCCACTTTCACCACGGAATAAAAAAAATATTACTCCTATTATTAGCACCTTTTTGTATAGAGAGACAAAAAACTATAAACAAAAATAATTATTATCCAGCCATTAACAAAACATTGTACAATAGCTGTTTAATGCCTCCAATCATGAGCATAGCCTGATACATATGATTCGTTTTAAATGAGTATCAGTAAGCTACACTTGTTAAGTGCTAGTGACCTTTATCAAAAGTTATTATTTCCAGACTCACATTCAACTTCATTTCCAAGAACCAGGAACACTTAGTACCTTAAACAATCACATAGGTTTATAATGAAAAAAATTGCCAACCCCACTTTAATAGGACAGCAAGAAATATCTAAGAAGTATTTTTATAAAGGTGTCACTTACTTGCTAACTTCCTTATACTGTGCTATTTCCTCAATATAAAGGAGGTCGTGTAGCCGTGACTGATAGTTGGTCTTGGTCAATGATTTGTCCAGCACAGATTGGGTAAATAGCTGGTCAGCAGATAGAGGGATTTGGTATCTGGTAAGAAGGCTCTTCTCCAATTCAGTAGTTTCATTAGGCTCAAATTCTACAATAGTCTTAGAAGTAGCATCCCAACGCTTAGCTGTGGTTAGTAGCTGTTGCCGTGCATGCATCAGGTATTCAAGATCTGGATATAGATACGTAACAGGGAAAGGAAGTAAGTTCAAACTCTGTATGTGTTTGGTTTTTATTTAAAAAAACCAAACAAACACCGCCACCACCAAAACAATAACATAAAAAATCCCACTACTAAAAAAAAACCCATTAGAGATAATGAACTAAATGCAGGTAAGAATCTCCTCTGCCTACAACAGCTTTACTAAGTTCACTGCTTTTAATTACCATCGCTATTTTTCAGGTGTACACGGAGAGCAAGCAGGCTCTCAAACAGTATCAGAAAATAAAATATTGCACAGATAGAAAATAGAATGAATACAGACAAACAAGGAAAGCACTTTTATTTTAATAATTGCAAACAACTTTGAAGTACTTGGCATCACAATACACTTTCAAAGCCTAACCGCAACATGGTCTCATTTCAAAAATATACTGTGAAGAACCTTACAAAATATACTATAAAATTTAGAAGGTAGTAAAAGCCAGTTGGTTAATGAGATGGTAAGAAATTATTAAATTTGCAACATTGTGAAAACCTTTAAATAAAAAAAAAAAAATCTAGAGTACTGTAATACGTGTATTCTGCAGACAGTTGCATTATATAGCTACAGTTAGTTTGCTAGGAAAAACTTGTGAAATGTAACCTAATATGATATAAAGTCAGAAAATTAAGAGGAAATTAATTTTTCAGTATGACCTAATTTGAGGAACCACATAGCTTAAATAAGAAACAGAAGACCAAGAACTGTCTACAGCCACACAAAATACACCCATTAACACCACAAACCACTGACAACAGTGCATCAGTTAACAGGAGTTAAATTGCAGAGCTGAAAATATTTGGCATTTATAGTGAAGCTATGATATCTTAATGCATTATCTCTGAGTAAGATATAAGAAAGGTATCCAGGATATCACACCAACGCTGAAAAAAAATGTGCAAAAAAGACATTTTCAAATTCAAATTAAATACTGAACATCATCTTGACTGTCTGTATTCTAAATGGAAGGAAAACAGCTTTTTAGCAAAAGAAATCTCAGTTGAGCTTGACTATGACTATAGGAACATAGCCTATCTTGCCAGCTAATCTCATAACTATGTGTTCACAAAGAAGCCACATTTAAATATCTGCCTCCAGCCTGAACCATATTGGTGGCTACAGTTGTATGGCAAGAAAAAGTCCATGTTTGTGTGGTTTCTGTGTTTGAAACATCTCACCATAAATGAAGTACTCTCTGGTAGTAACCATACCTCAGATCACAAAAGCTCAGTAATTATGCTGGGATTAAGTTCTTGTTTGCCAGAAAGACGGCCGTTTAATTCCCAGCACTAGAGAGGCTTCCCATGGAAGCCTGACATAAACAGTTCCTGGGACAGATTGCGCACATGGTGACCCTTTCATGAAGGGCATTTTGTACATTTTCAGTGCACAGAAAACTTCCCTTAGTTCTCTTTTTCCACAGCAAATAAAGATTTCAAAATGCTTAACAGAGGCTCCTCCAATAAAATATTTTAATGTTGACCTTCCTTTCCTGCTTAGGCATCTAGACGGGGCCCTGAATTACATGCAAATGTAGCGACCTCGGGCAACTTTCTGTTTGAAAAGCACTTCCAATCCATATATACCAAAAGTAAAAGAAACAATGGAAACAGACCTACATTCAACATAAGTTTTAAACAGAAAGAGGGGAGATGTAGATTAGATATTAGGAAGGAATTCTTTACTCTGAGGGTGGTGAGACACTGAAACAGGTTGCCCAGAGCAGCTGTGGCTGCCCCATGCCTGGAGCTGTTCAAGGCCAGGTTGGACGGGGCTTGGAGCAGCCTGGTCTAGTGGGAGGTGTCCCTGCCCAGGACAGGGGGGTGGAACTAGATGGTCTTTAAGGTCCCTTCCAACCCAAACCATTCCATGATTTTGGGGGAGAGTAATGGAAGATCGGTGGGGAAGATTATAAACACGCTCAAGTGACTCGCACCTGGGCTGCCAGACAACACATACATCACACTAACCGCTGTTCGGTCTTACGTGCTCGCAAGTAGAACATCCACACTTAGATAACGTAAGTCTGTGATGGACTCAGACACCTTATCTAGCAATGCTTGAGATTATTGCCCTGCTGTTGAAGATCATCAAAGCACAGTGGAAAACCACCCTGCTTGAACCCTCGAAATACAAGTGAGAACAGCAAGTCTGAGCGCTCACACTCTCGCTAACAAGGACTCCCTCGCTACGCGGTGCCTGTGTCCTCCGCTTGCATGCCTCGGCCCAAGCATTGCTTTGGAGATTCCCTGATGCACGCGGTATCGAGATTAAATTCATTCTTTACTTTTCATCCATGGTTTTGTGGTCATTCCTGCGCCCTGCCTGTGTCAGGTCACACAGGTTCTATGATAGTTCTCTCTTTCACTTGCCGGCTTACCCACTTCTTAGATTACCTTAGGCAAAAGCCTAGGATTTCATACTTAGATTTATCCAAAAAGCACCTATCACTCTTTTCATTTGCATTAAATATTAGTAACAACCTGCTTGAAGACTTCAGTACCCCTTTGCACACAGCCAAGCAACACATGCAAAGGAAGTACCAGTAACTGATGCTCGAGAGTGCTGTCCCAACTTCACCCAGCCCTTTCACGTGGACCTCAGCTGCCCGTTCCTTGTTTTGCTCTGGTCAGTAGCTAGTCTAAGCCAACAAGGGCCAAGACCAGTCCTTGGTTTGACAATAACCCCGACTTTGCAAATAAGTAACTGTTTTTCTTGATCTTAAACAGGTTTCCAATAAAAGGACACCTGTTCTCCACAAATTCAATGTCCTAGGAAGCCTGTCAGCTGTGATTACCCACATTGTTACACGGAGATCACATAATGGTTCCTGAAAAGACCACAGTTTTGCTTCCAAGCACAGTTTCTCATTCACAATGCAATATTCTCTGCTTCAAGAGACATTACAACTTGTACAGTCTTCCTGCTCTTGGCTACAAGTACTTGGGTCATCTGGAAAGATCACTTCATGATCTTTGGTATTCGCTATTTCCAGTTGCTTTTTGTTAGCGTTGCAAATGTTAACCTGTTATATGTAAGCAAAGGCCAGGAATAGAAAACTGCTGGTTTTTTAAATTTCATCTTTTTCCTTTCTTTTTCCTTTTTCTTCTTCTTCCTGCTTATACCCCAGTGCTACAATTATGTTTCTTTCATATTTTTATCTCTCAAGTTTTAATAAAAAAACACCATACTCTGTCCCACTCCCTTGCTTGCTGCGAAGTGACATAGTGACCTATATTTAGCTCTCTTATCTTTTATCATAAACCAAAGTGCTTCCTTCTTTCTTGCGCTTCTTCAAACATCTTTCAATTTGTTGATATCTTTCTGATAATGGAGTTACTTCATGTTTGAACTAGGAGGCACAGATCAATTTCATCAACACATCACAACCCTTACAGTAACACAGTTAATTCTTTCTCTTTACTTGAACACACACAAAAATATAGTCACATTTCCTTCACATTTTCAATATTCACATCAACAGCAATTCATTGAATTACAAGCATATACTTTGCCTCACCTTTCACAAGCTTAGTCAGATACCGCAAGGGGAAAGGAAAAAAGAAAATCAACTTCTCAGTCTGCTTTAATTAATGAATGAATTACCAGGTGTATTCTTACAGAGAAACACTTCCTCTCTCTACTGACCTTCTTCTATGTATTTAACATTTTCATCAATACAAGAATGATCATAAAAACATAAATGTCATAGAATCAGACATATACCAAACAAGAAATTCCCAGCATTCTGACAAGATTTAGGAGCCATATCCCGACACAGAGTAACAGTGATACTCCAGTTATCTGGCTTATTTAGACCTCTGAAGCTTTTGTCCGCTATTTATATTCACATATATGATGAACATAACATACAGTAAAAGACATTCACTAGCTGTTGATAGATACTGCTCTGCCCAGAAATGTGAAAAGGAAAGAGATAGCATGAAAGATTTCCGCTATTCAAAAAAAAAAAAAAAAATTAATACATTACCTTCAGTTGAAGCAGCATCAATCATTACTCGTTGCATGAGGACTGGTTCTAATCCAAAATCAAACACAACAGTTTGGCGAAAAGTTCCAAAGATTTCTGTGTTGAAGGCTATACTGACTTTGTATATATAATGATCTATTCCATTCTGGACCATCTTTCCTCCTATCCACTCCTGACAGTTTTCTGGAACTTCTTGTGATACCTGGGTGGTGCTGTCTCCAGCAGATATTGCAACGATACTAAAATGTGGACGATGGGCATCATAAAGCAATGCCACTCGATACAGCATTCTTGCAGGCTATAAAAAAAATGCAAAGGTTGAAATGACAGTATACTGGAACACTGAAATTATTTCAGGAATATCTTCATTTGCAATCTAATAAAGACAGCTTATATGAACTCTCAGAGCAGGTTCAAGTCCTGCCTGCTTTCCAGAAATCTGGGCAGTCAACACATAATCACCAGAACTGCTGGGAAAAGAGAGAAAGAAGGGATGGTGCTAGGAAGTTCCTCTATTTTAAAAAGAATTATGCAATTGAAATATTAATCGCAAAAGGCTATGGGCTGCATTCTAGTTATTATTGACTCACTTTCAAAAGATAAGCAGTCCTACCTTACAAGTGAGAGCAAACGTCCATGTCTGATGAGACTTTTTGGTGGTGACAGTTACCGATAGCTCAGGATTATGTTCTACTCTCACTCCTTCTACACTTTCACTAAGCTAGATTAAAAGAAGAAGAAGAGAACATTAAACTTCTACAGAGAGAATCAAAATAAAAACATTCAGAAAAGGTAGTCTTTTTTAACAGAAAAGGTTTTTTTTTTTAACAGAAAGCGGAAAGAATGGTTTCCTAGATTGTGCGGGATTGATGCAAGGCCTGCATAAGAATTAATGAAAATATGTGTTAATTCAGAGAGACAAGCAAGCCAAATCTACTAGATTATACCATGTAAGAAAAGAATTGTCCATTTAAGGACAATTAACCACAGGACTTGATTTTCAAAAGCCAACTTAATTGTAAATGTTTAAAGTAGAACAGGATTTCATTTGGAAAGAGGGGTTTGATACAATGAGGCCCAAAGACTGCATTTCCAGAAGACCCCAGATCTCACTGACATCAATGAGACTACTAGAGACACCAGGAAACTAGAATCAGGCTTTCTCCTCATTAATGCATTTTGCACAAAGTCCACTCTTCCCAGATTTTAATCAACAATAGATGGACCGAAAACTCCTTAGGGTCAGTGGTAAGTAGAGCTGGTCGAATGCCACAAAAACGTTCTTTGGAATTCCAAAGAGCTGCTAAGTTTGATCACATCCATACCCCGCACTCTTCAGTACTCAGACTTTTTTGAACATTTGGGGGATTGGCTGTTCTTCATACAAGTGCCCACAGCTGCAGGCAAAGAAAAGGAGCCATGCACAAACAAGAGTATTCTCCACTAAGTCGTGAAAGCTTCACCATTTATTGTTCTTCAGTTGAAAAAGTTCTGCCGTCTAGTCAAGGGACAGGAACAATACCAAGAGACTTGGCTGATCCATCCTGCACTGGGAATAGTACATACGCAAAGCGAACAAGCTGCGATTAACCCATAAGCTGTAATTCACAAACTCTCCCAAATTTCTGATCAGAATGAGTACATTTGCAGAAATCAGCCTAAGCCTCTGGTATCTTTGCAAGAAGACATAGGGCAGGATGGAAAGAGGAGCAAATTGGTTGGACAATTTCTTGGTAAGGCGTCATTCGACCAGCTCTGATAGTAAGGGCCAAAAACAGGCTCATCTGTTAGTTTTAAATATGAGCACATAGGGAAGTAGTATATTTTCCTTACCACTTTCTCAGGAGATAACGAATTCATCCATTTCTCAATCAAGGTTTCCATATAACTGCCCGAACATTGTTTGTTTTCCTTCTGCTGTTTTAATCTGATCAAGCGGGAAGCATATCGTTTTTGCCATTCTGTTAGCTCTTCCTGGGAATGTGCTGAAGTACACTGTGCACCGTACCTGCAGATCCCTTGCTCTAAAAATCTACATAAAATAGGAAAAACGATTATGCCTTGAACTTTTCGGTCTCCAATTAAAAGAAGAATTTATCAAAATTTTTCTTTTAAAGCCAGAAGGACAGTCTTTAAGTCTCTCTCACGGAACTAAAGGCAGTTTGGTCCATGTGAACTAATTTGGAAATATATAAATATATACATATATACATCTATGCAGCGTTTCGTAAGAGAGGCAGCAGGCTCTCCTACTGCAAAGTCCAGAAAAGTATATCAAATTTCTTTGAAACACAGGGGGACACAGGTCTTCTTAAGAAATTTCCAGCTTCAAAGAATCAAGTGTTTGTACTGCAATTAACACAATGAGACCATGGACCATCCCTGAAATGACTAGGCACTGTATTAATACGAACAGAACACTGTTAATCAGGGGCAAAGGGAAGATACAGCAAATTTCCTCCAACAGTTACATTAGCAGATAAACATTCATTCAGCAGTTTTTCCTGGAGCAACAGTGACATCATATGGTCCTTTCTACTAAATACACCTACACAGAAATCATCTCTCAAGGAAAAGGTTTAATCCTCTTCTTTGTAAAGGGTGTATCAGTCTAAAAGGATCTATTTTTGCAGACATTAAGGATTCATTAAAGAAGTACAATGATATTCCAAGCACCTGTTTACAATTTAAGTGTGAGTTTTCAGAATTCATTGCAAGTGTGAACAAATGCCTGTATAACTCGGGAATTATTTTTATAATTAAGCCTTGTATTAAAATTATAAAACACAAGACAGTAACATTATTCTTCAAACCTGAAACACTTAAAAAAAACAGATGACAAAATGAAGAATAAAACAGGTGGGAGGTAAGTTCTGAATACTAAGAAAGTATCAAATATACAGAATAAACATCAGCTCAGGAGGCTGGTTTGTTTGCTTTGCATAAGGAGACTATAAAGAGTTAATGTAAGCATCACATTTATTAGAAATAAAGGCAGGCAGGCTGACCTCTATCAGGATATCAAGTTTATACAAACTCTGTAAACACAACTGTATTTTAATTTCATGTGGATATCTATGTATATACTTCTATTAAGAATCTCTTCCTACAGTGATGAGTTACTGTAAAAAAGAAAGAATGCACCAAGAGTAAGTTAATAGAGCAAGTCAGGACCCCACGTCACTAACAAAGACAGCAGAAGGGGACCAGCAACTGAATAACCTTTCCATAGTAAATATATCACGTAATGTAAGGTGAACTAGAGGATCAGCTTTGAGCAATGTGACAAAAACAAACAACACCTGACTGTGACATGAAAACTTTGCAGCAAAAGTACGCCACACTTCTATCAGTGGCTATAATTTGATTTAGCATACACTTTTCCTTTAAGAAAAGTTTAAATATTTAAAGGCTTGCGTGCCCAAATTGTAAATAAAATAAGCATGATATATATAATGATGTTACTAAAGGCATTCTCAAGCTATGTTCCTTAATATATTTTGAACTAAAACATTTTTCTTGGCAGTCAATTTCAATATTTTCATTGTAGATTTTCCAATTCAACATTGCATTAGAATGCTAAAATACAATTATGATTTTCATGGCCCAAAGTAAATGGAGTGCAAGCATATGGTGACCTGTTCTTACTAGTTACTTAGCAGATTTAAAATCAACTGGTTTTCATTTTCATTATTTAACAGGAAAGCATATTACTTTAAAATCTGTCATCATTATGCAATTTTTTCCAAGTTCTCATTGTTCATATTTTTAACTGAGACTTTTTTTCTCATTTTTAGTTTCTTATTTAATACCTCCTGCAATTCCATAGCTTCATTATCTAGAATAAATATGCTGCACTCCTACTGCTTTATGGCACAGAGGGGAAAAATAAACTACAGCTTCAAAAATTCATATTTAATACCTGTAACTGCCTCCTCATAAGGAACTAAAATCTTTAGTCCACGGTCAGAACGACCCTGTTCATATGGATTTGCTGAGCAAGGCACATCCTTCTCACTGCAAGGGTTAACAGCGTGCATAAAACTAATTACAGCTTCAGTGGAAAAAATTTTCAGAGCAATGGCTGGAAACATGGTATAGATGCTACGCAACAGAAAATCATCATGAGCTAAAAACTCTAAATCTGCTTTTTTAAAACCGCTGAATATGCACCACATATGATAAAAATCAAGAAGAGTTGCTAAGATTTAGCATTTCTGTAAAACCACACCGAAAGTAGCACAAATTCAGCAATTCAGTCACATTGTTTTAAAAGCAGGTCAGATTCCTGCTCATGTTTTTAAAACAATTTATTTGCATCAGTTACATACATGGCAGAATCAAGAGGATAATGATGGTTCCTTCCCACATATATTAACACAGTTTTATGTAAGTAATGAAGATTAACAACACAAACTACAGGCAATATTGACTAGTAGACTGAAAAAGACAAGGAGGAGAAACTCCATTGGATCTTCAGCAAGGCAATTCACCTCTGTGTATTTGAGCTTAAGCAAAATGGAAATAATGAGATCCAGAGGGAAATTCTACAAACATTTTTTTTTTAGCCGAAGACAAAGCCCATCTATCAACAAAGTCCATTTATCTGACAGCATGCACCCTATCTGCTGTCAAAGCACACTTCACCGAGCTTCCCTTTGCCAACATTGGTGTCTGTGGGAACTTTTCACATCTCTGAAATTATACAAATTAGAAAAGATAGGGGAAAAAGACAGATGCTGACCTGTCACTAAAAAAACCTCTCCTCAAACCACACTCTTATGAAAATGAAGCTAGTGACTCTACTTTATAAACTGACCCTTCCAAAAATCTGTAAGCAAATCAACTCCTGTTCTAACAAGTACTTTCATTTCCTGATCTCTTAATCATTCCGTCAGCAGCTAAACAAAAGAGGAAACTTTATGATTCCTTGGAGAATGTTGGTATAAAGCAATGACTTTACCTTTTACATAGTGTATATTCTTCACTGCTTGTGACTCCCCTGGGTGGAGGGCGGAACTGCCAGCCATCCCGGGACCCTGCAGAGTAGTCAAAACTTCAGTTAACTTTGCTAATTGCCAAGTATTTCTGAGTCCGATGGTTAACTGTCCAGGAAACCACATCTCTATAAACATCAGCCCAAAGTGTATTTGTACCCAAGCAAAAGTATCCACCAAAAATTAATTTTCAATCCTTAAAAATTCATTTAGAATAAAGGTACAAAGGCAAGTTTCAAACGATTTGCAGAACGGAGCAGGCTCCGATACAGCACTGACCAAGAAACAGAAACTTCTGCCTCCAAATTCAGTCAATGACGAGAACAATTTTACCTCAATCCCCAGGGCTCACCACAAGTCAAGCCCCTTTTTTCCTTTTTGACTACGCAGTGCTCAGCATTCAGCAGAATCCAAGTCTTCTCATTACAAAATTAAGCAGCTTTAGAACTGAGTTACATACCTTCTTCTAAATCTTCTACATGATATCCTGATGGTACTTTACCAGCTGCCTACAATCACATAAAAAAACCCACAGTTATAAAGGAACACAAAACAATTTCATCAGTAAGAACTGCTTTGGCAGCTTTGATGTCAAAATGTGTTTTAGAACAACCAATACAAAAATCTTAATCAGATGTCTCAAATCACTTCCAGTCTCAAACATGAATTTTATATGAACCTAACAACTGGACTGCAGCCATCGATAAAAGAAATACTGATAGGAACACTGAGTCTGCTCATTGTTAGAAGAAAATCTTACAGATCTTTTACAAGACCAAATTCCACCCTGTGATCGTTTTAATGTGGATTGCAGTAAAGTTTTTAAAAGGCCAAAAGTCTAAACTGCATTAAGATGTCTCTCAGCTTTGAATATACATTAAAAATAAAGCACAAATCAATGACAAAGAAGAAAAACAAAAAAGAAGTGTCAATTCAACCAATAGACATGACAGGTCAACCTCTAATACAAAAAAAGGTGACCGAGAGGGCATTTATATTTGTTAACCAATTTCTTAAGTCATGTTTATTACCTCAGAATCATTTCCAACAGAGAAAAATACAATAAATAAATTCTTTCTACTTGTTACTTCAAAGGAGTCAACGACCTATTAGCATCTTCCTCTATCTTCTCATGTGTCATCAAGATTGCGACGAAAGGTTCCTGAATAGGTAGGGGGCAAAGACCCACAGACCAGTGGAAACACTAACGTTTGAACCAGTACGTCACGGTCAGCCCAGATCTCTTGGGACACATGAAAACAAGCCCTTCAGCTTTTTCAGGTACTGCTCATTATTTTCCCAATAATATGCTCATTATTACCTCTGTTTCAGCAAGAAGTGTTTTCAGTCGTGTCAGATCTTTAGTTACCATCCCGTTCTAGGGGGAGAAAGAACACTAATACATCAAACACGTAAACCTTCACACGCGTTAAATCACAGCAACAAAGCACTTCCCCCCGCACCGCCATGAAGAAGGGCAAGAAAGAAAAATGAGTTTGACTTACAATGCACAATTTTAAATTACATTCTACGTAACACTGAGCAAACGTTACAGCGAAGAAGGGAATTTTATGCTGGCCAAAAACCGCACTAGACTTACAGGAAAATGTATCAGTACGGGATAACGCAGGAGAGCAGTGTATGTAGACCAACTTGGGGGGGGAAATTTCTTATGAAGTTTAGCTGCCACTCAAGATGAATATTAATAGCTGCAATACTTATTGATTGCTATCTTCCAGAACGGAACTTTACATGCCCAGTAGCCCTGGAGGCAGTACAGCCCAATGGACAAGGACTCGGGAGATCTACGCTCCATTATCCGCTTGGCCTGCCGGGTGTCCCTAGGCAAGTCCCTTCACCTCCCATCTGCAAAATGGGGACAGGGATTCTGACTGTCTCCACGAGCACTTCGTGAGGTCCTGATGAAAAACACAACACACGAGCCACATGCTATATCTTACTGAAACACTTCAGCTGGGAAGGAATCAATATAATAAACTGACACTGCTGTTGTAGCGACGGATTAATTTCCTCTTAAGGGTCTACTTTACAGATGATTAATTTCTGCATTTTTATAACTCCGCTCTGATA
Source organism: Chionis minor (assembly GCA_013398295.1). Lineage (NCBI taxonomy): Eukaryota > Metazoa > Chordata > Aves > Charadriiformes > Chionidae > Chionis > Chionis minor. Next base: position 354,750 of record VZSF01007150.1, read on the forward strand.
GAGACTATGTAACTTGTGGAGTTTTCACTAAAAAGCCATGTAACTCAAAATAACTGCATATTTTTCAAAATTGAATTTATCTGAAATGTATAGCTAAGTGTAACAATTTCACACTCATGTACGTCAAAACTTTGATTAAAGGAAACCAGACCTGTGGTTTTTATTTCAATAGTCTCTTGCAGAAATTGAATTAAGCGCTACTACATTTGTTGGACTTCTCCAAATTTTGACTGTGCTACTGATCAGCAGAAATTACTCTCTTTGCTGAAAACTTACGCACTTGACAGTTCTCCCACTTAGGCTTTTTTCAAAATGGTTTTTCACTTCTTCAACAGAAAGGCTGCAAATTGAACCTGTTGAGCTTAAACCTATTCGAGCATAAAAATTACCAAGTTTCAAAAAAAAAAAAGTTACCAAGAATCATTCTCTTAAGTCACTGGGGAGGAACGGATGGCTTCCAACTCTTCAAAAAATTCATTCCAAAACTTTGTCTCATTTCTTCTCTCAGGCAATGGCACAAGTCAGTAAATCAGTTGCTGATTTTAATATTCCTACTGAAAACAACTGTGTCTAACAACCTAAAGCTTGTAAAAACCTCTCAAATCCTCCTTTGGGATGACACTCTGGAATTATATGCGAAGCTACCTTTATTTGCACAATAGCTCAAAACAAGGGCACTGTACATTTCCTGCAATAAAGAGTGTTTGGCTATTTCACTGGTTTTTTCTGAAGGCAAGTTTCCTTCAACGTCACCGGGAATTTCTCAGTGAAATATTTTTCCATTAGAAAACATCAGCTAAACAAAGCAAAACACCTTTTCTTTATGTAACAATAGCCAATGGGGGGCTGTGTGTGTGTAATTTAGGATATATACCAGACAGACAAACAGAACTGCCTCTCAAAGGCAACGTACTGATTAACTTAAGCACTAAGATATAGGAGACCTGATCCAATTTCAAGGTAATAGGCTCTCCTACAGCAGTCTCTGATGTCACTTACACATTCCTCATGGTCTGACCAGAGCTGTTCTTGCTGTGCTATGACCGTGTTTCTGGATTTAGCATCACCAGCAGTTCATGGTGATAAACCGCATGCTGTTTAATCTAGATTATAGAAATAAAACAGACACTATCCTTTGGAGACTTCTATATTACCCTGATTTTCCCCATATGAGTAGTCACATAAGAGTCAGGACAGTTACTTCCATGGATGGGGTTAAAAGCATCCTTACAAGTTTTTGACAGTTCAATTGTAAAATAGAAGCTCTGAACTCAAATCTTTATCTTCTTCTTGAAATACAAGGCTTTTCATGCTGTCTTAAAACTTACCATGGGCCACTTATTTAAAAGCTCTGTCAATAATTTTTCTGCTTTAATGGCTAAACTTTCTGAAGTGCACACAAAATGGTGTCAGGTGCAATTTAAAAAAAAGTAAGCAAAAGTTTGCAATTCACAGTATTCTATTAAGTCACAAATTATTTTCCATTCCCTGAGGATTCAGAGCCAACAACAAAAAAAACTTTTCAAAATCGTAGCAACTCTGAAACATTGGTAATGCAACAACCTAGGTATCCTGATTACATATACATTCCCATGTACTTATCTTTGTCTTTTTCATACAAATCATTTTTGTTGCAACCTGCCAGTCAAGCATATGTTCAGAAGTTTGTTATTAAACACATTTGGGGGAAAAAAAAAGGAAACACAAAAATGTTTTTTAAATTATGTAGATTGCAGCAAACCCACTTACCAGTGATTCACCCATCAGTGATTTGGAAAGAACATTAGAGACAATTTGCAGCTTCCCTTTAAGATGCATGCAGCAGAGCACTGCACGGAAAGATCCATCTCCCTTGGCCAGCCCCTCTCCCAGCACTGCAACACAAATCAGCAGCTATTAGCTTCATCACCGTATACATTTAAATAAACTACACAGTTTCCTTTCACCTTTAACATGAAAATAATGTCTGAAACTTGGGTTGAATCCGTGGCTTCTTGGAAAGACAAGTCTTGGATGTAAAGGAAGTATTACTTGCTCTCGTCTAAGATTAAATTGAAACTTATCTCTCGCCATCTAAGAAAGGCTGTACGTGAGCTCAAAAAAGGTTGTAAAGTTTACATGCTAAAATAGACAAAAATTAAATACGGGAAGGGTAAATATCTGACACAGACACAAAGGACCTCCTCTTCACAGAAAGGGGGGGGGGGGGGGGGAAAGCAACCAACAACCTCTCAGTAACACAAACATGCTCAGGAAGATCCATTCATGCTCACAAAAAGCATGCCCTGTCGTTTCCAAATATAGCTAACCTCCTCGTGGTCAATTCCTGCTACTTTAAAAGGGCTTTTATTCACTTACGCTGTAAAGTGCAGGATATAGGAACGATTGTTTGAGTCCAGAAATTTACAGGCTCCATGTAACAGAAAACTTTCCTAATGCTTTCTAGCACTGGATCACATCGCTAGCCAAACAGACACCTTCATTGACACTTCCAATAGTGAAAGGATTTATTTCACAATATAGACGTGCTTCAGACAAGCAGGAGTAACACTTAATCATATATATTACCTGTCCAGAAAACGAAATGCCAGAGTGACTAAAAAGCTAGTAAGCTAAGCATGTGAGTTGAAAAAAAGGCTGGACAGTTGTTTAAAATCACAAAATTATAAGCTATATTATTAATATTGCAGGCAACATCATCATCTGTGTTTACACTGCTCCTCATGCAGATGCAAAAGCTCCTGTTAGTGCTAACAGGAATTTTACATTCACCACAACTTCACGATTACAGCTTAGAATAATAAATCAAGACTCCTCGCTCAACAAACCTTCACATCGTTAACAGAAATTGCATGAAAGACTAAAGAAAAAATAGTCCCACAAAACGTTTACATAAAAACAACTAGACATCTATTCAAAATGAAATGGTAACTAAATCCTGTTTAAAGGGCCTCAAAGATTAGTCTGAATTCACCACTCTGATGATACTGACCACATTTCCAAAAATAGACCTTACTTCCCAAATCAGAAGCAGCGCCAGAAATAGCTTTAACGTGTCTGACAGTTTGCTATTTTAACCTCAAAGAGTAGATGGCCAATTATGATATTTCATATCATTAACTGCATAGTATTATCAAGCTAAACCATACAGTTGCCCCCCAAAAAGTTACAACACATTAACCACTACCTTTTGCTAAAGATTTGTGGAATAATTTAACAAATTGTAAGTTATCATCATCCCTTGTAACAGTGCAAGCAGCGCACTATAAAGAACATACATTTCTCCAGCTATTCCAAAATGTACTTATCATTCAGGTTAAAATAAAACACTGTCATAGGTATGCAACACATCAAGTCTTGTAAAAAGACAGAACAGCAGCTTGAACAAAACTTTGTTAAAAATACTGTGAGTATCAAGCAGTGTGAGTATCAGTCCATACTAAGGTTGTTTCTTCCCAACGATATTTCAAACACAAAACTAAACCCAAGACCTTTCAGGATCATAAATGCAGACTCTAAACTGCCAGAGGCCGGGCTACAACTGACAACAGCACATCATAGGGAACCACAACCAAATAGTTCATTCATATATTCATAAAAATATGGGGGGGGAGGCGTATACAGAAATATATATATACACACCCACACACACCCCATTTTTATATACATACATAAATACGGTATTAGGAAGTTGAAAAAATGTCCCCAGTTTTAGATCTGGAAAAAATATTTGTAGAAAATACTGGCATGAATTAAGGAAACTAACATTAAACTACATACTATTTCTTTGTTACTAATATGCATTTGAAAGCTGTTTACTCAATTTAAAAAAAAAAAAAAAGTAGAGATCAGTGCTCCTATTCCACCCACTTCTATACCCGTCCAGTGAGAGAAGAAAAATAGTTAAGATTAGAGTTCCTTTGAGATACTGACAACTGACACATATGTCAAGGTTTCACAGATGAATGTCACCCATCTACCCCAATGACAAACCCATCAGATCTCATCAATGAGAATACTACTCATTAAACAGCATTCTCCCTCCTACCTCCTTTAACCATCATTCATCTTTCCATATGTCTCTCTCTCTCGCTTTTACTTGCCACCATGAAAGACAACTGTGAGGTTAGTCAGAATATTACACCCTTGGCACATATCAACAGTTAAAAGAAGCAGCTTTAAAAAAAAAAAATCCAGGCTATTTTAAGAATGGTACTGAGTAAGCGATGTTCAGCTTTTTAAATCTGTTAAACTTTAATTTTACACCCACAGAAAGCAAGTTTACTTTTCTTAGTTATGTTTTATGGCCCTTCACAAGCAGGCTGCAGGGCCCCACAAACTCCCCTGACTGTGACTTGAGGATCAGCAAAGACAAATGCATTAAAAAACAAACAAACAAAAAAAAAGGCACCCCAAAAAAATCCCCACAAACCCAGAAAAGAACAATTTAAAGACTGTCATTGCTAGCACAGGAATGTCAGAAAAGTATCTCACACAGTCTGTGTAACAAAACTGTGGTTTGAGGAAATTGCCTTTAAAATTTAAGAGTAGTTAAGGAACTAAAAACTGAAAGGTGGGTTCTACCCAGTTTGTCTTTCCAAATCTAACTGATAAATTCTGTTCCAACATTTACCAAACTCAGCAAAGAGTTCTCAGTGAGTTTTGAATCACTTGCATTATACATGAATAACAGAACATTAGAAAGGATGGTTAATTCCTTTAAAAATACCCCAACTGAACAAGGCAGTGAAACATGAAAGGCTCAGCATCAATGTGACATAGGCACATTTGGAAGCGTTAACAAATGGGAATAAATGTAAGTACATCATCTTGATTTTCTCTGAATCAAGTCCCAAAATGCAAACCAAAATATCCATCATGTCCCTAGGAAAAAAGACGGAACGATCAGCTGTCTTTATTTTCACAAGAATCCTAACACTATCAGTTCATCCTACATTTGTATACTAAAATATACATTAGCCAAATAGCACCACTGTGCCAAAGACACACATTTGAGTTCTGGTACCTGAATACAGTTACAATCTGTCCTTAAAAAAAATTAAATAAATAAAACCAAAACCCAACAGAAACAACCCCCAAAACAACCCCCACAATGTAGAAAAAGTATTATAAAGCAGATACATAATTTTAACTCAGAAAAAAACAACATCGTTAGCAAACTAACAAATCTGGGCATCGGTTTTAAAAATTCAGACAACTGACTGCAATTTATAACACTATGTAATAAAAAAAGAAATAAGCATACCATGCCTACAGTCTTCATCTGCTTGCCCATACTTTTTCTGAAAGGTAAAACATGAAAAGTTTAAAAGTGGCATTATTCCAGTTAGCATAAACAACTACATGCTTGAATTACAAGTTTCTTTAAACCTTTTAGAATCCATTACTTTGTCTTTTCCTGGGTGGAACATGTACGGAACATCAGTCACATGTCAAACATAATTTAATTCTTAGAATGCTGACTTCTCAAATTCTCAGCAAATCAACATTTGAAAAGAGGAACACGAACGGGCAAAGGTGTATGTTTTACATGTGTTAGTAGGTGGCTCACAACAACTAGGAAAAATTACAAAAACAACTTTCTTTTCTAGCCACTGTAGTATTTTTTTTTCAACTTGCACTAATTTCAACTTGCAACTTGTTAACTTCAACAACTTTTGATGTTGAAATTTGTACGGTATGGATTTGATTCTACTCTGTCATATCAGTGGTGATTTTAAAAATTATTTTGTTTAGTAAAACAAGAAGGAAAATTTGGAGGGCTTTTTTTTTTTTTTTTAACTTATAAGCCTTCAAGTGTCTATATAATTCAAGTCTTTAATGGGAAGGTTTTGATTACAAGTATTTTTCCAAAGTCCCTGAAGACTTACCGCAATAATTTCACTACGATGAAATATAGATAGGTGCCTCACAGGACGTCCAGGTCAGAAATGTATTAAATACTGCTAAGCACCTCTCTGCATATGGGGCTATGTAAATAATTTCAAGAAGGCAAGTCTGCAGTAACACCACTTCCACTTAAAAAAATTAACCTTAGTTATTTCTGAACCTCTTCCCCTGAGGAGCCGTAAGACAGGTCACACTTTATTTTAAGAAGTTTCCCAGTTCTTGTTTTGCACACTGAATAGTCCAATTCAGCTATCTGTTTAAAGAATTCTGAAAAATACTCCCTAATTAGATAGGCAAGATTCATCTTAAAGCTGCCCAGGAGGTCTTACAACTTGGCCAAACTTTTTCCACTTGGGATGAAACCGTTCATACCCAAAACGTGAAGATTTGGGGGTGGAAAGGGCCCCTGTAAATCTGTAAGTACATTTCCAAAACAGAAAGGTAAGGAAAAATGTAGGTGCATTAAGCAGGTTGTAGGTTCGTTCTTAAGCACCGTAATGTCCTTCCTGTAAGAAAGTGTAGCACTCTCATGCTTTAAAGGAAGGACACAAATTTGGCAATGGCATCACCTGTAACTCAGGGTTCTGCCTCTTACCTTGCATTTACAAAACTTTACAAAGACCTCAGTTTTCACACTTTCACTAAAAACCTGCCAGAGCCTAAAAGTTACATCTTTCACCAGACATGCTCTAGCCTAGCAATGGAAAACCAGTATACAATCAAGTATTAAAAGACTAATGTTAGGCCTGTGCAAATGGATATGAGAGGTATGAGCTGGCTACCCGAATTCTGGCATTTCTTAACTTTGCTTTTTGAGTGTTTAGATTTGCAAACTTAATTTCATGCTCTTTAAAGATATGGTAATTTGGTATATAATTCAGCAAAACTATACAAATATAATATCCTAAAACCAAATATTTTGCCTTCCTGGAGTACATTTTAAATATATGTATAGACAGAGAGAAAGATAGATAGATATTTATTTATTTATTTAAAGCATTTTTCCTCATTCTTTTACAGAATCGTGATTCAGATCCAAACTAATTAGAGGTCCCAATCCTGAAAAATAAACAGATCAGGGAAAACTACAAGACAGAAGCCTCATATATGCTTTAGCAAGTAGGATTCTGTAGCAAACCGACATGCCAATCACAGGAAAACTCTGAATTTTATTTAAATCTTGACAGTACAAGGTATTTGATTGCTCTTTCCAGTTGACTAGGTACTAGTAAAGAGTCACACTCACAAGTTGTAAAAAAGAAGCAATTCTATACAGAAGAGTCTCGATTTTGATGCGGTCGATTTCTGCCTGGCATGCCTCCGGGAGGTGAGCTGGGGGGTACTGGCTGAGGGAAAGGAGAGCCTCTGTGCAATGCTTCACTGCCACTTCATAATCCTGCCGCTTAAGGGATTCACATGCTTGTTCACATGACTTCTCTGGTCTTCTGTCTGCCATGACTCAGGGACAGAAATCCTAGAGTAGGGGCAGAGGGGATGATAAAACGTTGGTTAGCTGCATAATGGCAGTGACAACTGGCCAACCAACTTCCATTCCCACCTCAAGGTGTTGTATCACATCCCTTTCAGTTTACGCCATTCGCATTTCCTAGCCCAAGCTTTCTCACTAACTAACCTCTTCCCAGTCTTTCCTCCATCACTCCCAGCTCTCGGTTTTGATTCTAATTCAAGAAAGTATTCAAGCCCGTGACTGATTTTAAGAATGTAAGTAGTGGTTTGAAATTTTAAAGTCAGCATGGATTTGAGGACTTTGCTACATAGAGGCTTTTGGGTCGTCACTGGCACCATGACCTTTGCTTTGGAAGTAACACAACTCATCCACCAACTGCTCTTTCTCCAAGCCTGCAGCCACTTACTCCGAGAGAGAGAGACCTTTCTCTCCAAAGCACTTCTCACCTACTCTCAGGGGAAGGAGCTGCCCTCTCCGGCTGGGTGAAGCACAATGGGGATGGATAAGGATGAACGAGAAAGAACTGGAGGTCAACAGGAAACAGCTTGTCTCTTCCTTCTCTTGGTTTATTTCCATTTATGCCTGAGAAAGCCCACATACCCCTGCCACATCGACACCTTTGTGCAGAACTTCTCATTTTAAAGTAAATATTTTTAGGGGGAAAAATTGAAACACTCATGTATACACACTTGTATACATCTGTATACAAGACAGACAATCTCATCTGCCAATAAACTGAGACAAATGGTTATCCACAACCTAAACCACCAGTAGAATCATAGAATGGGTTGGAAGGGACCTTAAAGATCATCTAGTGTCACCCCCCTGCCATAGGCAGGGACACCTCCCACTAAACCACTTTGTTCCAAGCCCCGTCCAACCCAGGGAAAAAAAAAAAAATTCTATAATCCCTATCTATATTCTCCCTTCATTAACATAATATTTCAATATATGATACACATCCCTAGAAAAATTATGCTTTAAAGCTGACTTCAAAAAAATGTGTTCTGACAACTGAAAGAGGAAAAAATGTAAGAGTTCTCATTTTCATTTTCAGCAAGCAGCCTACTATCAACAGTTGTAATTATATATCAGCTATTACGACTGTCTCAAATAACTATGTTTAGCCCACTTTAAAAATTCACTGCTAAAAAACTTCCTTTAAACTTTATAGTTTTAGGTTTTTAACCAAACTAGGGTAAAGTAACTTCAAGTTAACCTGAAGGTTAAGTAAAAGCATTTTCCTTATATGAAAAATAATCACTATCCCACTTTCCTCATTAACACATGCCTATATACAGTAGAAATGTAAACAAGACTTTTCATATATTGTACGATAGAGTCTTCTGTGTGTTTCCTTCCATTCTTAAAATATTATTTTCAGTACCAATTAGAAACATAAAGGAATATTGATTTTTCAAGACAATTTTTATTAATAATTAACCCACCTTCCCTTTTACAATGCTTATATAAAAATTTCTTAGGTACAACAATACATCTTCCCAAAAATGAAGGCACACAAGCACGAATATTCTGCAGTCATCCTGATACAAATCCGTGATATATGCCTCTTTCTTAACAATGACCTTGCAAAATATTACCTCATTCATCCAGATATTTCTTTTTCTGCTAAAAATAAGTCCCCATTTTCAATCAGGCTACGAACAGGAAAGTAGGTTTTGCATTTCCATACGTATGAGTCAATTCATTCATAGAATTAACATTACAGATGCTCAGCTGGGTCACCTAAGCACATATTTTCAATTATAGAAATGGTATGTATTCTTACACTGTTTATGCAAGGATCCTTTCTACATACAACCGAAAAATTACACTGATTTCCATTTCACTAACACTTTAGACCACAGTGAATTTTACAAATCTAGGATTTGCTTCAATAGTAATGTAATAGTTAATTGATGTTTTTCTCATGTACATTCTGTTTTCCTCCAAACGGACTGAAAAGAGAGGATTTCATGAACTCTGCTGTACTTTTGATTTCCTCACTTCCTGGCTGACATATCACCAAAATTCCTTTGACCAAAATGTCTCAGCAGAGCTTCTGTGTGTTTATTCCCGAAGAACTGTTTATACACAGATCCCATCCCAACTGACCTGGCCAGCAGAGCTGACAGGCATTTGAAAGCCACATGATCCTGCCCCTCTCTCCAACATGGCACCGCGCAGAAGAAAAACATTTTTATTCCTCGGTTGTCTTCTGCTGGCTGTTTTGACAAACAAAATTTGTTTGATTTGTTCAAAATACTGAACTGGTCTGTCTGAGGAGAAGAGGGGTTTTACACGCCCAGCAGCAGCCTACCGTACTGCAAAGGCCACACAATTTCTTTGGTCAACTTGAAGACTTCAGGAGCACTTCAGAGGACATAACTCACCCAAAGCAAAAAACCAGTGGATTAAGTTAAGCGGAGTTAAGAAAAGTCAGGACCAGTTTCTTTGGATAACTGGACTGAACTGAGTCACACTATCAGTATTTCAGAGTGTAATTAAAAAATAGACATTGAAGTCAGAGCACATGCGACACAGTGACAGATAAGGAAGCACTGCCGTGTAATTTGGGGGTTTTTTAATAAAAAAATTAAATTGTAAACAAAGAAAATATGTGGACAACATATGGAAAACAATACACTCGGGCTCTCAGATGTCAATTCCATTTGCAGACACACACATGCAGAGTTATTAGGTATTTTAGCAGCATCTACTTCAGACTCCAATCCAGGTGCTCTGAACTGTTCCTTGGAGGCACTCGACTCTTCCTGCCAACTCTTTAAAAACCCATGCTCCTAGTTTTGGTCCCCTGAGCCGTCCCCAAATTAGCAACTGAGATGTGAATGTGAATTACAACTTCTTTAAATCTTGTCTATTGTAGCACCTGACCTACCCATGTTTAAAACTATTTCAGAACAGTTAATATTTTAACAGCTGAGGAATGTAGACACCTGTCAAAGGAAATCTGATTTCTATAAATGTTCATTTTCAAAAATTTCAAATGTAAAACTGGAATTTCTACATTAATTCCAAGAGCAGAAATTATTAGAGATTAGAATTGAAAGCTAAAGTGTCACAAAGTCTGCGCTAAATTCCCAAGTCTCTTTGCAAAACTGAGTAAATTACTTATGCACTTCACTTTTTCTGCCTGTAAAACTGACATTAAAATACTAAGCATGTACCAGAACAAATGTCAGAATTATTCATTTTCTCAAAACGGCCTGGAAAACTGGACGCCAGAAGAGTTCTAAATTCAAATTTGAGAAACAATTTATTCTAACAGCAAAGTTTACTACATCTTCGGAATTTTGAAGAAACAGTAAACAGGCATATTCCCATCATCTAAAGTTACACATCCAAAGCAGGCGGAGCTGCCTTAGAAATACAGGCACAATGTCTTATCAACAGAGCCTTTATTGTCAGTGGTCAATTCAAAGCATTTCTTAGCTTTGAATCATCTCACAGCAGCACCACTGCCTACAGAAAGGCTCCCAATTTATGCACTTCAGTAAAATATTTAAACACGGTGCCCGTGAATCCCACCAGATCTGACAATAAGCATCGCATTGACCAGAGCACATACAGGAGTTTACACAACTCTTCCTCGCTGCCTAATCCAGAGGTCTAAACCCTGGCGTTTTACTTTGTACTTCCAAAACACTGCAGTAGAAGAAAACTTACTGATCTTAATTTCTTCAAAGGCCAAGTTGCGCTCACCTTAACTTGCACAAAGTATCATTTAAAAGATCCAGCTAATTCCAACAGTGTGACTTAAACCTTGGTGTTTTTTCCAGTGAACTGTGAGGGATTTTTTTTCTTTTTTCCCCTACAACCAATGATTTTCAGGCTTATTAATCCTAATGAGTACATCTCCTTCTTTCTAAAGGGATTTTGTAAACAAACATGAAAAGAGTAACTAAAATCTAATCTCCAAATAAAACTGCACGCTTCCTCTCCAAAACTGCAGAGGGGGTCGGGAAAGGCAAACGGGAGGACAGTTTGAGGGGGAAGAGCGATAAACGTCATCTACACAGTCATTTATTTCCAAGTAAATACCATGCCTGCACAGGAAGCTTTTGAAGAATTACTCCACAGTCTGATGAGTCCAACTTCAAACTAAAAATCAATGTAGGAGGAAAGAACATCGTGAATTAAAATTTTAGTGTTTCGCAGCAGTTTAACTCATGACTGTGCACTTTCACGCTTCACAGCTTACCGCCGTATTTTGTGGAATCAAAGGGTCCATACATTAAGACAACGATAAGTTAAAGCATGTGACAGTTCCTAAAAAATTTCAAACAGATGCTTTTTCAATTCACTGTAAAGCATCTAGCCAGATAACTCTCGCTGTACTTCATAAACAAACAGATTAGAGGGCACAATGCTGTTCCTATTAATGTTATTGGCAAAATTCCCAATGTCTGCCAAGACAGAAGGATCAGATCCAAGGTCTCGCATGCCAAGCTGACAAACAGTAGACAAGTCAGTAAATATTTGCATATTTTAACCAGACATTAACATCTCTTATAAAGATTTATGCTAAAGCAATGATGTTCAACTTGCAGTCCTACAGTGAGCCTGGTAGGAATTTACTGTCAATTGAATACACTTCAAGAGCCACATCCTGGGATTCACAAACTGAAGCAAATGAATGAGACCCTTTGCCATGGGGGACACACAGGGGGAAGAGCCTCTCCAGCTGCCTCCCATTACAATCCAGAACCCTTCAAACAGTTCTGCTCTGAGAAATAAGCACCCAAATATTCCTTGCCAAAGCTATTCAGCTGTGTCCTCCAGTTAAGAGCCCACTGTATTGCAGGGAAGGAGAGGAGAAGAAGGGTTTGCCGTTCCATTGCCTATTGCGGTCAAACTGGCACGGGCTCAGAGAAAGCAGGGCAGGAATTCAACTCATCCTGCCGCTCTCTAAGGAAACGCTCGCGGTGACCACGCTGCGTGTCCCACCCCTTTTGTGATTTTTTTCAGCCCTTCTCACAAATTGGAAAGGCTGGCCACCAAACCGGACAGAAGTTTTAAACACGTAAATTCAGGTAATATGTCAAGAAAAGACAGCCGCTTCATCATAACTTCCCAGCAATTCCTTTTAAGAGGCAAGACGAAATCTACTAGATTAATTTTTGAGGCTGGTTGCTCTGTCCTTTCCCAGTAACTTTTGAGCTTGCAAGTCAATTTGAACTGAACTTCACAGAAGTCTAAAGGGTGGTGAAGACGCTGCAAGTTTTATGAAAAGTGTGTAACGAGACAGATAACAGAGACCCAGATTTTTAAGTCCTCCCAGGGAAAGGAGAAGTTCTAATTCAGCCTCTGATTGATACCTGGAGGTCAGTCACCCCATCATTTACTGCCACCTGCTGCCATTTACCCAGCCAGAGCGACAGCACTGTACCAAAATGTCACTCACCAGTAGGAGAAAAATCTTCCATACTTTTCTTGCCCATAATGATAAAAGCCACAAACTTAATCAATTAGCTTAACTGATCAAGGGCCCATCCAGTAGTTTCCCCATTTCACTAAAGCAAAGTTTCCAAACTTTTTAGACTACCGACACTATTAGTACACATCACATAGCTTTTTGAAATTTGGTACTGATAAAATTGAGCTGTAAGCAATTCGCACATGAAGGCCTCAAAAATTTGTTGTTTCTATAACGCAGAAAAGTAATATTTGCGAAGTCAGAATGTTGGTAGGGACACAGTCCCTGTGACTGAAGAGTCTTCTGCTTCCCTCTCCCTCAAAATTATCAGGAAAAAACTGACAAGATACAATAGTTTACCCAGGTATGGAAAGATCTGGGTTCGTTTAATAATCTGGATTAATTACAATACACTGAGTACACTACACAATAAAAGTGTTAGCTACTGTGAACATGCTGACATTACAATTAAAAATGATGGGTCACTGAAATGCAACTATCTAGACTTTGCAAACCAACTGTATTTGTCAGTCTGCATACGAAAATAGGGACTAATACATCTGTCTACTGTTAGATCATAAAATACAGTTGATCTGGCATCTCTAGCAATCCCATCTTAAGGCAGGCTTGCACTCTAGATAATGTTACCTAATGGTTTTTGTAGTACTCCAAAATACCATGCAAGTACCCTTAGATTAGTAAAATAAAATTAAACATCTGTTTATTTTCCCTACCTATAGTGATAAAGAAAACCCTCTTATCTTTGCCTTTAGACAAAAAAGCATTTTATTCAAGCCTTCAGGAAGGAATAAATACAGCTACACAAAATACAGAAGCCACTTACACACACACAGAAAAAAAATGCACTTTCCTAGTGTCATGACATATATATCATAAATATGTGCCACACTCAGAAATCATTTAATAAGAAGAGAGAAGATAATGATAGTGCAATATACCAAAGAGAAAAGACTTAACAGAACAGAGAGAAAAAGGATGGCACGTCTTTCATATGCAGGGTGCAGAAAAGAATGATACAAAAGGCGCTTTTCCTTTTTTTTACTGTAAGAAAAATACAATAGCAGAGATCTTATGCACTCATTTACTGCAGTTATGGCTGAAGTCAGTAATATTAGTTATACACAGTACTTAGAAATCTACTGCACACCTTACAGAACAAATACAAAAGTCTCCACCCTTGAGAGAGGACAATCTAATCAGTTTTCTGAAATAACTGAATTACTCTGGTTAATGTTGTACAACTCCAGGCAAAATGACCCTACTTTAAATTCCAAAAATGATGTTAAATCTGAAATGGAGCATACAGAATGAGGAAGGCTTATTTCAAGGCTTATTTTTATTATATATCATAACAGCAGCAAGAACTTCTGCTGCATGGCCTCTAAGGAACATGACATGCTTGATTTCAGGAAGGGAAAAAAATAGAATTTAGAGGCTCATAATGCCCCCTACCATTAAATACCCAGATTATCCTTCCACACTGAAAAACCAAAGACAGGACCATAAATTAAGAGGACAAGTGATCTCTGGGCACATAAATGGAGACTTGAGTCTGATTCCGAAAACTTAATGTATGTAATGTAAACACAGCCACATTTACTGAAAAAGGAACAAGTGCCTGTGGTTGGTTTACCATTCACGTAACAATAGGAACACAAATATGGCAGCAACTGAGATTAAGAGCAAAAGCCTTCCGCATCTGGATCCTCCGTGTTCTTTAAATCACTTTACATACAGAAAGTAACGAGTTAAGTTGTATTGCGTGCCAGTTATAATTTCAGTACAGACATGTTATTAAGTGATTATTAACACTTTATTACCTTTACTAACCTCTTTTGTTTTCATTTTGGAAATAGCAGCAGAAAGGACAATTTCTACCACCAGCAGCAGCCACATATACATACATGGACAAACTGGTTATCTTTGCCTCGAAATCTGGAAACAACTCACAGCACCCGTAACCACCTCATACAGCACGTACGTATCCCTAATATCCTCACCTCCTGCCTTGAAAATGACCATTTTTCACACAGATGTCTGAAAACATTACCTGTCTTGATGAAACTAAGCAATGGCAAGTCAAAGCACAACATCTACCTGGCGTGTACTCGCTTTGTCTGAAAGCCATCCATAACTGACAGATAAAAGATTCCTAGTTACACAAAGCAAATATATATATACATATTGCAGTCATTAAAATTGGAGCACAAATACTAGGTTGTGAAGTTTGATACTCAAAGGCTGTGTAATGCCAAAAGTATCTGTACGAGCTCTTGTTGGCCCTCCTGTGTGTCTGCATTATGATACAGCCTTTAACTGCAATTACTCAAATACTACATTTTCCACGGGCTACCTGGCAGAATGAGCAGGCAGAACAGAGGCTGGCTGCTTAATGGACGCAGATATATAGATAAATACTCCAGCACAGAGCTCAAAGCCTTATTTACTGCATGCTACTCAAATCTGGTTCTCAAGAATGCATTTTAATGTTTTCATTAACTTTTCAATAATGCTTATAAATACTGTGCCCGAGCACTTTGCAAGACTTAAGAAAATATCTTTATCCTTCTGATATTATTCCCATTTTACAAAGAATTAATACATTAAAACATATTAAAGCCAAAAGTTGCTATGAACTTCTTAGATTAAGACAACTAAAACTGGTTTTTCCTCCCATTTTCCTCTGCCCTGTACTATATAGCCCTTTATAGGATCAAAACGGAACACCCAGTGTCTGCAGAGCGGCTTATGAGTATTCAGCATTTCTCTACACCACAACATGGGAGCGTTCATTAGAAATACAGAAAATAAAGTGCAGCAAAGATAGACTGAAGTATGATTTGTCCTTCTTTTTTTGCTATTCCCTGCTCCATTTCTGAAACACTTTCTAATTTATGCATATAGTGAAACTGCAGTCCAAACAACAACTGCATTAGCATTATAAAATAAATTATATGTACCCACACAGTATAGCCTCCCTTCTATTTCTTTCTTTCTAACACTAATATTTTTCAATCTCCTTGTTGAGCTACTCCCATCTCCACATTTATTCTATGTATTTTGTGAATATCTACATTTTGCACCATCTGTTTAAATTCAGTCGCTGCTTCCTCTGTGCTGCATGAAGGTAGAGCTGGTAGGAAAGTGGAACTGGGTATCAGGAGCGCTCTCATTTTTGCCCAAAATCATACCAGGGAGGAATGCAGAAGCCCTAGCCTTCAAATTGTACAGAAATCCTATTTAGCTCAGGCTGAAGTATAGTCACTGCTGGGATGATCTTTTAGATTTGTACTAAATGCTAATTTAACCAACGCTAAGCAGACTTTCACAGGGTTGATAACAAGTATATCCTTGGCAGAAACATCATACTATACCACATCTCAACTTTTTACAAAACAGCACTATAGGACATTATATTTTTTAATTTTATTGTGAACATAATATATTTTTTTGCACAATTTGTAGAGAAGACTGAATCGTGTTGGCAGAAGCCTTTAGTCCTTCCACAGCACCCAAAAAGTCAGCCTGTGATAGACACCTACCATGGGAAATTTGAACTCAAATAATTAAAATTTGGCAAGTAGTAACCAACTGAAATGAGGAGTGTGTCATAGTAAGCATCAGGTAACATAATAATAGGTGGTGCTTCTGCCCCACCTAAAGTTCTTTTGGCTCCTTCATAGAAATTCTTCACGTAAACAATCTTTCATAATAACCGGTTAACAGCAGCACTTTGTATTCCATATACCTGTATGTTCTTACTGCTTTCTGAGAGGAGAGTTTCTCACACTTATCCAAGATGAGGGCATTTTAATTGAAATATTGTCCCATGGTTACCAGTTTATCCCCATAACAACATCATCAATTACTTACTTTAAAAAAAATGCATTAGAAAAGTAATTTAATCTTTGTTTCTCTTAATGAAATTTGCCAGAGAAAAACAAAGGGAAAAATCAGCACTGCACGACCAGCCAGCTCTCCATGGAGCAGGACCAACCTGCAAGTCTCAAACTCAAACACACTTTGCAGAAGACTACAGTATTCGTATTCTAGAAGCTGTTTTAAACATCATAATCCACAACTTTTAAAACTATAATCTACTTACGGCAGAACCTCTCCTTTAAACACTTGAATAACAGAACAGGGCCTTGTTGCCGAGTGTCTCTGCACATTTCACAATATAATGTTTAGTAATAATTTTGACCAAAAAAAGTGAACAGCATTAATCTTAAGGATTTACACAGTCACACAATTACCAATATTCTTCACCGCTGAGTCGTATTACCAAAAGTCCTTTTTGAGAAATGTCTGCTGTATGATATATAGGTATATCTGTATCTATGTGACTAAACACTCGTCATCTAATTTTTAAAAATGCCGAGCAAGTACAGAACTGCGTTTCCAAGGAATGCAAAGGGGAGTCAAAGAAGATTCCCAAGCATTTCAACGCAAAACACATATCATGAGATTTACCAATGTATTTCAGAAGTTTAAATGCAAACATATATGTCACAAAGTTTTCCATGATGCTCACTGAACTTGCCACTCGCGCAGCTCTGTCTTCAGAGAGCACTCGAGCACAGGCCGTTTGCCAAAGTTCACCAATTTAACCGGTCTCAGATAGAGAATCAAAATTACTGGTTCCTAACTTTCAGTCTTGTGTTCAATTCACAGCTTCCTCTAATACATCTGTATTTGGATTTCAACAATAAAAGTATTTTTAAGATGAGGAAACTATTTATCACCTTTTGGAAAACCCCAAACTTTTTCTTTCTCCCTCCCCTCCAACAGCTAAGCAGCTTCAAAGCTCAGTGGTTCAATCCAAGTTTTCTCTTCTTAACAGGGACACTGTAGTGATGCTGAAACAGTCTTTCTTCAAAGATCAAACTTTCATTTTTGTACAAGAACTTTCTCCACTCTTGACACATCCCAGTATTGCAAAGCTGCACACCCCTGTGACTAGGAGATCTACCTCCAGAAGATACCTTTGACCACCCATGCAAATGCTGATACTACAGGTGTGTATCAGAGTCATACAGTTGGATAGGAAAAAAAAAAAACCAAAACCCAAGCCAAAGTTCATTTTCTGTTTGAGATGCAAAATATAAATCACTCTTTCAAACCATTCAAGAGGCAGAAGAATGTAAAAATCTTCATACTGAATGTCAGTTACAGTGCACAGTTCATGAACTGAACACAGAAACAAGCCAGAAAGTTGTGGCACAAAACAGGAAAGTTTTCTTTCAATATACCTCAGTCTTCATTGCAGCACCATAATGAACTTAAACTTATTGTAGTAGTGAATAATACTGTGATTTTTTGTTACGCATTTATACAGTGCTGAGCACAAAAGGGTCCTACCATAACAGATTTAATAACACAATCATTCCACCCACAGATACTCCAAACACCTTTCCCAAAACCATACTATTATGTAACTGTGTATGATATTTCTGTGTGCTGTTCTGAAAGTTCAAAGCAATAACTGAACTCCACCACTAAAAATTGCTCTCTTTATTGTAAATAACCTTTGAAATTCATTTTTACATGACCGTGCTTCAAATAGTTTGGCATAATATACGTAAGCCTGGTCTGGGGAGTTGTCTTCTAAGTCCATATTTTAATGACATTAACCCTTCTGCATCCAGATAAAGCTTTTATAACGTCCCTGTTTCCTCTCCTCAAATGCACAAAGCTGGTACTACCAACAGGTTCCATTTTTAGACCTCTCCTGAGAATAGAGCATGGATTCCCAAGTTCTCCTCACACAGCAAAACCTATGGGCAACACCAGAACTTGTATCCAAAACCTAAGTTTCCTAACAGCATTCACCCTACTCATTCCTTTTGAAATGAACACTAGAGATTCAGTCACGTATTTTAAACCCCACTCAAAGAACAGACATCAGCAGGAATGAGTAACGATCTGACTGTGGTTAATGGCATAATTCTCGCAAAACTTCGGAAGAAGAAAAGCGGTGTGTAGCCTAGCCAAACAAATATAAACAGAACTGCAGCCAAGTAATATCATTCAGTTCAAACGACAAAACAAATGTCCTGCACTATTCCAAACGTGTGAGTGTCTTAAGATACGGCCAGAGTACAGTTACCTCAAAACCATTAGCACAAACAACTATAATCAAAACCATCGCTTCGATAAAATGCCCACAGCAGTCGGCTGCAGCCCTGCGTGAGCGCAAATTCAGAAGTATGCTAAAAAAACATTCCCCTTAACGACCTCCCTGCGTAGACAATGAGCAAAGCCCAACAAATTCCGGCTTCCGAAATGGCAGAGAATCAGATGCAAGGCAGCTATCGCGGCTGGTCAACAGCATTCGGGAATCCCAGCTAACTGATGGGGAATTCAGCTGAGAGCAGCGAAGGAACATTACTTGGGAACAGAAGCACAGTGCCTGTCCCCGTCCCCCCCAGGTTACCCCAGGATAAAATGAAATTTCCACTTACAAAAATACAGATTGTCTTACATTAAGTGAAAAGGTATATAAGGAGGAAGCATTATTTTATATGCTGCCAAAACCACTACGCTTTTCATTTGCGGCATTCTGCATTTATTATGTCCACAAAGATTTGCTACTTTCTTGCTTTGCTGAACCACTAAATATTTTCCAGCAAATTAAACACTCGTGCCGCATTACTAACAACCAAGATTCTCAAAAACAGCTCTTGTTGTGTTACATATTTCCCTTTTGCCATGGGGTCTGAAGGACTCCGAAAGACCTTCTAAGCATATTTTAGCAGTGTAATTTTTAGTGTTTTGATGAATACAGTATTTTGCTATATATAACCATGAAAAAAAAACCTGTGAAATTCACAAACTGAAAGATCGTTCCTAAATAACACTTACCCCTGACTACCATAAAACCAGCTCAGATGAATCCACACACTCCTTACATTTCTACCCTTCACTTCCTGCCACTCCAACATTCAAAATTTCATACCTAACATAATTCTACTCATCTTTTTCTTCCAATGTTTAGTCATTACAGCCCTGAGAATCATGAGCCTTCCTACTGCTTACAAACCAGAGAGATCATGAAATGTATTTCCCCCGACCACATATAAGCCAAAGATTCAAAACATCCACCTCAGTCACATCATTCTTCATGCAAGTGGTACTTCCTGAGACCAAGAGAAACAAATCGCACAACAGTTTACAGTAACATCGCCAAAATATCTCCTTACATAAAATCACTTACAAAAAAACTCTTGCTACCAACTCAGCAGCACTGTGTATCTCCTGCTTCTTGGAAAAACTGTATAGTGCAGTGTTGTTAATTCTAAATTACCTTCTTGCTAAAGTAGGAATCTTCTAACATCTGACAAAGACTCCATGCCACTTAGAAAATCTGATAGTTTGCACTCACTCAGAAGTAGGATGGGGCCACAGTAGCCACTCAAACTTTTTAGCCATGAAATGGAACATGTCAGTGTAGTAAAATTACATTGAAGAAGGAAAAAGATTGAAATCTGTGATTTCTTATCTGGCTTTCCTGTAATAAGTCTGCAATTTACTATTTTGGAGGACTTTCAGAAAAGACCGAGTAAATAACCAGTGCATTTCTATTAAATTTATGACAAGGATTTTGCATATAAAATTACAGACAATTATTTGGATATTACGTTATAGCCACATTAAGTATCCTTTAACATCAACCAGCAGCGCAATGGAAACGCAACAGAAAAACAAATTCTCACCCGTGGCTAATTACAATCTCCCTGCTTACATTTCTAAGCACTTCTTTTCCTACAGTAATATTCACTTTTCTACGTTTCTCAGACATGAGTGATTGCTTCTGGTTGAAGCCTCATGTTGTAAACATTTGCGTGAAGAGAAGATGAAAGCTCAGTAAGAGAGACTGTTTTTGAATAAGGAACTTGAGTTACATATCAATACCACCATAATGAAATCACCAGAAGCTGGCCTGCTTCTGTAGAGCGCTCTGACCTTGCAGACTCCCAATTTCACTATCTATAAAGTTATTTTCTTCCTTTCCCCCCCAAAACAAATACAAGAGAAACCAAGCGTTTACTTTCCCAGTCAAAATCTCCAGAAGACCAAGTATTCCTTCATTTTTTTATGCTATACCAGTGCTGTGTGCAAACTTTTGAAAAAAAGCCTTTTTTTCTTAATATTCTCTCTCTTTTCTTCCTTGATGAAAAAAGAATGACAATCACAGAAGTCTACCAAAGGGAGAAAGAAATCAAACATATGAAGTACGATGTCTTTAAATGCATGTCATTGATATAGATACATAAACACATGTGCTGACTGCTGCCAAAGGCCACAGAAGAAATAGCAAGACAAACAAGAACAAAAAAAGGAAGGTCTTGTTTGTTCTGATTATCTAACCCATAATACTTCCATTTAAAGGGGAAAAATACATATACTCTGTACTGGTAATGGGATCTTGCCTTCGGACCTCAACAAAAGAAGCGAGAAATGACTAAACAGCTACGATAAGTGAGCGGGAAGGAAGATCAGAAATACAAAATTTGCTGTTTTCTCCCCCACAATGAGCCACTGGCAACCTTGCAGCAAGAAGAACATGGAGAAACTGCTTCCAGGAAGAAGACTTTAACAATGCTAGGAAAAAAGGACGGACAGGAGTCGTGTTTACTAGGATTCTTGGCCTCCTGATCCCCAAGGCAAGAGGAATGCCAGCTGTCCAACAACTCTATCCCTCAGGTAGAGCAGAATGACACCATCCTTCCTTCTTGTTCTCCAAGCCAGCTCCCATGGCTTTCCCTAGTTATTCAGGCTGCACACAGGGGACAGGAGTTACATTATTACAAAAGACTTTTCTAATTTAGATTTCACTCCTGCTACCAGACCTATCACGGGAGGGAATGCCAGTGAGGTGAAAAATTCAAGGGCTTTCAACTAATAACTTCAATTGCTCCAGCAACTGCTTCTGCCATTACTAAAATGAAAACACCTAGAATAAAGCGCAGTAGCAAATGGAAGATGGTAGTAAATGATGAATAAAAAGAAAAAAAAAAACAAACAAAACACGCTGAAAGTCAGAAAGAATATCCAGCTATAATTGCAAAGGTGATTTTAGTAACAAAAATAATTGACAACATTGGAGAAAATATTTCACCAGACTACTAAATTAACAGAGTTGGAACAGGTTAGTAATAATATTGCCTAGCTCTTACCTAGCCCTTTTTATCCACAGGCATCAAGACTCCTTACAAGTTGCTAAGATTCACTATTCCTATTTTAAATTCCTTCAAAAGGAAGCAGAAACAGGTAAAGTCATTTGCATAAGGCTGTCCAGATCTCCTAAGCACTAGGCCTGTACCCAATCCACTTGGTGATATTACCTCTTCAAACCCTCTAGACACCGTTACTTACATTTTTCAAGATGGGAGTATCTCCAGGAATCTAACCTTCCAGCAGGAGTTCTCCTCAAACTACAGCCCTTCTCCTGCAACCAGATCTACTAATACACATCCCAAATCCCAGGAGCAACTTCTCTGAAATCAAGGAGATTTCACAAAGGGAAAGGATCCTCCATGACAGATCAAGCAGAACTGTGACAAACTACAGATCAAGGTGCTGCTTCCACATCTCCCTTTAATTTTCAGTCTGCTGTGGAGAAACAAAAACAACTCCCCCATCAAAAAAAAAAAAGCAACCCAAACACTAAAATAAACCCAACAAAACCAGCTATTACAACCTTTCAAGTCCTAGAGCCATCACTTTAATAAGCCTCTTTCATAGAAAAATTCATCTGTCTCACTTAAAAAGGCACAGTGTCGATATGAACTAAAGGAGGGGAAATACACACACTGTACATTTCATAAGTTAAAAAAAAAAGAATCATGGAGGTGAGGAGTGATGATAGAAATGTGATTTCAGCTAGGGAAAATAAATTTTCTGCTTTCATAACAAATTACAAAGAGAATTCAATTTTATCAGTAATAACACACAAGATGTTCCTTCACTTCCCAATAAACTGTTCTGCTAATTAAAGTTCAACAAAAAAAGCTTAACTCCGCTTTTGCCACTCACAATTTCTGCTCTGTAAAAGCTAATCCTCCTGAAGTCTGATCCACCTTAGAGCGAGTCCCTCGGTTTGCATCCCAAGGAGGGGGAGGGAACATGGTGGTCAGTCGTACACTCCCCTCATCTAAGTTTCAACTGCACCTTCAAAATCAGCTCCTCACTCCAGAGGACCAGCAAGCTGCCCGCCATCCCCAGACTGTCCCATTCACACAAACTGTGCCATTAAAAAAAAACCAAAAAAACAAAACCCACAACAGTTTTCATTCACAGTCTGTTACGACTCAAAAGTACTGAAACAACTGAATTCAAAACATACTATTTTAAAAGCTCCCTGTTCTACCAATCAGTCTTGGAAAATAATGCTAACTTGCCAAGTATCACTTCATTTTATAAGGGGGGAGAGGGGGGCTCCAATTTTTACAAAGGAATGCATGTTTTCTTGAAATAAATAAAGCGGAGGCTATTATATCCTTTGTCTTGTTTCAATTACACTATTTATTAAGAAGAACAACATTAGAAGACCCCAACAATTCATATCATCCCACCAAGATTAGCCATGATGAACTCGATCTGCCAATGGGGACACTCATTGTTAGGACAGTTTTGTGTCTTAAAAGACTTCAGTGATATTTCTTCAACGAAATGCAAAATACATTATGTTACTTTAAAACTTCATCTCAAGCTCGCTGTACCTCTGATAATGCAAAAATCCTATTACCTTGTTATCTCTTACTCATTTTGTCATTAATTGGAAAGCATCCTTGCAACTGTTTCCCTGCAGTTATTTCTTCAATTCCATCAACGATACGTTTAATCGTGTTACTATAATCAAACAACAACAGTTTGATTAACAATGCATTGAAGCCAAACAACTTCACTCATTTGGAAATTAATAAAAGGACACGATCCACCCCAGGAAAGGTAACATATACGCTTCTCCTACTTGGGGATTTGCCCTGAAAATACATATATGTGTGTGTGTAGTCTCCGTTGGGAGGACTGCATGGCAACCTGCAGCCTAAACTCTCCTATTTTCAGTTTCACAACAGTTGCAGTGTATAAAAGGTGATCTTGGGATCTGTGTTAGACCTCCCAACTTCCAGCCACTCGGCCCTGACAAAGCCTTCCTGCAGAAAACAAAAATATCAGCTTATCTGCCAAGCCCGCCATGCTCCGAGGGGGAATTTTACAACAGCTGTTAAATTCTTTCCATTTATTTTTCCATCCTTCAACAAACCCTACCTAAACCTTTTTTCGTCTTCTTTTTTTATTTTTTTTTAACTTCTATTTTATTATTACTGTTGTTATTTCCTGGCTGTCGCCAGCCGTTCCCTCCCGCCCCGCCCGGTATAAAAACAAAGCTGACA
>VZSF01007150.1:379223-555263 GCA_013398295.1 Chionis minor
CGCCCGGCGGCGGAAGGCGGAGGGCGGCGGGGACGGGACGGGGACGGGACGGGTCCGGGGCCCGGCGGCGCTGCGGAGGGAGGCGGCGGCTGGCGGGGGGCAGCGGGGGCCCGCGGCTCTCCCCTCCCGCGAGGCCGCGCCGCTGGGGCTGCAAACCGGCGATCTCGGCGGTTTGGGTTGTTGTTTTTTTGGTTGGGGTTTTTGTTTTGTTTTTTTTTTTTGTCGGTTTGGTTTGGTGTTTTGTTTTGTTTTGTTTTTTCCCGCCCCCTTCCCCTTTCCCGGGAATGGCGGCGGTGCCTCCGAGGGGCGCCGGCGGGACCGGCGGCAGCGAGACGCGCTGCGCGGCCGCGGAGCCTCCGCCGTCACGCGGGGGGGCGTGGGAAGCTGCGCACACGCGGAGCGAGGGTCCCTCCCGGGACGCTGCGAGACGAAGCGCTGAAAATACCGGGCTTTATCCTCGCGGTTATTCTACTGGGGTTTGGGGTTGGGGTTTTTTTGGTTGGTTGGGGGGTTTTTTTAATTAAACTAAAAGTTACTGCCCTTACAGGAATGCGCAGGGTCGGTGCGGGAAAGCTGCAGGCAGGTGACGGAGCAGCTCCCGCTGCGCCTCACGTTCGGAAAACCCTGGCTGGTTTTGCTGGAGGAGCGTTGGTAACGTGTGGCCGGCTGCCCCTCCACCCCAGAAAGTGCTTTGCGTAACAGCTCTGTTTTCGGGGAGTAACCTTCCCT
This sequence comes from Chionis minor, assembly GCA_013398295.1. Classification (NCBI taxonomy): domain Eukaryota; kingdom Metazoa; phylum Chordata; class Aves; order Charadriiformes; family Chionidae; genus Chionis; species Chionis minor. The sequence continues at coordinate 379,953 of VZSF01007150.1, forward strand.
CTTGGCTCGCTCCTCACAACATTTGGCAGTGGATGCTCAACGCGGACGCCGCTTCGCAGAGCGGCCTGGGGAAGGCGTCACCGGCGGCAGTGCCGAGGATGAGATCCCCGCGCGGGGCATCGGCCATCGCGCTTTGGGCAAAGTAGAGCAGAAATTGTGGGGGGAGAGCAGCTTGCTTCAGGATCTTAATCCAGTTTATCAGCAAAACAGGATCCTGGTGTCTTTAAAAACTTTTCCTTCTACTTTAATTAAAATTATTAAAAGATCGAGATCATTTTAGTATTGAATTTTCCTAAGTACATTTGTATTTAAATTTCCATTTAATGCCTCCCAGCTCTTTGAAGAACAAGCACCGGGCAAGCCTCTGATGCATTGCCACTGCAAGAAGATACTTGTGCCCAAAGAGTATTTTCAATATTCATCAGTAACGCATTTATAAAGAGAGAGCGCCTCGCGAAAATGTAAATGCAGAAGGAAATAAATTGAAAGAAATCCTTCGCATTTGCAGCCTTAGACTTAAACCAGTCCACTTTTCGATTCAACTTTATAAAGAGAGTTGGGAGTATAGTTAACTGGTTTGGTGCCCGACCAGAGGCCATGCCAGAGGGGAGCGGGGCTAGTCCCAGCCCCAACCCAGGAGACGCCATTTCAGGAGGACAAAACCACTTGCCACAGGCCATGGCTGCTGGTCCCCGGCTGCCCAACTGGGACGCCATCCCAGCAAGCCCGAAGGGCACACTGCGACGCTCCAGTGTTTTCCATGGGCGCTGCAGAGGTGAATTGGGTAAAGGTGAAACCACGTATAGGATCTTCCTGACCTTGTGTCTCATTCAGCTCGGGTTCTTAAAGCCGAATTAGTACTTTTCTTTTGGAGGTTGGTTGTGTTTGGTTCTTAGTGAGATTTTGTATTCCTGCTTAATTTTTCTGTTACAAAATGCAAGGAAGGTTTTCTTTAAAATAAATTATAATTAAAAAAAACCAACAACTAAAAAACAGTGGAAAATAGAATGAGGTTTTTTGGTGTATGTGTTTATCTAAAAATATGCATATATCCTCTGGAGTTCAGTTTGGGGTGAGACAGAAATTTGCTGGGTTTATTATTCACATAAGCTGTCATTAACTTTTGAGACCATTTGTTCTGACGGTATTTATACTGCGCAAGGAAAAAAATGGTGTGGCTGGTGACTGAGTTACAGGGGGAAGGATTTGTCCAAGAACAGACACCATTTTTCCTGCTTTTTACTATGTCTCTGTTGTTCTAAAGTTCTTAGACTGAAAGTACTGAAAGCTGAAGACTGCTGTAAAAATATGGCAACTCAGCACTGTGGGAACAGCCCAACAAGGAGCCGGGAAAGCCTATGGCAGCAGGGGAATCCCCAGTCTCAGAAAAAGTACTGTGCATAAAACACAATATGGATGCTGTGCCCTTACGCCCACTGCTTTTTATGATCTTGTTACTTAAATTAAACCTCTTAGCCCCCATATGAAGCAGGTTTTACTGTGTTTTGTAGACTGGTTAATTGTATTGCAGAAACCCCAAGTGGACATGCCAGAGGCTACAGAGGCAGCCAGATGGACTTGGCTGCCAAGCACAGGTTTGTTCAAGCAAGATTGGAGTAACCGTATTGTTTCTGTGCGGTGTCCCCTCCAACCCTGCATAGTCTTTTTTACCAGATAGAAAGATGAGGACTGTTGGTCCCAAACAAATTTGGGCTCCAAGCACTCATTAACCTTGGAAATTCTGCTCAAAGTACAAATCATGTAGCAACTGGCCTAAGGAATGAGATCCCAAATCCAAAGGGCCTTAATATAACTAAACTTCAGTTTCAGAGCCGCTTCTCCAAGCAGCGCAGAAGGCAGAGCCACTAGCAACCAGTTACACACTACTTGGGGAGAAAGAGCCTTCTTGTGGCTTTTATTGACATGTTTCAATACAGTATTAAAGGATAATTTAAGGAAATAAGCTTATAATATTATCTGCTCCTGGGGGGAGGGACTCCATGAGATATATCTCTTTCTCTCTCTTGCTGTGTATTACCCCAGTGGAAGCTGCAATTTTGGCTTCCAACCTCTGCAATCAAACGCATCATTCACAACTCCGCAGGCTGAGTTGACAAGCCAGGTCCTCACTCAGCATGGGCTGGCCACAGAAACAGATGTGTTATGTGCTGACTACTGGCTTGCATTTCCAGAATTGTCCAGGCTTCGTAAGTTCCCGGAATCCCCATGTGCTATAGTCACTAATGGGATTTCCTGAGGAGAGGAGGCTCCTCACAGTACTGGGCTTCTGCTGAGGAATGTGGGGTTTTGCCCTGGTTGCAGCACACTCTTTCTTCTGCCCAAGGAGACCAGGAGCAGCCGGGCACATGGAGTCTGGGAGCAGAAGAAAATCAACAATGTATGTTGCAAACATAAGAAATGCCAAAGGCACAATGGGGAAGCATGAGATAGGAACAAAAACAATGAATCTCTGCTCAGCATCATGAGACTTGACGGGACTCAGATCCTCAAAAGCCTAACAGTGATATTTCTAGGGACTCGTTATAATCGTAAGATTAAAACAACAACAAACGCTCCAACAAATGCAGCAATACCAAATAAAATTCCACTTTTACATTTTTTAAGATTTCAAAACTTTTCAGATGTTAAAATTGCTACTTCCTGCTGGAAGTTTAGAAAGCCCGACCTCCCAGGGATCATAACCGTAAGGAAGCCCTGTACAGAAGGCACGAGCACATCCAGTCTCCCTACCCTTAAGTCAGGATTCCATAAATCATGACTGTTCACAGCGCTTCTCCCTATCGTGTGAGGCTAAGAGCCATGCCCAGGTCCTCGGAGGATCTAGGCTCCTTGCCAAAAAGCAGGCGTTTGAAAACCTGGGGCCACTCAAGGCTGCCAGGCTCCCTGCCACGAAGCTGAGATCTGAGCAGAGCTCCGAAAGGTGTGGCACAGATTCTGGAAGAGTTGGGAACTCAGAAACCCTCACTTGCTTCAGGGCTAATGGAGAGCTGGTAGCCAAAAAGCCCTGGAGTCCTGGCTCGCCCATGAGCTGCGCACTTGGAATCACAGCTATAGCTTGGTTTCTACATTTTCAAAACAAAAGTATTTTAATTATTTCAAACTGAGGCTGCTGCTTTTTTTTTTTTTTTTTACCTTCTCCTCAGACTTCTGCTTTCACAGGACATTCAGAAAATCAATTTCTATTCTATGACAAAGTTCACTCCTGTTTCTGGGAACTGGCATTTCTTGAATTCCAATACAGAAAACCCAATTTTCAATCAGCTCCGCTCATGATGTCTAACTTCAGAATACAGGAAAAACCATTACAATTAACACGTAAAAGTAATAAGCACATAATAGAATACATTCAGCACTGAATTGCCTCCCTGACCCTGCAGCCTAACAGCCCAGCTGGAATCTCGAGCAGTTTTCCCCTCTGAGAAACAAAACAGGAGGCCTTTCTCAATAGAAGTTCCAGACTGACTGCAGTAATAGAAGCAACGTTTTCATTGTCTTAGCACACTGGACCTTTATAAATTTTTGAACTCCCTCAGAAGCAGCAATCATGGGAAACTAACAGAAGTTAAGTGGTTTACCCTCTGCCACAAACAAGTCAGTGGTAGACCTGAGGTTAGATAGCAACAGTAATTCTTAGCCTTACTAAACAACAAAGCAAAACTGTTTCTAGGCATCCACTAATGTCTGATTATTAGGCTGGAAAGTAGTAAGTTTTGATTTTCCAGCATGAAAATTCCCCTGGAATTCCTCCAGAGTCCTCTAATGAACAGATGATCTCAACTTTAATCTTACTTCATAATTATCCAAGGATAACATTCCTGCAACGTGGACTCTTCAAACATAGAATTTCCAGAGTAAGTAATATTCAAACTAATTCATTTTTCCTTTGATCCACAAATTGAGAGTGTTGGAAGGCAAACAGCAATAAGGGGTGCTGAGGGTACATTGAGGAGATAGGAACTACAAAGTTCAGATTAATGTGATGGTTTGATCCCACATTGTCAAGATCAAAGATCTTCAATTTCAGTGCATGTTTTTTAAGCAGCTGGCATGCCTTTATGTTGACCTTTAAATTGCTTATGGAGGAGCTTATCTGACATCAATCTGCAATCCTGAGATGAACTAACACCAAAAGTTTACAGTTTTCTTTCCAGCAACCTGACTGTGGCAACCTTTTCCAGAGAGACTCCAGGTATGCTCTTTTAATTTTCGGTAACAGTGGTCTGCCACCAAAAAAACCCCCCCAACACCAGCCCTCAAAACAAACAAACAACCCCCCCAAACTCCAGGCTAAATGAATAGATTCTTTTCCACTCACTTGGGCTTACCGTACAGCCTAGTAATTCTACAACTTTGTTTTAAAACTCCTCTTTTAACGTTGTGATGTGTGGTGAGGGAAACCCTGAAGGATTCTTGCTTCTGGCACCAGATACACAACAGGTGTATCACACTCTGAGGAGAGTTTGGCAGGGGGTTTCCCTCAGGCAGTGTGTTGTTGAAGCAAGATGAAGGTGTTGTAAGTGAACTTAACTGAGGACAAAAATTTATTTTTGACCAAAAGGCAAAAAGCTTGATCATTGTGGATCTTTGGTATGAATACAGACCATGAAAGTGAACCCTCATAATCCTTCTGAACTGAGTTTTAAGGAGATACCTGGACTGTTGAAAGATGAGAGTGCTTCCATGTTCTTTCCAGTGCTGATAGCAAAAGGTAGTTGGGAGGGGAGAGAAACCACCTCCTCTCTCCAACAAACTCATGCTGTAAATGCAAACAAAGGCAGCAGAGAGGAATACAGCTAGGCCAGAGAGAGAGTAGGATCCACAAGAATCCCAGTAAGTAGCGCCAGGGCACCACTGAACCATTCCACTGTAGAATGAAAAGGAAAGAGGGTTGGCTGGGGAAACAGGTCCAGTATCTCTCCTTTGGTCTAAGTCACAGAGCCCATAAGCTTAGATGCTTGGGGCTGTAGATTCCAGACCACATTTGCAAGTTCCCATTTCCCCCGATGACCCATTGTTCCGCTTTCTGACACCTCTTGCCTCAGTTTCTAGAAGATTTAATTTTGCTGCTAACAAGGTGAAAACAGCAGTTACTTTGTTTATTACCCTGGTAGCAGCCAGTTTCACTTACGCTAAGGCTAGCCTTACATGCCACTCAGCCATGGCTGTGACAAGAGTTTATATAATTCATAAAATTGTGATTATAATACAATATAAGAAGTTAGATGGTAAGCATTCAATGCATTCTAAACAGTCTGCTGCTCCTTCTCCCTCCCCTCACTGATAGTTCAGCTGCTTCTTTGTTGCTTAAACGCAGTGAGTTGGATTGGTATGGCTTGATAAAGTTACAAGCCTCCCAAACTGACATTCCCAAGTTTCCCTTAAGCTATGTCCAAAGTCTACATTTCAAATGCAAATCACTGCTTAGAAGCTTCCATCTTTTCCTGTCCCTTCACAGACTTCCCTCACTCAGAATCACTGTCTAAAGTTTCCCCGGACTTACTGTGTATTCATATGATAATTACCTGTGCTAAGAGTGTTAGTTTGAATGAAGTTCAGTGTGCTTTTAAAGAGACAGCATTTATATACGTCTCAATATATCATTGGCAATTATAGTCTCTACCTAGTTAATTACAGAGCAAATTCAATAAAAGTTACACTGATTCTTACTATACTATTTGTGCTACTCTCTTACTTTCTTTAAAAAAACTGAACAGGGACATGGGGACACCTTCTCTCCATTACAAGGAGGTTAAATCAAATAATAGGATGTTATCTTGTCTGAATATAACACAATCAATTATGAGAAGCAGCAGCTTTGAAGTACTGTCTTAGTTAACTGCATAATTGCTATCGTAGCCATTACAAACTGGAACTACAAACTAGTGAAAATTAGTGACTTGCACCAAACAGTCAAGATTGAGATAAATGTAAATTGTTCAGTCAGCTCAGAATTTATTAATAAAGCCTATCTGTACTCCCAAACCACGAGAAATAGCATTATTCTTAAGTATGAACTTCTAAAATTGTCTTAAAGCAGTATCTTGACATAACATTGTAATATTATCATTATAAGTTACCTCAATGCCTGCTACTGTAAACCCCTATGATTATTTACAGTATATCATCTCAATCACAGCCTCAAAAATAGTCCTGTAATGAAATAATGACAGAATTCTGTGTTAGATAAAGGTATACACGGAAAAGAAGAAATCACAATACTACTGTTACACAGGCAATACAGTTTTATTATGTTCTTTCAGCAATTGTAGCAAAAACATTTAACAACCGAATGAATAATCAAGGGAACGTAATTGTCAACAGGAGTTTCAGAATTATGTTCTAGATTTTAGACCAGGAAGGCTTGACAGGGAGAAAACAAACCATATACACACTGTAATAATAGTCTCTATTATGAAGATTTAATGCCTTCTTTAAAAGCACTGAGATTATTGAGGCACCTTACTGCAGGTTATGTATCATCTCCTCTTTGGCAATGAGATGTGTGGTTTTGTTAACTAGGGCCATCAGTGAGTTGAGTTTGTGAGACCAGTCATTGAGGATATTGTTTGGGTCCTTGGGCCTCTGAAAATTGATAATTCCTGCCAGCCTGTCTACTTTAGCAAAGATGGTCTTATTAACTACTAGGTTAGACAGGAACTCCTCCGATTCCTGCAAAGACAAACAGCACCAAGTCAAGAAAATAGCATTTTTATCTACAAAACATCAGAATTCCCAAATAGCATTAAAGCCCATGGAATAAGTTTTGCTTTATACTTAACGGAAATACAGCTATAGTAATATTGTACTTCAAAACCCCACACACAACACTTTAATATTACACATGTTGGCACTGTCAATGTACTAATATGATCTATTAAACAACTTTTTTTTCCCCCACTTGACCTATATCTGATTACGTTTCATGAAATTAAAAATTTAATATACTACACTGACAGACTTTTACACTTTGGAGTACTTGGCTACACAGATACCGGCACAAGCTGTCTGACAAGCAAGGCATAGGAAAATCCGTGTGAATTACTGACCACTGTCAAAGAAGGTTTATTCCCATTTGTGTAAAAGAGCAGATTTAATTAAAAAACAGTAGGGTAAAGCTTCTCATTTGCAGCTGAAATACCAACACGCCACAATGTATGAATCTCTTTGGAAAGCTCTTGAAAACACAGAGGGGGATGACAGGAAGACTACTCCACCCCACCTTGCCAAAGTGCAACCATCTATAAACACGGGCATTTAAAGGTGAGAAACTCTGTATCTTCAGTTGGTTGTAATCACCCACTGACAAGAGCTTTTTAACACTGACACCCAAGACAAGAAGCTCCAGCATTTCAGGAAGACCTTGACTATAAATGAATTTTTAAGAGCAGCTTTTGCCTTATGGGTACATGCATCATGACATTGAGTTCTGCCTGCATTAAAAAACAGCTTTCTAACTCCCATAAAGCCATGAAAATACACTCAAGTCTTTGTATTGACTAGTAAAGTGACAAATATTTGGATTAATACTGTTAAGCCCAACAGACTTCTACATTAATTCTCATAAAAAGAACATAATGAACTAAGTTCACTTAATGCTCCCTGTCTATCTCTACGGCACACTCTGTTCCTCCTGGTAAGAGCTGGTAACATGAACAGGGGAATTATACTATGGATGAAGGTAGGAGAGCTGCAGGGATAACAGACAGATGGACAGAGATACAATGACAAATAGTATATTCATGAACATTCATAAACACACAAGTGTAAACTGTGTAAACTGAGAATTTTGTACCAAACAGCGTATTTCTACAATGCTATATTTTTCTGCATTGTCTGTAAAACAATGCAATGATGATCTATGGGACCACTTACAAAGCTTTTTAAGCTACAAAGAGAACTCAAATTCTCATTAAAAGGCAACATTACTCTGCTAAATACTTACATTTTTGCCACAAACACATGCACACATACACTTCCACGCTGTTTATCAAAGAAGGATGAGCAAAGCAACACTTACATCAACAGACAGATCCAGGAGCTGTGCCATTCTCTTCATCGTAATTCTGGTATAATATTTAGCCATTATTCTAATATTCTGGAATAAAAGTGTTCAGAGTAGAGGGTTATGTGCAAAATATAATTGAAGCAGGCTGCAAAAATATAAAAGTCAACGTTAAAAGCAGATCAGGAGCTATACTACTCTAACTGCAGTCCAGTATACGGTACCTGAGGGAGTTGTGAACAAACATTTCTTTTGTTTGTAAAAGGTATAAAAGTCTCTACACGACAAATTATTAGGTAATGAAATCAATTAATTATCAATTTAATACAAAGCAAGACTTTCAAGTTTCTGCTCTACTGAAATGTGAATGCTAAATCTCACAATTTCAGTGCAATATGCTCTTCCTTCTGGCAACTGTGCCAAATACCTACCTATAATAAAGATATATGAGCAAATAAAACGTTGAAAATATAACACAATGGAGAAGGCAAGTCGTCTGCTGCTTTACTTTTTTTCCTCTTTGTAACTAAAATATGGCAAGCAAAAAGCATTTTCAGTTGAGGCACTGAATACATACCTAATGGTAAATGACAGCCATACTTACATGTTCCACAACTCTATTCTTTAAATCTTTCCATCTCTTTTCACCTTCCTCTGTACAGCCAAAAACATCTGTTGCAGGACTGTCAAGGGATCCTTCTCTCAATTCTTTCCCATATTCTTCAACTAGGGCAGTCCATCGCATCAATTCCATGGTGGTAAATAGTTTTAGAAGGTCTCTAAATGGTTTAGTAAAGTTGATTTACAATCCTGTATTAATAAGGCTCATTTCATACTTAAATAGATCAAACAAATAATGTGAAATGTTTTAATTTTATCACAATTAATATTTATTGTTCTTCATGAATATATTTTGTAATACTTCACACAATCAGGGGACAGCTCAAGTCTGTGTTTCTAATAAAGATCTTTCTCTTATAGAGACATCTATTTTAATGCAGAACTTGCACAACCATGACAATTTTGCAGTATTTTTCATTCAGCATTAAATTCTGAGATGCTTACAGCAGACTCAGCATAAAGAGATTTCACTTGCCCAGCTAGTTTGAAAGACACTTTTTTTTTCCCCCAACCTAAGAATTGCTTATTAGAAAGAATACTTACTTATACTTCGGGATTTCTTCTAGCTTTTTGTCACTACTAATTCTGTGCACCAAATCAGATTGTTCATTGTCATAAGGTGAAAGAATAACATAAAGAACAACGCTCTTCAGTGCCTGTTTAAGAGGAAAGAGGGTGGGGTTTTTCCATAACTAAACAGAGGAGTTGTAAACACTGCTCCCAGAGCTTAGAGTTTAACATAGAAAAGATTTAAGCCCAGCGTATTAAGAAGTTATAGTGAAATTTATGTCACTCTGTAGAAATGAATCCCCAATCACAGTGATCCATTTAAATTGATCCAGGCTAACTACAACCGTAGTATTTATTTTAAATACATGAAAAAAACTCTTTTCAAATATGTAACATCTGTAATGCATACGCAACAGTATCATTCAGACCACGCTTGCACAGCTGTTTCTAATTTCTGCACTTGTATAAAACAGACAAGACATTCTCAAGATTTCAAAGACAATAAAACAATGATGTTGGTTATAAATATTCATTTGAAATCAACTTTATTATATCTGTTTTCAACTAACCGATTTGTTAATATAGCCATTAAAAAACCTAAGAACAACTGACTGATGAGCTATTTAATCTGTTGTAAATCGATCTGGTAATGCAATGGGTATTTGCCACATGAAAATACAGACATTTTGTATATAATGCTTTTTTACCTGCTGCCACTTTTCACTTTCAGCCTGGATACACGGCGTATCGTAAATGGCTCTGTAGTGCTTACAGATGGAGAGGTAGGAGCCTTCATGTTGATCCAGCTGGATCATTAAGTTGTAGTATTTCAACTTTAGTTTCTGAAACAGTATCAAATAGTAAAATTAATACAGCTCCGTGAATCATGTAAATTAAACCCAACTGAATACCAGAAAACAGAGGGATTCAAATACACTTAGACCTGAAGTGTCCATGAGACACGTCAGATTAAAATTGGGATGGGGGGAGGAATCCTCTAGTGACTTACTTCTGTGTTTTCTTCTTGAAAAAATTTTGTATTAATTTTTTTGCTGATAATTTGAGTCCGAATATAGTCTTTTACAGCTAGACAGAGTCTCATCTGCTCCAAGATAAATTCTACACGTTCTTTCTTTTCCATTGAACCATAGGTTTCCACCTAAAATGCAAATGTAACTATTCAAAACTGCCAAAGTCAAATCAAGTGAAGTCTTTACTGTACAAGAAGAGCAGGAGGTTGTCAGGGCAGGGGAAAAAGAACCAAAACAAACCAACACAACAGAAAAAACAGCTATTCCAGAGCAAGCGAAAAGGGAGAAAAGGTTATTCAATTTGAAATTATAGCCCCCACTTACACCGGAAGAATCCACTAATGCTAAACTCAATGCACTACCTAGAGAATTGAAATCTGTTTTCCAAATGGGAAATATCTATGTAACCTAACCATGATACCAACAAAAGCAGTTAAAACTGAATTACACTTTCACTAATAACAGTTAATCTCATTCCAGGCATCTCTGCAGACCCACCTGATTAAGCTTATAAACAATAATCTAAGAGCAGTCAGAATTAATTTTTATTGCTGACGCAATTTTGAGTTCCATGGTGTGTTACCTGCAATTCTTGCAGAATAGAGGCAGCCTCTTTCACTTCACCATTCTGTTCTTTTATTGTTGCAAGTGTCTTTGTCAGGCGAGCACGTTCGATTTCCACATATATCTGAAATCAGAAGTAATACTTAAACATTGTAATTTTCTACAGAAGAGCCCAAACTCTTGAAGACCACAACCCCACTAAGACATATATTCGATGTTTTCATACAACCAATTAATTCCTTGTGTCTGCATCTACTATCCACAACATACAGAGATAAAATATGACGGACAGTTGACACACCGAGAGTATTTGGACCAAATTAATCTAAAAAATAATGTCCAAATTTGTCTACCATTATTTAAGGAAACGTAAAAGGATGGGCACTGTGAATGAAGTATCAAGTATTTTGTCTGCTGAAATACACTGAAACAGACATGAAGTTAACACTTGAATGGTTCCTGTGTACTAACATTTGCATTATTTCACTCACTCCTAACCACCCATAAATAACAACACTTGATTAGTAACAGTTCAGACTAACTTTGAACAGGCAAAAGATGTAACATTTATACAAATTTGCCTTAATCCAGAATTGTTTATTTTCTTCAAATAAAAGGAATACTATGTATATAATTAACTTGGTATAATGCTTTGATATCACCTTCTGGTTACCTTACTAAGCCCAGGAGAAATTAAGCTAAACCTGCCCATTTCTCTAAGAAATTCAAATACATAACATTTTAGAGAGTGAAAAACAAATGCCATTTTAGAACTCTAAAATGGATTATTAATTATATTAATAATATATCCAAATATCTATGTCATGGAAATATGACCACTGTTTCACCAAATTATTTAAATAGGAAATCTGGAAAATATCTGCTGTCTTTTGGAAAGAAATACAGTACTTGACTTCTCAGGTTAATTTAAAAATATGCTTTTGCTCCGTTTTGAACAAGATTAAAAAATAATGTTAAGCTATGCTTTTGAAGAAGGTGAACATTTTTATTCTACCTTTTAGACACTCAGTCTTAAAATAAAACCTTACTTTTCCTTCTGTAACCATACGCAACGTGTCAATTAAGCGCAGTTTGACTGGTAAGTCTGTGATGTCTTCAACATAAGTGCAGCACTGCTGGACCATTTTAGCAACTGCCTAGTACAATAACAGAAAAGAAAAACATACTGTGTTTTTAGACTTCTCAAACGCATTCAAACTATAACACTCAGATAAATACTAAATAGTTTCATATCAAACTACAGAGACATCTCAACAAAAAGCATGCAAGACACATCTAATTATTTTGATTCATAAAAATGTGTAAAATGATGCTAGCAACTGATGTTAGAAGTCAAATGTGATGCGGTTCTGTCATTTCTTTCCTCTCAGTTTTCCCAATCATACTGAAAATAATTCATCCCACGCGGTTCTCTCTTGAAAAGCGGTACTCCTCTTCTGCCAAATCCACACAACTCTCACATGGATTGACAAAACTTATCTGTTTGTCTTAAGACCTTCATGGCTAAATGGAAGGTACATCTTCTCTGAAGTGTGTGCACTAGCCTTTCCCTTTAGGACACCTGTAGATTTTTGACGAAGGGAAGGAAGAGGAGTACTTATTCCTGACTGAGGCTCTTCCTTCTCTGCATCTTCCCAAATAGGCACTATTAAGCTAGCAAGGTTCAGTGGCAAGCACAGGTATTGGAATGCGTTCTTCTGGTAACAACACTGACAAAAATGCTACAAATATTATTAAAATACCTATTTATAAAAAAACCAGAATGAAACTTCTAGAAAATTCTTCCTCAAGAAGAAAATTCGGCTGAAATGATCCAAGTCTTTGGCCACAGTCTGTGCAAGTAAGAGAACTAAACTGTACTCTACTTTCATACAAACTCCTAATGTTCCTGCACATGAAAAAGTAGGTAGACTTTTTCTTCCTAAAGCAATGATGCAATTAAAATTACCTGTTGCTAACTTCTAATTAAGTCAAACTAAACACACAGTACAAGAAAGTTTGTACCTTCTTAAAAGCAAATGCTTTCAGCTATCCGACAGCCCATTTCTCAGGACAGAATACCAGAGTATGACAGTTTCAAAAGCAAGCATGTAAAGCATATACTGTATTTGATCACAATAAATTGCAATAACTCTGTTTAATGTATACCTCTCGAACATAAAAAATTAAGAGTATGTCTACAATACAAACTGTAGAAGAGTGTCACAATGAACTACCATCTAAAAGCACTGGAATACACGGAAAGCAGGAAAGTCATGGCTGTGTTGCCAAGAATGGCAGCTGGACCACACGGAGCTCAAGCACAAGCTGAAGACAGACTAATTCCAGGCATTGGTTTCACTATTGGCTTTCATTATGTCTACCAAAAAATGTCAATAGAAGTGAATTCTGGCAGGTGCTACAAAGTCAGGAAAGTCCCTACACACAAAGAAGAATCAGATACATAATACAGCTCCAAATAGAATTTTTTTTTTGTTTCAAAAGATTAAATTCACCTGTTTTAACTGACTTCTTCGCTTTGATAGAAGAATAATATTTTCATTAAGAGCATCCCAGTCTTTAGCTTCATAACACATTTTCACTATAGCAACTAAGATACGGGATGTGGAGACCATATCAGAGGCCTGTAACAAACAAACAGCATATTGGTGATGGGATGAACAACCTGCAGACCACTAGCGCTTGCACTTCTATTATACAACAGTAAAAAATACAGATCATATCTAGCCTCATCGACTTTCTTTTTAAAGAAAAGAACAACAAAAGAGAAAGACCAATATTCCAATTCCCTTCATGAATTAAATGCAGTGGAACAAGGAGGTGTATAGGACAGCCGCATAAACGTTACACACCATATGCCTCTTACCGTTCGTGTTTGTTTTTCCAAGGAGAGAAGGTTTTCAATTACTTCTTGCAATCTTCCTTCCTAATGCGATAAGCAAAGAATTATCACCATGAGTGAAGTGGTTAAACAACTTTGTTTAAATTGAGAGAGTAGCTCTAATTCTCATGTAAAAAAAACACATAGGCTAGCCTTTACACTAGTTTTTAAGTATTTTATTCCTTTAAAAAAGAAACATACATAGCACTAACTTTAAATATATGGTTCTACACACAGATTAAACTGGAAAGGTACTAGTTCCATTTTTGCCCAATACATGCTGTAAGTTGTCTGTCTTGAGTGAGAAACCCAGCAAGTTTCAGCTGGGTTTGGTTCACCCACATTCACAGAGCTAGACAGAAGACTAATTTCTTTCCTAGCCAAAACAAAGCTTTATGTGAGAACAGATACGCAATTAAATACCATGGCTGAAAAATTGGTTTACTATTACTTTCATCCACATTCATCATATCTTAATTACAGAATATTATAGAAAGCATAAACTATATGCTTTACAGTCTAAGCATGGAATTATAATAGTCCTGCTTTTGGGGTTTTGAAAACTATATCTGCTTTATTTGGAGGAGTTAAAAATACCGCAACGTCCCAAGGCGTAATTCCTAGCAAGTATCTTATAAAAATATCTTGTAAACAAATGTTAATATAGGAGAATGCGTAACAGCCCACAGCAACTGTAGGGCTGCAAAAGAAGTTAGAAACTAGAAAACTAGTAACAAAAGCAAAAAAACTAAATTTTTTTCTAAAATGCACCTCCCCTACTGAAATCTTTTAAACTATATATAATGCTTTGACACGGATTTGCTCTTATTGACACAACATTTACATATTATGCGGCAATGAAACATGGTCGGTGTCAATACCTATGCAGAGCTGTGCCCGTGGGATAAAACACCGGCGCCTATTCTCCATACAATACAGTCTCAAGATAGCGTAACATGCAATTTGCTTATCTTAAGGCTACTGCCTTCAGAATCCTACAATATGCTATATAGTACAACATGTCTATCGCAACAAGACACATGGATCAAGCGGAGCATTTGGAGGATGTAAAGAATCAGCTGCCATCCTACTGGGACAGAACATAACAGCAAATCCAGTCTGTCTGTTCTGGGGTCTGAGATGCGTAAAAATTGCTACGCTACAGAACAAGCCCAAAAAAGAAACCTCAAGACACACCATACGTATGATTACCTCTACGATCCCATAAACCAGACAATCTGCGGTCACCTATGGCTGGACGCACACACACGTTTGCTCAGCAGATGCCAGGCACCCTATGGGCCTGTCACGGCTCTGGCCCTCCGTTCCAGCCTTCTGGGGCACGTACACAAGCGAGTTGGAGGGATGCAGAGCGCTGCCTGTCTAACCTGACACGGGCTCAATAACAAGGCGGCAGCTTCGGCGCACAGCAGTCCTAGGAAGAACGCGCACCGACGTGTTTGCCCAGCCGCGCTACCCGCAGAAAGCGGCAGCAGGGAAAAGCCACGTCCCTTCTGGTGGCCTCGGACCTCCCTAACTCTTCACCCCAAGCCTGACATCTCCCCTCGCCTCCCTCACCGCCCCCTGCCCGCCCGTAAAACCCTTCTTCTCCCCTTCCCAGCACGGCACGGGAGGGCCCGAGCCCCGGACCCCTCAGCACCCCATCAGGTGACATGAAGCGGCCGCACGTCGCGCCGCGCGTCCCCCCGCCACCGGGCCGCCTCCCCGAGCGCGGCCTAGCGCGCCCCACGCCATGACTCAGCCCATCCGCACCGCCGGGCTTTCCCCTTCCCCTCACCTGCGCCAGCCGCTCGCACTCGGGCAGCCGCTGGTCCACCGTTGCGCTGTAATCCACCTCCATTTTCACGATACGGCCATCGGCCCGCTCCGCGCCGCCCTCCGCCATCTCCCCGGCTCCGCTCCGCGTCCCCCCTCGAACACACACCGGAAGCAGCCAGACCCTGCGCGCAGGCGCGGCCGGGGCAGCCCCGCGCGAGGCCCCCGCGCTGCGCCAAACAGGCGCTACCGCAGCCACCCCCGTCCGCCTCAGGACCCGGGGCGGGGCCATCCCTGAGGCGATCGGTCACTTCCGCGGCTCTCGGCCCGCGGGGTGCTGCGGCGGTGCTGCGCTGTCGCTGCGCCCCAGTCTGACTTGGCTGGCTTGGAGCCGTGCCCCGGGCTGAGGGGACCCCCGGGAAGGGGCAGTTGGTGCCAGATGTGGGGCGGTGACCTCCCTTACGGCGCCCACCCACGGCCCTCAGCCTGCCCTGTGGCCTCCTGCCTCAGCAGGGACGTGGGGTTTCGGCGCAGTTGCCATAGCCGCGATGTGGCTTGTAGCTTGTGTGTTAAGAGCTTGAAGACCTTGAGAGCGCCATAGGGTGGGGGGTGGTGAGTCAGTAGGGTCCTGGTTTTATGGCGTTTCCCCACGTTTTGAGAGAATCGCGCCGTGATGGTGTGGCAGGCCGCACCACAGTATGGTCTCCAGGGAGGGCTTGACCTGTGGTAGCTGGTGATTCCAACATACCTCATGTCCCAGCCAAAAGTCACTTAATCCTGCGTTGCTGGAGAGGTGGGGAAAAGGTAGGAGACACAATGTTTTTTAAGAACACCAGGATCCCAATCTCAGACAGTGTTGCACCATCAGTGCGTTTGATAAATTGTTGTGAGATGGTGCAACACTGGTGGTTGTAAATTGCCATTGTCTCCTGTTACAACACAGAATTTCATGTGCTACAGAAGCTCATTGACTGGATAAATTCAGCGAAACTCACTCATGTTTGCAAGCAAACAACTTGGAAGGAAATACTGATAGTGAATGCCCTGTATCTTTGGATGTTGTTCAAGACTCCCTGTAAAAATAAGTTAGCACGAAATTACATTTTGTATCATGTTCCTTTATGCTGCATATGTAACAACAGGTTAATGTGGCAAAAGGGTATTTAAGGTAACTGTTTTAAATCTTTTGTTTACAGAATTAAGACTGAGTTATTACATCTGCTACACTGATGTAAATTCAGAGTAACTGAGTTAAGTGAATTCAGAGCTATAATACTATATTTTGGAATTGTGTCTGATACATGCTTTCCAATTAGCACAGCACAGACCATGGACTTCGAGTGACTTTCTGTTTGAACTCGATTTAAAAAGTCCAGTAACAGAATTTATCCATTATCCTTAATGACTTTAGTTATTAATTGACCTAAGTACTGAAAATACATGCGCATATACATTCCTAACTGGCCATTTACAAATTTTTACAGAGCTTTGAATACTTATTTTGAATTGTAAGATCTCATTCTTTTAGCTCGTTGTAATATCAGTATAATTTTACAGTCAATGGATAGAGAATGATGGCTTTCAGGGAAGTTAGAAGTCAGATACTGATCTAATTGAACATATTACCATACAGAGTGATTTTGATTCAGATAGAGAATGAAAGAGAAAGAAGATGAATGCATATTGCAACTGTTATCTTTGTTTACCTACATAGGTATGCTGGGAGACCAGGACACTGCTTTTGCCTCCAACGTAGACTTCCCAAATGGCTCAAAAAAACCCCCTAAGGTCTTATTCAAAAGTCCTTAGTGAAATACCTGAAGAAACAGCTTGACTTTTACTGTGTCTTATTATGAAATGACATTTTGCTGACACAAGTCCATCTGGAGTTAATGTTCAGCATGATTTAACATACGGCCTTTTTTTTCTCCCAGGTCAAAAGTAAAAGATGAGTGAAAAATGTCTTATTTTTACAACTGATCGTAGAGGGCATGTTGCGGAGGTAAGACTCATAGTTTCTGACCATTCACAGAAAACAAAGAACCAAAATTGAGGTGTGCTGGGCAGAAATGTCCTGGCTAGCTGGAGCTAGACATTTTCTCTCTCAGCATGTCCCCTAGGAGCATTCGGTGAGCATGCTTTGTAGGGAGTCCCGGAACAGAAGTCA
Source organism: Chionis minor (assembly GCA_013398295.1). Taxonomy (NCBI): domain Eukaryota; kingdom Metazoa; phylum Chordata; class Aves; order Charadriiformes; family Chionidae; genus Chionis; species Chionis minor. The sequence continues at coordinate 397,547 of VZSF01007150.1, forward strand.
TAGTAGGGCGTTGTAACGGGTATTGCTGTGATCACGGGGCTTTTCCCAGTGTGTACGTGCAGACAGCACAAGACTGAGCTGTGCCTCTGGCAATAAGTATGGGATGACTGAGGAATGTTTTGCTGCAGGTATGGGAAGTGATTTTGGTTTCCATTTTAAGTAGCTTTCGGATTTGACACACTGCTTTCCACAGATCTACGTGCTTTGTTATTTTAAACAGAGCTATAAGGTTTGGTTTATGTTGAAAGCGCATAATAGGTGATAAACTAGTTTAGATGTTTCTCCGGTTTTTATTGAAATCAATGTCTTTGCCTATAATTGGGCAGCATCAAGGCCCTATGCAAAAAAGCTCAATTTTTTCACACTTGCTTTCAGCAGAAATCCAGAGATACTCTTCCCAGTGAACGAACCCACTAGCAAATCACTTAAAGCTGAAGAAGATGCTTTAGATCTGAATTTGGATTACCTCTCATCTGTAGGTAATATCCCAGGTATTGCCTTGTTTTGGCTATTTTGAAAAGAATTTTCAGGAACATATATTACCAACACTAGGAATTGTAGCTGCCGTTTGGATTTTTATAAATGGCTGTTGTCAGTTTTGAGAAGTTTCATCAGCCGCATTGTTCATACCTTAGTTGAAAGCCCAGACTATTTACAGATCTCCCAGATTGTCTATTTCTTTGTGTAGGTGTTTGCACTTCACTGCAAAGGGAAGGTGAAATATTGTGCCATTATTGCAACGGAAGGGAAAAATTATGTTGTTAGCTCCAGGAGATGGCACTGTGTCCTCTCTGGGCTAAAAATTACCTACATAGCTTTGAAATGTACATTCAGAACCAATGAAAATGTGAGGGTTTTTTGCTCTTTCTTGTTATGAAACACACATTTCATTGTAGGCCTAAATTTGTCTTTCACTGTCCCAAATATAGTATTTCATCACTTCTATTTTTGTGAATAATTTATATGTAAATGCAGGTGTATATTTTAGCATTATCTGTACAGCACCTCGTACTTTCCTATGAGTGTTACGGTGCTTCCCTGCGATACGTGCTCCATGGCCGTTGGGAAGACGGGAGATGCAGCGATAGGAATATTTGGCGATTTACCTGAGGCTGTGTGAGGGTTGGGGCTTCTCAGCCAGTTTCAGAATTGGGTTCCTGTGCATATCAAGCTGTGACTTCATAATGCGTTAATTTGTCTGAAAAAACACAAACCCCAACATATTAAAAAATGATTTAATTAACAAATTGCCTGGGGGGGAGGGGAAGGTTTCCTGAAAGGGTTCTGGCTTTATTGTTCAATTAGGAAGGAGGCACTTTTTCACTGAACTTTCTGCGTGGCATTTGAAAGTAGCTGATACGTAAAAAGAGTTTTATTTGTGTTGCAAAATGCGCCGGCTGATAAGGACGGGCTGACCAGAAGGGAAATGGGTGAGGCCTTCACATCCTGTGCTCCATCTCCCCGGTGCGCGCCGCCTGCACCGGGCAGCCGCGGCTCTTCCAGCGGGCGCCGGGCGGGGAGCCCCGGGGCCGCTCTCCGGCGCTCTCACCCCTTACACCCGCTTGTAAACGTTTTGCAAGGTGCCTCCTCACACCTCGGGCAACAAACTTCCCAAAATCTGTTTCAACCCGCCGGAGCGGCGGCTGCCCGCCCTCCCTCCTTCCCTCCCTCCTTCCTGCCGCCCCGCTGATGTCGGCCGCGCCCCCGCCGGGGCCGCCGCTCCGCTCCGCGCCCGCCGCCCCGACCCGCCCGCGGCTGCGCCCGGGAGCCCGCGGCCGCCGCTCGCCGCGCTGCCCGCCCCCTCCCCGCACACCCCCGGCACAGCGGGAGCCGCGGCGGCCGCAGCGGCGTTGCGGTGGGGAGGTGGGAGCCGTGTTTTGGCGAAGCGGGGAAGGAAACGTTATAAACAGGCTTTGTCTTAGAAATCAGCATCTCCGTCTTCCGCGCTGCCCGCGGCGGCGAGAGCCACATTTGCGGCTCGTTTGTTCTCTTGGCCGCCCCAGGCATGTCTTGACAGAGCTGCGAGGGACCGCCGCTTGCGTGCACTTCCGACGGATGTCTTCGGCTGTGGCGACAGCGCTCGGGCTTTGAGACTCGGGAGCCTGTATCGGGGCGAGCGTGTGTGAAATTCCCATGACCGCGGGCTGAAGGAGGAAGAACTAGAAGAAAGGAGCAGTTGTGGTGGTTTTTCTTCTTGCTGGGTCAGCCTTCCTGGATGGTCGCATTACTCTCTTGCGGACACAGTGTCAAGAGCATACAGGGCAAGAGGCTTGATTATTTTTCCCCCTGATTGGTTTTCGTCGTGATCATCGTGCAGAAATAACCACTTTTCTCCCAGTTTGCTGGTCCGCACTGAGGCAGCAGGAATATGCTCATGAAGGAGTACCGGATCTGTATGCCTTTGACAGTTGAAGAGGTAAGCTCCGCCACTGCTCCTTGTTAGGCTCTTACTTACCAAGGCTTTTCTTTCTCAAGGCGAGTTGAGGTTGTATTTGTTTTACTGAATATTTTTTCTTCGTGTAATGAACTTAGTCGGAGACGATTGGCTAGAGAGGAATGTTTTTATTGGAAAATAAGGGAATCCTGCAGGAATGAAGGTAACTTAAGTGTATCAAAAGCATTCAAAACATGGGTTATAAAGATTTTCCAGCCAGACTTTTAAGAAGAATCATATGCGTGTTTGTGAGGGAATGCTTTGTGCTGAAATCCTCTATCTGACAAAGCGTTTGTCCAAAACCCAGATCCTAAATATATCTTCACCTTTGCTTAAAATACCTTTGCAGATGAACATGGCCTGAAACTCTAGCGCAGGTAGGGTAGATAGGAGATAATTTATTAGTAAAACTTTTTTGTTGTTTGAAGAAATGATTGGAAGCCAAACTGCTCGTTGTCGGTGTTGTCAACTCTGTTCGGAACATTGTGTCTTTATTTATCTGCAAACATCCTACCTGTTTAGTGTTTAAAGTAAGACAGTAATACCTACATGTGACACACGTGCTATATAGTGATTTGCGCATATAAATAGTGCTCGTTTGTAAGTGCAGTAGGTACCTAAAGGCATGATGGCATATGCAAATGAGATGGTGCTTTCTGGTTTATAGTGTCTCGCAAGTGTAAAAAAAAAAGGGAGATGTTGTTTTATTCAGCCGTTTATGCTGTAGAAGTCGACACTGCAGAGGGGGAGCAAGCCCGCTCTTGCGCCGAATCCGCACCGCGCATCTTGCGCCGAGCCGCCCGCAAAGTTTCTCTTCTCCTGCGGTGGACGGGGCGGGGGCGCCAGGGGGCGCCCGTGCGCGGAGGCGCCGCTCCAGGGTCTGCCGGGGGGTCCCACCGCCCCGGGGTCCCCTCCCCGGCCGAGGGACACTGCGGGCTGGCTGCGGCCGGCCCTCGCGGGGGGATAACGCGCAAAGTCAGAGCGTGCCCCTCTTCGACCCCTCTGCCCCGAGGTTACCACAAAATACATTTACTTTGCAAATTATTTTACGCCTTTTTTTGTTTAAGTACATTCAGGTGAGTGTTTTGCTGCACAATTTTGGTTTCTTTTTTTGCATGTGTATGTGTAGAGGAGTCCTCAGGAGGAGGATGGAGTTGCCATTTCAATGGTCTTTTTGTCTGTATCTTCAGATTTGGCAATTTAACAGCATTCTAAAAGTGAGAATTTAAACTGCCAAATAGTTACTTCAGGCTGCTCAGGAAATTCCTCCTTCTGGGAGCAGGACTTAAAACCACCACGTATGTGTAGGTAAATAGGCATAGGTTTAATTCAAGCATTTTTCCAACCAAGTTATATAGTATGCGGTGATATTGTATGACATTATTCTTTTAATACCTAATTTTGTTTATTGTATTATCCTAATGTAGACAACATTTTATCCAAGCCAGTTCCTGATGTCCTCAGACTACTACACTTAGTTAATAACAGTTCATTATGTCATCAGAAGGGAGCAGATCTAATTTATTTTGAAAAATTGTTGTTAAACAAGATTTGCAGGTAAAATCTCCCCAAACGGGAATGGCTGATACATGGTGAGGCAGAGGACAATGTTGGAAGTCTTTTGTTCACTAGAACGTTAACAGAATTAGTAGAGATACTCACGCATCTCTTCTGTTGAATCATCCATTATTTAATCCAAGAGCTGCAGCTGAGAGGCCTTAATGAGGGACCTAGAACACGTCTAATATTTAGTATGAATTTCATTATTAATTATAAAATTAACTATGACAAAATTGTGAAATTAGCAGCTATCTTATTTTTGTTACACTCTACATACCAAAAATGCCCTGCACTGCATTTCTTATCACGGTTCATCTTTGTGTTGTTTTCTACAGTCTATGAAGGTGTTGTTATATTATTTTACCTTTGGTTACACATTAACTACCAATAATGCGTGATATTTTTGGCATCTGTGTAGAATAAGGTGATGCGTTTTGCAGTCATTGGGAGAACACCGTGAGGCAATGCTCACCCTTCAAAAACCAAGAGTGTTTGGTTCTAAGAGGCCCAAACCACCTTTTGCAAGGTGCTAAATCCCTCTGAAGTTCAGCAGCCTTTGACAGAAATGCAATTTCCAAAGGATTTGCAATTTTCCCCAGGACTGGGATGTTGGGCCCTGATGTACAATGACATGTAGGTACCAAACTGGCATTGACGTTACTGGGAGTTAAGCACATGAGTATTTTTGAGGTTGTAAGTTTCAACAGGTATGTGGAAAATGCAGTTTGTTCTTACGCAGCCGCATGGCTTCCCTTTTCTTGTTGTTTTTCTTACTTAGACTTTATAACTCTGTTTTTTCCACTGTTTGAAAATTCTGGGTTTTGGCCTGTGCACTTTATACATACATTCAGAAGCATTTCCTTGAGCGGTTTTAGCACTGACTTGCCCGTTATCCCTACACAGAAGTCTCACAACATGAATGAGAGAGAATTCCAGCATTAGTCTGTGGTGTTGTGTTGTCATCCAAACCAGAGTGGCTTCCCATGTCATTCCTGTGAAAATAATCAGGCATAGGAGGCAAAACAGTGTTAACTGTGTCAGCCAAGCACCTGTACCTGGTCTTCTTAGCCAGATTTTGTGTGTAATGTGAAAAAATGTGGATTAAATTTTTGCGTAATGTCCAGTCGAGTAGTTAGAAGTCATTACTTTGTATGTAAATAAATATGCACACAACAGTATAGCAATTAGTACTACACAGACTGACTATTAGGACCTAAATTTATCTCTAGAGGACTTAAATTAAAACTGATAGATGTCACTGTTGCAACAAGGCTATCTCCAGGTTTGAGGAGTTTCTGGCATTGTTGTGGATAGGAGATTCCGCACAGCTGGTCTTCATTAGCTACTGCAGGTCATGTACTTGAGGCATTCTTTCATTAATTCCCTTATTAGATAAGATAGCCAAATATTTATGGGAGTTTTGTTTGTATACCTGTCAGCTTGGAGGCCAAATGCTTTCTCACAAATAAAACATTTCCTAAGCAATGTTGATTGCTACAGATTTAACTCTTCTTGTGTATTTTGAGCTAGGGTACGGGACTCAGAGGCACAGCTTTGTTCCTTGTCTGCAAGTACCAGAGAAGGCAGGTTGTTCCAGGGGTGCTTGCTAGAATGCTGTGGCACCGCATTACAATTCTTGTTCAAGGCTGAGGCTGACACATTAAACTCAATTTTTATTGACACTTATTTAGGACCGTTATGTATATATTGTTGCAAGCTGCCCGATCAGCTTTAACATAATCTGAGAAAGGAAATATCATGTTAACTTCTAATCAAAATAATAACAACTGCTGTAAGAACTTTGCAAATTAGGTCAGAATATGGCTGTTGTTGATGAAGCCGATACAATTGCCAATTAGAAGTCGTTCTTTACCTCATTTGGGGTACTTTCGGGAGGTGTGCACGGGAATTCAGTCCTTTTGTTAACACTGAGACCTTATAAATTAGAAAAAGCCATTTCTTTTCATTAATACATAAAGCAAGTAAAATGTGTTGCAGTAATTACTTAGGATGTGTTACCAGTCTTCATCGCAGCTGCAATTAATAAATGAGCCTGCCTCTTGGTTATTTTTCCCCTTACGTTTTCATATGTTAGCTCATTCTTAGAAATAGTTTGTTACATCATCTGAGAGAATATTATAATAGGCTGCATTGTAGTTTTTTAAATATCATCAGTTAAAAAACCACATTCCTAAGGAAGTGGAAGGAACACAAAGTGATTGAAAATAGCAGAAATGTGGAACAAGTCTCAGACTTAGGTCTCATTGCAAATGATAATTCCACAATTCTGCACAGGAAGGATTACATGGGTTTGTGCTTTTAAGATGCCTTTATCTGAAAATGTAAAACAAATCTGATCATTTGGCGTGTTACAGACCTTTTATTTTGGAAGAGGCAAAGTACAGTGAAGTTTATGATTTGTGTAGGAAGTGGTTATTCTTTAGGGGAATACGTGGTTATTCTTTAGGGGAATAGGTGGTTTTTCCTGGACCCTGTTGAAAATGGAGTTGTTATTGCTGTTAAAAGCTAATAAAGATGCAAAACTAGGTTGTATGTATTTAAAAGCTGAACATCGAATAAAATATAGTAGTCATCATAGGGTTTTTTCCCTTGGAAACAAGGATGACCATTAACGTTTCTGTTAGTTTTGAACTATACGTATATGGCCAGTACCTAAAGTCCTAATAGGCTTTTCTTTCCTTTGTTCTTTATTTCAACCAAGATTTATCTTTGCTGAAGTTGGTGGAATTGTTCCTGGTCTGTGCTTTAAATAAAAGCTAAGTTTGATCTGTGGGGAGCGCTGCCTGCAGGAGGTGTGTAGGAACAGCTGTATTGTCATGAATACAAACAAGCAGAGACTTGCAAAATGTCTGTAAATGTAGATCATGATTTTTCAACATTAACAAATTCTGGATTTAGAGGTGTTGTGCTTGCTCCCTTACAAAAATATCCAGTGTTTAGCTGTCGTTTCAAACATTATGAATTCTCCCAGTATGGATTTACATAAAATTATTTCAACAACATATGTGTAAATGGTATTTGTATTCTCTGAATCTTGTGTACATTTCTTCTTTAAAAGATTTCATAGTCTACTGTTTTGTGTACAAAGGGTACTTGTTATAACATGTTTTATTCAGACAGATTTAAAGCTCAGTGAAAGCATTTGAGAAAGTGTTTTTATACCCCAAGAGTTAGCAGGTGTTATATTTAGACATAACTATATGCATGCAGAACAGAAAAGCCTTTAGTAGGGTATAAAGTGTAAAATACCTTTTCTCTAAACCGTTCTTATCTACTGCAGGGCAAACTGCATGTAGTCATCCTGCAGTTAATACAGATAGGTTGGATAATGATCGATTATGTCTGGTTTTTTTCATTTCCTGACTATAACCACAGAACATATTTTCAGGACTGTGTAAATGTATGGAACATTTGAAAAAACAGTATGTTGGCTGTAAGCAAGAGGATTGTAAGCAAACATAAGGTGAAGTCAGCTTTTCAAATTAAATGTAATGTAATTACTTGAAAATAAAATAATAGTTGGACCGTGTCATGACCATGACCTCTCCAGAAAAAGTTTATCTGGCAGTTTTGAGCTGAAGTTGTCCAGCAAAAATGAAGGCTTAAAGTGCAATTTTATTTTAAACTACCAACAGCTGGAATGCATTTATAGTCTTAAACCTGTTCCTTTACAAGATACTAAACTTCTGTGAGAGGTAAAGGACTTTTTATTCTAGTTAATCATTCTTCCTGGATATGCCTTATGAGAACATCGCCAGCCTTACCTTCGTTTTGCAATTAATACCATGGAGGCACTGATACCTTTGTCTGAGGAGCATTCAGAGTTAATTATTGATCTGGAAAAGCTCTTTACACCATTATGAACATCTTTTTACCCTTCAAAAGAAATCGTTGTGTAAAACCCTTGTTAGCAAACAGATCCAGTCTGGTCTTTTGTGGGCGGTCATGTCTACTCACATCACAAGGCCTTTGCTACATACAGTGTGACCTTAAATTGACCTTAAAGCTCATGGACTGGGAAGAATCATTGTAATGATACAACAGATGAAATAGATGAGAGAAAGCACTGGAAGTTAGCTTTCAGTGCCAAATTAGAACAGCTATTTAATTTTCTTTTGATGCACAATCTAGTTGTAAGAATGAACAGATGAAAGTGGGAGCTGTGTTTTATCATGAGAAGAAAATAAATACCTTGCTTTAGCTTGACCTTCCTGCACTAGTTGTAGTCACCTAGAGAGCTATAAAAGCAAAGCAGTGCAGAGCAGGTATCAAATCTTTTATTGAACTCCACTGCAAGTAGAAGACCAAAAATAGCCCATTTTCTCCTTTACTCCTGTTTGCGCATTTCAATAAAACTGAAAGAAACAAGACAACCTTTGTTCTTAAAGTTTCAGTGTAAATCATTTAAAAAAAAAATTCGGTGGAAAGGATTAGATATTACTCAAGGAACTCTAGACTCGTGACATACATCTTTCTTCATCTCTCTTGCTCAGTCTCTCCTTGTCAACACTTGTTTTCTCTAAGGTGTATATATATAGCAAGTAATACTACACATCCGACGTGAAGGGTTTGTTGGCAAAATTTAGGGCCCAGTTTTGCATTTCCCATAAAGGAAAATGCAGCTTGTCAGTGTTTTAGGACATTTTCTAGCTAAAGCACTCTACAGAGCTTTGATGCTATCAAGAACTCCACAAAGTGTGTTTGTCTTTGAAGCATAATGTAGGTTCGGAAACAAAAGAACAGGGAGAGAAAGACACAATGTCAATACCGGCTTTTAAAACTTAGTGATATCTGGTTTTTTGTTTTTGGGATGAACTTCAGGTTCCTGAGAGCGAGAAGTTCTTGTAAGAGTTGATGTGAACACGGAATGATCAGCACTTATGAAGTTGTGGCCACTTTTATTTATGTACCTAATAATCAACGTAGATGCCTATATTAGCACCTTGAAGTTTGATAACTCTGATATGTCAAATACATTTTCCCTTAGTCCAGTCTAATTTCCTCACCTGTCTAATTGTGAGGTTAGAAATAAAACAGTTATACCAATTTTCATGTGCTTTTTGCCTGACTGCACATGTTAAAAAAATGTTAGGTGATTTATAGCCCTTAAAGTATATAAAGCCCTTTAGATTATAGGAAGAGAAAGATTTCTGTAATAACTGGGAAAGATTAGAAATTATGTTTTCCTTCATAAGTATTCAGTTTAGTCTGGTAGGCATTTGTATTGTTAAAATCTGTTAGACATCATGTTCTTTTGTACAAAAGACTGCCTAGTCAGGTAATGGAAAACCCATAGTATATAACAATGATTCATTCACGATATTCTTTGTGACTAGTGAGCTGACAAATATGTTCCCCAGGCTGTCTTTTAGAACCAAGTCAGTTGTGGATGCTGAAATACATGTAGGCTTTCCATCTTGAATGTCTGACGACACACAAGTGACTATTTTATACTATCAGGATGGAGATAGGTAATACACACATGCAAACCACTGAAATATACTCAGTAATTGTGGGTGAAGAATAATTCTTTATATCTTTGCTCATGGAAAACTTATTTGTCATTTAAAATATATTTTTTCAAGTATTTATAATTTTCCTTACATTTTATCCTTATCTTCTTTGATTCATACAACATCTGTCATGACCAGCAGTATATTTTGTACCATTTGATACCAAAATAAAGCAAACGGTGACGTTTCATACAAATTTGCTGTGATAGCCCTCCGGTGCAGCCTGAAGAACTTTGCGTAAGCATATTGTGCACATATTTAAGTGAAATTACCAACGTCTGCATGCGTCTAGAAAGCAAGGAAAAAAGTGCTCTCCAGGATTATTGACTAGGTTTCAAAAGGAGTGAACAAAAGGTAATTTAGATTTCAAGTTGGGTTAACAGATGGGTTTACAGTTTGTAGGTGGGGAAAACTAGACTTGAACTTAACCTGTGTTTATATATAATGCTTTGCCTAGCCTAATGTCTAGCCCCAGTCTTCTCTATCTCCTTCTCAGTTCATCGTTTCTTCCCAATTTTGGTTATAAGTGATCAGCCAATTTTGAATCCTTGGCTATGTATTAAAATACAATTTAAATTTTATAAAGTATAATGCAGGGTGCTAAATTGTAGGAACGACATTTTAATGGCTTTTCTTGGAAAAAAAATCTGTATCTTCCATCTTTTTCCTGTTTGTGGTCAGAAAATGCTGAAGTACTTTTGGATTCCATTAGTTTTGTACTGTTACAGTTCTACAGCTGGTTTTACAGTGCCCACTCCTAGCTTTTGCATATATTTAACTTGTGCATATACTTAATTTAAAGCACAAGTAGTCACGTGTTGTGAGTCACATGCATAAACGTTCGTAGATTGGGTTTAATAAGACTTGTTCATATGGTCTCCAGAAAAATCATGGTCTCTATTTAGAAGTTTCTACATGTCTGTTCTAAGATTAGTCTTGCCTAAGTGATTCAGGAATACTTAGGCTCTGTGGGAATTGTTTTCTGTGAGCATGCTGAGTATGCCTTATTTTCCATTTCATCACACTAAATGTCATAGTAGGTTTAATGTGTTGCCCGATTAATGACTATGTTAAAAGTTTTTTCAGTAAAAATATTATTACAATGCATGACAAAATAATTATGTGATAATGACACTCCAGTATAACACATACTGTTGCTCAATTGCTTGATTAACAATCACTCACTGATGACAGTCAGAAACACAACTAATTGTTGGATATATTTTCAGCTTTTTGCTCTCATTCTATATAAAAGTTATTACAAAATAGAAAAATAACCTTTTGTGCTGGTGTCACCATGTTACTTGAAAGGTTATCAAAATACTGAAGTCCACTGAGAACCAAAAAATTGTATTTATCAGAAAGATAAAGACAATGATAATTAAATTATAAGCATGAAGTTCTTATACATGCCAAGCTTGTATTTCTCCTGGTCATGCACAGATGGGTTTTTTTAAGTGGTCTCACTTGTTAGGTCCATTGAATATACTCGTCCTAGTATGTACTATCTTATCTTCTGAAAGGTGCTTGACAAATTTATCCAACTATTTATCTAATTTTGTCAGGTTTTCTTTGAAAGTGGAAATTAGATGACCTTTAAATAATGTTTTAATCTAATAAATGACTTGAAATTAAGTGACTTGAAATAAGCCAAACAAAACATGAAATGTACTCAGGATTAGAGTCTTGAGTAACCTGCCTGCTTCTTTTACTACGTAGACTTGATATAAAATGTAGTTCAATCTTGCTTCAGTGGATCGGCTTTTGTTTTGCTTCACTCTGTGTGAAAGGAAAATCATTCAGTGGAATTTAGACCCTAGTAATACCAATGAGTTCTGTCGCTCACGTCAGAGGCCAAGATTTCACCAAATATGTGTGACAAAACACAGCATGTTTTTAGAATCACAATGTTGGGAATTTAAATTCCCTTTTAGTTGCATGGTGCAAATCTGAAATAATTCCATTGACCTCAGTAGATCCATTGCAGATTTCTATCAGTCCAATCAAAAGAAGACTTTAACCAATGGCTGTAAACTAAAAGACAATGTAAATTTCTCAAATCTCTTGCTCTTAACAAGAAAGAAACCAAGCTGATGTCTCCAAATCTTTAGCATTCTTGCCTACCCAAAAGACACATTCACATGGTTAGATTAAGGCCCCAGATTTGTGTCAAACCTATGATAATGTCTTTGAGCCTACACAGAATTAAATGATTGCTGTCCTCGCACCACAAAACTTGGCAGTAACCTCTTCGCCCTCAATTTTCAGTCCTAACTTTATAGAAACTCGAATTCTCTTTTCTTTTTCCCATTTTTGAGTCCTTGGTCATACTCCCAAATAAGGAAGCCCAGCCAACCACAGAAGGCGTCTGTCCAGCTGGCAAAAATCTGCTGCTCAGAACAACAGCCTGCTGCTCTTGCCCTGCCTCAGCCTTGCAGAGAATAAGGAACTGCACAGCACACTAAAACAATTGATAATTCAGCTCCCCTCTGCGTACTAAGCTCAGGCTCGAATCTCAGTACTCCCTCAGTTACCATGGATCTTTGCACCCAGACTGAAGCTAGAGAGAGCACTGAGTTCCAAAATCTTTTGAATGTTTTAGAGGGTTGCTAAGTTTATTTGCATTTCCAAACTGTTTGCTACTAATTTAAGCCCAAGATTTTTGGTTTGTTTTGCTTTTTTTTCCTTTTTCTTCTTTTTTTTTTTTTTTTCCTTCCCCCAAAGATGATTCAGTACAAAAACATGTTTCCATATATTAAGGGAACTCTGATATACATTTGGGATAGATTTTCTCCCCCTCCCCGCCTTAACTTCAGTGGGGGCAGAATAAAGCCTACAATAGGGGTTTTTTTGTTAACTTGTTTTCCACTGTTTTGCTATAGTTTATTTTCTCCACTATCTCTGCTTTTTTCGTGTCTGAACATGAACTCACTCAGACTCAAGTGATGCCGAACTTCTAAATCTATTCTGAGTGGGTTTGAGATGAGGCAAACAACATTTTATTGGAAATGTTATGTCATAGTAACAAATGCCTATGGATTAGTTAGTTTATTTCCAGGACCTCACGGGCTATACATTGCTATTTATAATTTAACTTTCTCAAGCAGCCACGACTGTGTTTATGTTACCATGGTGTTACTTGCCATACTTGAGGGTGGATAGTAAATGCTATAATTGAAAATAGATACTCCCACTGAAGGAAGTGTAACAGGTGGTTATGTTTTTATTTAATGGTGCTGCAAGCATAATACTAGTTAAATGTGGATACCTCTAGCCCTGACTTTTCGCCAAGACATTTTCAGACATGCCAGTTTGTCTTTAGTGACCAGAACCGGAGTAAACAACATGAGTGATTTGTCTTGTGACAGTCCAAGGAATGTCAGTGGCGATCAGTGAGTGTCCTCCACTTCAGAAAGCAAGTGTCCTTCTGCGGGAGAACAGGAGATGCTCTGAGGCTCCATCTCATCCTTCTGGGGACCGTAGTCTGCATAAAACTCTAATGCCTTAAGAATATTTGAGGAACAGTGATTGCTGTTTCCTTCTGATTTCCTCATATGAGCCCACTTACCTCATCTCCTCTCTTAATTTCCTTCAGTTGTCCACTGTAAGGGATTACACATCTGTTTTGAGGTCTGCCCTGTCTTTATATTATGTGGCTTAATTTGACGTTAGCTTGTACGTACCTTCCTGGTGTTGGCAACACACATGCTACTGGCAAAACTGTTCAAACCATTCCCCTCTCACAACCATCAGAATAGCTTTTGATTAAATTTTGTTAACTGCCGTAAAATCAGTTAAATATTTTGTATATAATATATAAAATCTATAATACATAAATAATAATATAAATAATATTTAATATGAATACATATTTCCATTCTTCAGAGTAAAATGACAGAAACATAGGGATATTATCCCAGATTCTCCTAAATATTTAAGCAGGAAAAAAAAGGATTAGGATGGTAGATTTTTCTCTCAGAAATATTCTAAAAGGGGAAAATTAAATAATCCAAAATAGCAGTATTGTTTCACACTCTCTACTTACTGCAAAAAGTCATATGCCCAAGAGTATTAAGTAACCAAGTATGAACACTTCAGTCAGGATAGTATGGTTATTATCAAAGGCATTCGTAAAATACGTTTTGATAGAATCATACAAAAGATACCTAATTGGTGCGATTGTATGAACAGTAAAGTGCAGAGTAGAGATTCTTGCATGAGTTCTCACAGCAGTCTCCTGTTCCTGATTTTTGTACCTTTTTTAGAAGTAGCTGTCAGACTTCTGTCTTTACTCTGTTAAGTTTTGTTAGGCTAATTGGATCCTCCAATTTTTCATATAGCTGTAGGATATAAAATATGTAAAATGCATTTGCATCAGCAGGGATGTTACGTGCATATATAGATTTTTCTCTGGAACTCAGTTCAGGGCTGTTCCTCAGTTTTTCTTCCGCATTTTGCCAAAAGAATTAAGCAAAGCCAGAAAAAAAAAAAGTGGTTCAGAAGGCAGTATGATTTGTCATATTTTGGTTTTAAGCTGGTTTACATTGGCTTCAAATGTTAATGTTATTTAAACCAGTATCACTTCCTGTGTACACAAGAGAGAGTCAGAGTTTACATCTTAAAGCTTTGCAAGGAGGTCCTTAAGGCCTTTTACATGCTTCTAGTAATAGCTTTCCTTTCCACAGGTTGTTATACTTAGTATCTTTGTTTGTAGGCCTTTTCCACATGTAATAATTTTGGAAGTTAGACTTGCAAATTATGTCAGCTACTTTAGCTTTCTAGGCTTACCTTACAGGTAGCAGTTGATTGACTTTATTGTTACAGAAAAGCTGAGGACATTCCCTAGGGCCACTTACAAAGTTCCATGTAACAGTAAGCATGCTGTAAAGCATTAGTCTTTGCAGTATTCATGCATATTTAATGGTAAGGAAAGAAGAAGAAAACTCAGCATTGTAGCCAATCCAAACCTTTGACAAAAACAGTGAGTTAAGAAAAAAAAGCTTTGGGTTTGCAAGACATTTTTGATCAAATGAAATAAAAACCGCAGTACTGAAGGTGATTAATATAGATTAGTGTATTATGTTTGTTATGAATTGTGTCATAGATCCTTGCATCCAAACAGAAGTTCACTCTCAAGCTTGGGGTTTTAACTGTCTTGCTGAGTTACCCCTGTTGAGCTGGCCCTTCGCCTGGTCCTCTTGTAGGTGTAGGACCTCTGCTTTGTTTTGGTGCTGGTGTGCAGTCTGAAAGTCACACAATCCTTGCTTAAACCACTGGTGCCCTGGAGCTGCCTAAATCTCGTTTAAAATAGACTGTTCACCTGGGAAATAACTAACTAGCATTTCTAACCGGTGTAGCCCGTGTGGGCACACGAGTCTTGAGTGAGAATGCTGTTTTAGCAAAGTCTTCATCAGTTACAGACCAGAATGTTGTCCTGATGTTTATGAAAGATTTGCCATTGTGCTCTACCAGGCTTCATTTTGTCAAGTTTATATCTGGTTATTCTGTGCTTTTCTTAAACAGTTGTCTTTTAATATTCATTCTTAACAGTCACAATTCTCTGCGTGAAATTCTAGCTTGGATTTTTCTTAGTGTTGATAGGTGGTTGCTGATGTCCCCTCCATCTCGCTCCGAGTATTCATTTCTGGTCTCTTTCTTCTTAGCTCCAGGTTAGGCACTGCAGTGCGAATGCTCCATGCCTCTTTGTCCAAAACAAGATTTTAACCCGTTCTGTCAGCTAAAAGAAAATAAATAAAACAAGGATGTATTCAGAGGGCATTTTTCAGAGAAAGGAATTTAATAAATAATAAGGTTATATAGCAATAGACAGAATTCCCTTGCTCCATCAGTTGACAGTTAAAAGCATTTTCCATTTTTTTGCAACTGGAAATATAAGAAAGCTACGTAGGAAAAGAAGTAGACTTGCTGATTAATGAAAACTTTGCTATTCTTTAAATATTTTATCATGTAATCACTGACACTAAAATAATTACAGAGCTGTTGGTGTACATTTTTGCCTTCCTTATTCTGCAAACCCTTATTTTTCTTTTGCACTTCTGACACCTTCCAGTCAAGAGTTTCAAAGAAAAAGGACTTTGACTCCATCCGCATACCAGTTCATCACCCCGCTGATTTATGTGTGCAAATTATTTGCATATGTCAGATTGAGACATACACAGTTTTGGAGGCAGAGTAAACTTTGCAAGTTGACGTGGAAGGTTAGTCTCAGTAAGTCAGCTGAAGATTGGGTCCCTTGTGTCCTTTCTGTAGCAAATTAGTGCACTGTATCTGCTTATAATATTCTAGTAAACAGGGAAAGAAAAGTGATATTATCAAAGTTTAAAAGATGTGGAGCATCAGTAGACTTTTTTTTACCATTTCCCACACTTGCATATTGATACTAGTTTAAAACTGTTTTTCTTAGGCTTCAAATACCAAATATTTCTTCATATTTTACAATTTTGCTGATGAGATGAAAGGTTCAAAACCAAAGTAAAGAGTTACTAGGTTTGTTCCTATTAAATCTTTAGCATTTTTTGATAAACTCGAGTTATATAAATTCTGTGAATCATTTCTTGATGAAAACCAGTGTTTCATTTTATCTGTCTAATGAAGTTGCTGGGGAGGTTCACATGAGGGAGGTGCTGTCACGAAAATGCAAAGGCTTGTGGGTGAAATAAAACCATTCTGACATAATAAATATGGGATCCTTTTCAGGCAGGCTCCAAACAACTTTACAAATAAATCATTACCTTGATGTAGGATGGCACTGTGGTGCGTATTGCATTGTTGTAAGAATGAGGACTAACTAGCCCAAAATTGAAGGCTCATGTACTGTATTCCTAAGGAACCATGAACTGGTAACATGGGAGGTCTTGTTTTCTCTCAGTTGGCCTTTTGAGATATTTCTCTATTATTTTACACAGTTAAGTCTCGTGTCCCTAGTACTACCTCTATATGCTTTCCCAAGTAGAAGCAATAACAGTAGGGGCTGCATGATATGGACTAATTAGCGGTGAACTGAGGGCTGTTTGGTTCCTCTGCCTGTCGAAGACCATGGTGAAGCCTATATTTTCATCCCTGAATTCTTCCGTCTGTCAGGTGCTGAGGTGACCCGATGGTGAACTGAGGCTAAAGAATTTTAAGCTGGTGTTCCAGGTGTTCATTGCCACCAGGGTCAAGGAGATAAAGTTACTCAGCCTCTCATCTAATCAAGAGTTGCTCTCTTAAGCATTGCAAGCTGCAAGTGATCACTGTAACTCTGTATCCTCTCTGCTCTGTGTTCTCTCTTTTTTCCCTTTGTACTCTCTATAATATGCCTCCCACTCACTCTTTTAAATCCTTTTTGTAGGAGGTTAATTACAAAGATGTAGCTTTCCATCCTTGTTACGTTCAAGTTATCACTTGTTCTTTTTATATATTGTTCTTTGGGGATTTTTTTTTAATAAGTTGTGGATGAGTATGCTACCGTCGTTAATAAGTATGTTGAACACTTTAAGACCTAGCACAAATTCCTCTGGGACTTCACTGGTGTCCTCTCTCCAGTGAGAAAAATTACTTGTCTATTTATTTACTTTTTTATCGTATCTTTTAAACAATGCTTTATCCATGTAAGACCTTTCTTCTTATCACATGGGAAATTGGTTTCTTTTAGAAGATCTGAGGAGTGACCTTGGCAAAACGGGCTTTTGATATTGAATTGGCCCATATCAGCTGGGTCTTCTTTGTCTGTTGACCCCTTCAGAGACAGATTAAGATGTGACTTCTCTTCACTAAAGCAGTGTTAACTTCTTCCTCTATATTTATGCATCCAAGCTGTGCGTTTCACACATTTTTATTTTTTTTCTTGCATAATAGGAATCACCCTCATGCGCGCTTTCTCAATTTTCTGTTCTATATGTTGAATTGATGACAGTAAATGAAAAGCATATGAAAAGCAGATTAACACAACTTCTGTCTTACCTGGTGAAAGTATAGAATTTTAATTTAATGCCAACACAATATATTAATTGTAAGCATAAAGAGGGAGAATTCCAATTAGGGTACCAGCTGATACTTTGGGTTTTCTTAGCGTGGCTACCCGCTTTACTTCATTTAAGCACAAAACTTTGATAGAGGATTTTTGATTACTTTTTTTTAATGCTTATTCATTGAAATCATTGACTACTGGGGACTGCTTCTTAAAGAGAACAGGGAGTTAGCAATAATGATAACAGGCTTTCGGGGGGGTTTATTAATATTTTTGGCAAGCAATATTTGTTAGTGGTGTGCAACAGTATTTCCATATTATAAGTTGTTTTGCCAAGTGCTGGTTGGGAGTATGTCATGTACCTTAGTTCCCATTAGGAGCTGAGTACTCTTCTGTCCGTTTTATCTCTGGAAGGAATTAATGTAAATTTCAGATACCAGCTCTTGTAGGATGCATGTAATTTAAACCAACAGGGTACTGTGTTATGAGACATGATTCTTTTGTTTATCTAGGCTTTGTCATTTCCAGTAGCAAACATTGTTCTGTTGTCGTTTCATCACCACAGTCCTAGTTCATGCCCAAAGCACACAGAATTGGCAGTCTTGAAAACACATAAATTTCCATGTCCATGTTTAACTTTTATTTGTTCTTACACTTTGCTATAACCTCCTCCCACTGACTGTAAATCAGTAAGTGGAAAGCACACCACGTACACTATCTGCAGCCAAGCATTTGATGTGGTTGTAATTAATTGACAGCATTCCTATAGTCTGCTGATAAGCAAGATTAGTGCCCTTCTCAGGTCCACTTCTACTCACAGGGAAGTCAGTGGGAGTTTCCCTTCTTTTGCATTAAGAATGCAAAAATAAGATCCCGAGAGAGAGTTAATTGAATGAGGAGCTGTGTGTGAAATACAAGACAAATTCTGTACTGAACTGCACTCTGTAGAACTCCATTGGCTTTAAGTAAAGTGGAAGAAAATCTAGTAATTTATCTATCAGTGGGAAATGAGGATGTGTCTGCAGGCGTGTGAATTTTGAATTAAAGATTTACCTCAGTTGTGGTGCCTTTGAATTGTGGTAATATATTAAATCAGTTTGCAATATAATCAATGGACCAAGTTAATAGCAACCATGTTAAAAATTCTAATTAAGACAGCTAGTTTTGCAGTAAGAACATACTAACCTGAAAATAAGTTTTCTAAGGTAAGAGCAAATGTTAAAAAGGAAGTAGTATTTCTGTGGACTACCAACTACTGTCACATCAAAATCTCACGGCCTTGGAAAAGCAAATACAGCACTGCAAAACTTTCTCTGACATATTTCCATCTTTCACACGTATATCAGAGGTATATTGGTTGCATATAATGGTCAGAAGAAAGCGGGATTGGGTAAAATAAAAATGCACCATCAAAAGCTGATTGCCACGTAATAGCTGACCGGCATTTGAACACAGCACAAGGTTTGCTTTAGGAAGGTATGCTTTCAGGTTACACATACTTACATTTTCTTCCTGGAATGATATAGGTCTCCCTGCTACTATTTGTATGACACAATGCCAGAGAAAAACCACACCCGATTTTGTGATTCAAGCAAGCGCTTTTTGTCTTACTCTCCCACAAAGTACTGCAAGTCATTTTTGCATATGACACTCATGTGTTCGTTAACTCTGTTCTATCAGAGGACCGAATTATCTTAGAAAATTCACACTGTTTCCTAGGGACTTTTAATGAAATTGTGGAATGGATGATTTGATAAATGGTATGTAATATGGACAAATTGGCACAAAATGAAGCAAATTTTTGTCCAGTCGGTAGATTTCTAGGAGAGATGAGCCTGGCTTGGTAAGCACTAATGCATTTTTATTTTTTGGCACTTGTTACTTTACTGCATCAACTTCTTTAGCAAGTGAGTTAATAGTAAAAAAATTATTCATACGGACCTCTGTTCTGGAACTCAGGCAATTTCATTGTCTTCTCTTGATAGAAAAATCTTAAAACTTGTTCTCTTCAGGAGAAAACCTGTTTTCCTCACAAGAAAATGAAATCATTCCCATCTACAAGTGCAGGAATTCTGTCAATCTCAGT
Organism: Chionis minor; assembly: GCA_013398295.1. Lineage (NCBI taxonomy): Eukaryota > Metazoa > Chordata > Aves > Charadriiformes > Chionidae > Chionis > Chionis minor. Next base: position 417,130 of record VZSF01007150.1, read on the forward strand.
TATGCTCCACATTCAACTAGGAATGACATCAGTAGATATTGGGACCTTTTTGTTTTGCTGGTCATGCTGGTCATGCTCTCTTGTAGTGGCTGCAGTCCTGAAACTGATGGCCCACGGAAGCCTTCGCTCCCAGTAATGGGGAAAATATGCCCATATAATAATCTTCTGAATCATCTTATATAAGGTGTAACCGTAGTCTGAGACAGAATTACAAGCCACCAAAACATGCAAATCACATTTGTGTGAGTGACAGGGAGAGGGTGTCCCTGTGTTTAAATAGGGCATTACTCAAAATAGTACTATTCCAGCTTTCCATGGGAAAGTACTTTCTGTTCAGTGAGATGTTTTCTTTCTCTACCTAGTCATCAAAAACACCATCAATCCCCTTTCCAGTGAGGCAAGCTTCTGTGGAATGTGACGTTTGTTATTTTCCTTACCTGATAAGAGCTGTATACCTAGATTTGTACAGAATGTAACCCATACTTTTTTTTTTTTAATGTTTTTTATGCTTGTAAAGGGGCTTGTTCAGGAGAACATAGCCCCAAAAAATTTATTTTCTCTGGCTAGATGCAGGAAAGGTAAATTCACTCTTTCTATTGTTTTTGAGTACCTTAATGCAGGGCAGGAAATAGGAGTGAGTCTGCTGGAGTCATGAAATAGAGTATATGGTTGGAAATAATGCAAAGGTTATCCCTTGCTCATATTTCTGCCTCTGTTGAAAATAAAGAACATTATTATAGCTTTCAACTTGCGAGTGAAATTTCAGAATTTATTTATTACAGAGATAGAATATACTCTGTATATGATAATAGTGCTACCAATTTATTGAATGTTTTTGGTGGGATTAACAATGTAAAATTAAAATCTATATAGGCTATAAACATATTCAGCCAGCTACCCTCCTGGATCTTCAGGCTCAATCTTCTTTTTTCTGCATGCACGGAATTTGTACAAGCATGAAGAATTTCATACCAAGACATAGGACTGACTGTCAAACAAGATTCAGTGAACAGAAGTGAGAAACTTTACCCCCCTCAGTATTCAAAAGTGTAACTGCATCACAGATATATCATTGCATATTAGTCTATAAAAAGAAGATTTAAAATGTTATAGAACACAGGAACTAATGTGTCCGTTTTATGTGAATTTACATGGCTTCAGTTTATCCTGTAAAATGAAATGTTCTTATTCTTACCATTTATTTTTCTTGCAGTTTTTATTAGTTTAAACATTTAGGATGAGCCACCGATTCAGTTGGAAGTTCTAAAGGGAATGTATTCCTTGCAAGTATTAGTACCAGTGTATATGTCCCCCTGAACATCAAATTAATAGTTTGAGTCATGGAGGTTAAAAGGAATTTTAAGTGCTGCTTTAATGAGGACAGACACTAACATCTTTTGATACCTTGTGTCGAATTTAAGTAGTATGCCTATCTGATATACTATTATAGTGGTGCCCGCTAGTGCTTCCATAATTATGGGCCTGTCAGCATTTCCATTACAAACCCCTATATTACAGCTGAAAATATCACTCCAGGATGAAGTTTCGTACAAAAGCTTTCAGCCTTGAACGAAGAAGCTTTCAAAATTAATGTTGCTGCTTCTCCAGTTAAAAAATAAAGTTTTGCTGTTGCTTGCTCTACCCTGTATTAATGTCTTGTTTTCGGGGAAAAAAACCCACGGGATCAAAATACTGATGTTTGTTTCCTGTAGCATGAATATGACACATCCAAAAGATAAGAATTGAAAGCTCAATGCTTTTATTTAACCACAAAAAGGGGGGGCAGGAAGCAGCACAAGCAGGAAAAAGTACATCTGCAAGCTGCCACTCAGTTCATACCCACTTCATTTGCAACCTCTACCAAGATTTCAGTAGCCTATATCCTTTTTCGTAGATTACAAAACAGCAATAAAATTATAATTGTGGCTTTTACTAACATAGGCTGGTTTCAAAATCATTATTTAAGGGTTTGAGGACAAGCATTTAGAATTAGGAGGCACCAAAATTAATATTGCCCATACAGTTTTGGCTTGCCTGCTTTTTGAATGTATGTTCCATAAAACTGGTTCCTAGTAAGGCTGGATGGTGCTTGAGAGAATGCCACTTTTTCATTATATAATTTTTTCTCTTTGTATCCACTAACTTACTACCTATCTGAAGTTGAAACCACTGACTATCATGGTTTTGAGTGATGCTTATCACTAAAGTGTCTGAATGTTTTACTAAACATTAATCAATTTATTTTCATTACACTTTTGTAAAATGAACAACTTTTCTAATTTTACAGATGACGAACATCTGTATTGAGAAATGATAGTTGAAAATATTAATTTATTTTGAATATTTAGCACTTGAAACATCATTTTTCAGAGTGGAATTATATAGCCCATTTAAAACTCAGCTCTCAGACTTTAGCTACTTTAGCTATCTGGTAAATATTTAGCATTTCTTTGAATCAGATCTCGTGCATCAAGTAGGATATTTAGATGAGGAGGAACAAGGAGATGGCAATTGCTTGTAAAGAACTTGGGTTTAATTCATTTGCCTTGTGTTACCTAGGTTGCTTAATTTCTGTAATTTCTCGTTCTTATGCATCACAACTGGCTACTGTTGTGCTGGCGATGCCCAGAGGACAGGCGCTGATGTGGATTCTTCAATTCATATGACCTTGAGCTGGCACAGTTTTCCTTTCCCAGTATGTTTTTCAGCTCTTCAGCAAATGGAGCAGAAGCCCTATGTAAAATCATCTACATTAATATGCAACTACCTCGAATAGGGAGAAAAAGTGGTACATGATTATTTAATTGTGACATAGTGTTAATGACCCAAGTGCATTAATATCCAATAAGCCATCCATCACTTTTCCGTAACTCTTGAATGCCTGGCTTTAGAAGCTTGGTAAGATTTCCTTAAGCATAGCTCTTGTTTGTCATTATTTTGGGGGCTTTTAAAATGTTTTGAGGAAAAAAAGCTTGACTATATAGCCTCATGTGAGCTGCTGTCTGTATTATCATCAGTGTTGGAACCTTGAGGTGCACTGTGCAGACTTCTGCACTTGAGATAATGGAGCATAATGGATAAAATAATCATTCAAACTGTACATGATGACATATGATGGAAGAGAATAAGCAAAGGAGAATAAACAATAGAAAAAAAACGTGATAATATAAAAGGAAAACATATATCCTATATATAGTAGGATCTGTGAGAGGCTTGAGAGCGCGCAATAAGCACATAATATTTTGATAATTCATCTGGAAAGCTCTAAAAAGCTTCTGTTGAGAATATGGAACTGTAATTGCAAAGGCTTGATTTTAAAGGTTTATATTTAGCCAAGGGGCTAATTATGAATAGATTTTCACGTGAACAGCATAAGATAGGTATTTATGCAAAGAGTACATCTGTCGAATTTCAAGTCCCTTTTCTAGCCCACTCTAGGTATGAGAGCTTTCCAAAGAAAAAAAAGAAAAGACATTTATTTCTAACACAATGATTCTTTTTTATTTAATAATTACTGTTATTCTTACCAGCAACTGAAACATTCCTGAGCCATTTTGATTGCCGCTTTCTAAGCCCAAAATAGAGTAAAACATTCATGCAGCTAAAATTTAGCAGAGTTGTTACCAACAAGAGAACAATCTCTTCTTAGGGAAGTTGGCAGCAAGCGTAATGATAGGTAATCTGTTACTTGCCCTGCTTATAGTTTAAATAGGTACCTCTTCAATATGAGTGGTTCATTTTAGTATTACTGTTGGCATAAGGTTTAAATACAATTCAATTCTGTTAACAGAAAAATACTGCTACTTATTTACACAATATACTGCCTATGTCAATGTTAAAACAAATAGTTGATGGTAACATAAACTTGTGTTTTACTTAACTGGCAATGACCTGCTACAGTATCAACAGTGTTGCTAGCAATATAAACAGTACAGCCAGTAAATACACAACACATTCCCTAAACCGGCTTCACTGGAATCATTGTCAGAGCAGTATTTTATAAAGCGAAGCTGCCAGCTGCTTATGGTATTTTAGGCCAGATTCATGCAGACAGTGGCCGCCTTCAAGTCAAATACAGATCAGTAGGAGCCAAGAATGGTTATTTGGCTTCTTTAGCTTTCATTCTAAAAAACAGTAAATAAAACAAAAAGTCAAAATTAGCTGGAGTTAAGAAGGAGCTGGGAGCATAGCTACACTTTGGAGTGCAATAATGCAGTCAGTTATCTACACCTGGATTATCCGCAAACGTTAGTCTGGATGTTGGAAACAATCTGGCCATGGTAGCCCAGCGCAATTCAACCAAACAAATTAGCCCAAACAGAGCTTGCACTGCAGTAAATGTCTGTATTATTCTTTATCTGTATTATTCTTTATTTTCTTGTTTTTCATAGATGAATTATTTACTAACCCATAAATCTTACCTTCTTTCAGCATCCTCTTCATATAACCTTCTAAAAACACATCTAATCTTTCATTTCAAGAAAATTTAAGGTTGTTCCACTTCTTTGAGCTTCTCACTTTGTAGGCATTCATACAGATCTTTAAGCTGATGCTGTTCTTGGAGAGGCTGTCTAAGATGAATTTCTTCTGTGTTTTAGTGTATTTCTGGAAGGATAAAATACAACAATTTTGTTCGTGGTTTTGTATTCTTGCAGGGGCAATTGCAATTTCAGGAATTTCCACAAGGTTGTTGTGACATCTAGAAAATTATTTTGAAGCCAATATCTGATGGTAACCTGAGGATTCACTTCATGTCACTTTTTCTTTCTGATGTCACTGGGAGGAGAAAAGTCAGTCAGATGGCTTTAATGAAACATTTGATTTACGGATGAGTGGAGAGGCGATCATGTCTCTGCAAGTTTCCCTTTGGGATTGCTTGCATTTTTACACTTGGGAAAGTGCATATTGTGCTCTGTTGTTGCCCTGAATGCATGTCTTCCCCAGGATGAAATAGTCATGCCGCAGTGACATCTTCCAGTTAATCACGTGGCAAATGTGGAAAACTGTTTCACATCGTACTGACTTCACAAACACCTTAGCTGCAAAGGTAAAAGCATCCGTTTTGTAAAAGTTGATAGCTTTGTGGTATAAATCTCACCAATAAACAGAGGGAGAGAAAAGAATCTAAAAATGGAATGGTAAAGAATAGTATAGCCTTTCATCCCCGCATGATTACCTTTAATAGTAAGTGGAAAACCAATGCTAGTTTTATCTTCCTGATGTAATGAAATACTGAATTATCCTTTCATTTCCACAGGCAAAAAAAAAAAAAAAATTGGGAAACTTGATCCTTCAAAGGCATTTATTCATATGAATGAATCTTTAGTCATTCTGCTCTCTGTGACAGGGAAGTCATTTGTGGAATAATTGGGGTTGTCAGGGCTTTGTGGCAGAGTAGAGGACTAGAATAACAGTACAAGTAGCAAACCTCAAATTCAGACCTTCTGGCTACAGAAGAGCACATTGTGTGTCTTTCTGTTGTGTGCGTTATGGCCTATAGGAAAAACATACCCTCTTTTTAAGAAAACGGCCTTAGCAAGTTAAGGCAGTGTACATAAAGCTTGGTGCTCCGGTTTGTGTGAGCTCTGGCACAGAAAATGAAGTGACCTTCAGGGAGCCAGCTGCAGTTAGAGGATTCTGAACCCTGTCCTGTGGTCAGTGTAGCACCGCAAGTTTCCTAAATTTTGCTTAGAAGACCACCAAGAGGCCATCAGCTCTATAATGCCATGCAGTCATCCTTTTTCTCTCTGCCATATTTTCTACATAAAAGAGAACTCAAGGAAGGTGGAAGACTGATAGGAGAGCTGGATCTGCTAGATTTGTACCAATGGGAGGGAACTATGTGACACACATTTGCTATATGTGGAATTCCCTGATGTTCGTTATGGCAGTATAGCCAGATAATGTAGGAAAAAATAGCAAATACGAATCCAAGGCTGAAACTCTGACTTCATTTGCTCTCTTCCACACACTCTAAGTCAGGTGCTATAATACAAATCTTCTCTTCGCAGTAACTCAGGAAGAACAAGGTGATGGGAATCCTCTGGGTTGTGAAAGAAGAGCTCTGACCCTTCACTAAATTAAATTGAATTAAGCAGACTGCCCTTTTGGAAGGCTTGTTTGGTTGTCAGAGCTAAGCTTTTGTAGTCTATGTTGATGGTCATTATGTGTTTGTATGCTAGAAATTATTTGAAAGAATAAGAAAATAAAGCTATAATCAGTCATGCTTCCCAGACACTGTAGTTTTAATATCACTAAGTGCCATGGGAAAATTACATGAAAACACTGTTTTGTCATCCAGCAGCCTTGAATGAAGACTTGCATCTTTCCCTAAGTGAACTTTGTTTTGCAACCCTAACTATTCTTCTGTGTTCAGGCTTCACTTTAAATACCTTTAATATTTTTAAATAGTATTTACTGATTATGCAGTTTAAAGAAATAAGTTGCAATCAAAAAAAAAATTTTTTTTAATTTTTTTCGTTTTGGCATTAACTATTATTTTCAAGTCTGTTGCACTATCTGTTCTATTTTATTGTAATGCCTGGGGTATTTCTTCTTTATAAAGTAACTTCACTTATGTATCTTAGCTGCTTATTTGGTGTGAGCTGTTTGGACATCCAGGTTATATCGGGAACTATTGAGCTATTCAGAACCATGGTAAGAGAATGGGCACACGACAGGTTTAGTATAGTCAACTAGAGTATACACACTCAGTATATAAAGCCATAACTGCTTGTACACACGCACGCATCCCACTGGAAATGCCAGATTTCTTCCCACATATTGCCCTACTTGTCAGCATTTGTGCTCTCAGCAAGACGACCATTTGGCTCCAACAGAAGTAACGCCACAAGCTTCCCACAGTCAAACTGATAGTTGGCTCTCAGTGACAGTTGTGACCAGTTAAGACGGCAAATTTCTCATTACCGTCCTTTCAATCAAAGAGTAGAATGTAATACATTAATTTATTTGGTTTTAACTAATTGTGTGCAGCCCAGATAGAAGAAAAGATTCGAGAAGTACTGTTTGGCCTGCTTGTCTGCAGTGGCAGGGGCTGGCTTTGATAATCCAAGATTGGGAAGCAGGTATATCAGATCCTGATAATCAAGGAAGATGCAGCTGAGGAATACGCGAACCCCGCTGTGACACTGTCTGTCTCTCATTTGTCTGAGGTGCTGGGTGGCAGTTCAGCCGTGGCAGTGAGGAATTCGGAGCGCGCTGCCTGCCCAGATGGTTATCTGCTTCTCAGGAGAATGGTGCAGTCCATACCAAGCACAAGGCAAAACAACAACAAAAAAAGAGAAATCGAGAATTTAGGTTTCAAAGTTGACCAACTAACCATTAACATTCTTTATATGTATTCATTCTACGCAGTGAATGTGAGAGGGAAGAATGGGATATTATAAAGAGTAATGAGGGGCTGGAACGTGACAGTGTGCATCCTTGCAGTAACAGTTTGCCGTGAGCTCCCATTAAACCTGTTCTCTGAACTACCTAGCTAAAATATTCCTAGACAAGTTCCAGATCCCAGGCCCCGCTTAAAATAACGCATTCTAGAGTTTTCCCTATTTTGGGAACACCGAATAGATAGTGTGACACCCCCTCCCTCCCTTCCCACCCCAAAAGCTTTCGAACATGTAAGAGATTTACATTAAAACAGACCTGAGAAACAGTGCACGGGAGCACTTAGGTTTGTTAGGAAATTCTTCTCTGTGCATTTGCCTAGCCTTTGAGCTGTAGAATAAAGCACTGAGTTTTCACATTAAAGTTTAGCGTTAGCTGGTTAACAAAACTGGTAGTTCATAAAGCTTTTAGAATAAAAACTTATTTCATAAAAAGGTTTCACTCTCACATGCCTGTAGAAATAGTAGAAACCATCTAAACCAGTATAAAAGCAATGTTAGAACTTAGAAATAATACTATTATGTACTGTTATGAATATTTGACTGAACCACATGCATTTAAAAGTCTGTTAGACTAAAATTTGATTACTGACCAACCTGTAAGACCAGTTTGGGCATGGACGTTTTTAGTGAGATGAATTCATGTTTTAATCTTTTCTTCCACCCTTTTCCTTAATTATACCTTTCTGCGTTTCCTAAGGAATATTTTACAGCCACGTAGCATATGTCAAAGAATTCTATAAACTTTTCTGAATTTTTTATTTTTATGAAAAGTAATAAGTTTAGCAAACAGGCAGTCGATGAACTAGAAGGCGGCCAAACTGTGTCGACGTGCAACAAGTTTGTGTTCCTGCTGTCTGCTCTTTCTTCACACTGTAAAAAATAAAAAATCTATGAGACAAAGAGCTTTCGTTGGGTTGCCATTGCTACAGCAACCACTTCCTCTCCATGAGTGTGAACCAGTGACTTGTTGAGAGTTTGTGTCTGGGGTAGTAGAAGGCCATCGGGTAGCAGGGAAGGAAGCAATGAGATCTTTTAAACTGTATTGTTAGACTAGGTGAGGGGGGTTTTGTTTAGCTTTTGTGTGCGTGTGGTTTTGTTTGGTTTTTAAATTATTGAGGTCTACAGCTGAATGCTCCAGCTGACTCTCTGACTTTTGCACAAACCCAGCTTTTTCTAACATGTTTGCATTTAAAGTCTTTGAGCTGTATGTTTTCCATTTTAAACATGTCTTTGGTAGCAGATTACAGCCCAGAGTACTTGCGTAAACTGTAACCACGTGACTATGGCAGAGCACTGTGCTGCAGTATGAAGGACCAGAGAAAGAAAACCAGGTTCTCTGTGGAGAGATCTTATCTATTTATACATTTTCTTGTTATGGTTTTCAGCTTTACTCCCTGGTGCTACTGTACACCATGAACTCTTATACCCAAAGGATCTGTTCCAAATGACGCAGCTGGCTCTAACTAATGAGGAAGTGGTTAACTTTGGAGTAGAAAAGCTGTTTGTTCACTTACGTATAAAGCTCTCTGGGAGTCAACAGGAGAGTCTTTCCACTAAACTCAACAGGATTGGTTCCAGCCTAAGTGGTCTTTTAGAAAATTCTCTGTAGCAGAAAGTTTGAACACCAAAGAAAATTCCTCGTGGTGGAAAGAAAGATATTCCCACTTACAAGTACTGAGAAATTGTTTTATCTGTTACTTCTGGTATACAAGCTACTTCAGAAGAGCACCCAGCCCAGCACAGAACTGGGAGCTACTCATTCTTCTGCTCTCTCTGGTGATCATGACCGCTATTGCTGGTATCCAGCAGAGGCAGGGCAGCAATATCTAGAGTAACCTAGAAGAGTTTTTTAGTTCTCTGGTATATAGTTAAGGCTCCATTTGTAGCACTGGATTCTCCTACATACTGCGTATCTTCAGTGATAGATTGCCAGCTACAACCTACAGCTCCCGTATAACAGGACCCTGGGTATCTCTGTGGAATGTAGAGAGATTTATTTGCTGTGTAATTTTGAGAATTTATATCCCATTTAACTCAAGCATTATTACTGTAAATCTGTTAGTATGTGTAACTTCGTTTGAGAAAGGGAATTACCTTTCTGTGCGTATGCATACAACGATGTATTTTGACCATGTGAAGTTTTGAGGGATTACGTTTGGTCCCTAAGAAATGTTTGAGTTTTTAATGAAATTGTCGTAAGTTGGTTTGCAGTCCTTCAATTTACTGGATTGATCAGAATAATTCTGTTGTATTATTTATAATAGGCTATGGCAGACACTATGCACTATTTTGATATCTGTTTTAAAATATTCATTGGCATTTTGCAGATATGATAATTAGAAGTGCATGTGAAAGGATATTGCATTTGATATTTTGGTAGCAGGAGTTTTAAAATTCATGCACTGTAAAGATACAACATATTTTAAAAGGTTTTATTTCTCTAATCTTCCTAAGTAGGACGAACCTGTGTAATTCTTCTGTATTGGTTAAAATCTGCAGGTTTGTTGTAGTTTCCCGTACCTCCCTTTGTACTGTTTCCAAGATCTGTTGCAGAGGAGATGCTGGTTGTGTTTGTAATGTTCTAGACTTTCCTTACAGGATTTGTGTGGGATCTGACACTGGCCAGTAAAAACAGATAAGCACTAGTAGAATGCTTAATGCTGTGACACCATCTTTCAAAAACATCTGCAGACCTTACAGCTTCACATTTCTGTATTATGATAAAATTGAATTAAGCCTATAGAGTCTCTTGGCAGTAATTCTTTGCCTTCGTCTGCTCTTTATTCTACATGTGGTATTGAAAGAATGTCTGATCTGGAGGCTTTGGAGTCTGTCAGTTAGTCAGGAATGTGGTCCTTCCTGGAAATTTTACTTATGCTTACGTAAGTGCTTCCGTTCTCTGTTGTGCTGGAAAGCAGCAATTCTACTCAGCTGTATGCTGTTAGAAGCACTTGCACCTTCACAGTGGGAAAGTTTTAAATGAAAGGTTGTGTATTCTGTAATTATTCTAGACAAAGACATTCCAGTGTGGCACATATTGTCCTGACCGTCCTCACTTCTCTGGCATGTGCACTCCACAGATGTCACAGTTGCATTGCGTTCTGCAGCAAACTGCAGGTTTCTTGCTCAAGAATTTATTTGGCTGAATTTTTGATTTTCCATAAGTCAATAGCAAGCAAGCAGATTTCTCCCCTAAATGTGCTTACTACATTTATTAGACACTTCATGAACGTAAAAAAGGCATCCGTGCAAAAGTAGTAAGTTGCTATGGTAGTGACTTATTTCAACATGGGGCTTTTTTGTAACTTGCAGATTTACGGAGTAGGTACTTAGCTTGTAAATGTTTATTCTAGTGAACTAAAATGGAGAAGTAATATATTCTTTTGGTACTACTTTTGAGATTTCACTGTATCTTACAAATCTGGAGGAGGAAAGTATGTCTTCATTTCCTTCTTATATAATTCAAGTCTTGCTCTCACGTACTTCCTTTCTTCAGATGACTTTAGATAACTTTAATATCTTCATCACCCTAATCTCGGGTAGATGCAGAGATGCAAGAGTGACCTCAACTATTTGCAGACACAGAATTGTATCTGTCATTATTCTTATCTTCAGAATGCAGGCATAAAATGAGTGCATTTTAAAAATCAAATTGAAGTCAGTTTTGTTTTAGAAGATCAGTAAGATAAAGTATTCATGATAATCAAATGAAGTATTTTGGGCTGTGAATATATTTTTGTTTCATTGGCAGTAGCAAACAGAATTTCATTTTCTTCTGAATAAGATATCAGAAGGCAGGTTGGATTTGTTCAGTTTGTGAATAGTAAGTACTAAATTCTGATGCTCAGGTTTTTTTCATTTTATATTGTGTATCCTAAGAAAGTTCTTCTTTTTTCATATTTATAAGCAGAATTCTATTGCCTAAAATGCATCATAAGGAACTTGCTTGCCAAAAAAAATGTAGTTGCAGAATTATTCCCCTTTGTGATTCTGACAAAGTTTATGGAATTCTTTGTAGTCTCTTTGGTGATTGTAAACTCAAAGTTTACAGGCTTTTCTTTTTTTTTTTCCCCCCCTGAAAGCATCAAATTCTCTGTACTTGAAAGTTGATGGGTTTTGTACAAGAGAGATTTTTATAAGTCACAAAAATGAGTAATTACTGAAGAAGGGTAATTAGAGAAGAGGAGCCTGAGGGGAAAGAAGATCTACTTAAACATTAAGCAAATACCATTAGCCATGCAAAAAGAGAAAAATAATTTCTAAAAGTGCACGTGTGTTTGGTCCATTTATAGTTAAAGATAAACCTAACCCAAGTCCATTTCTGCACTCTATTGAATTTTGAAAGCGTCAAAGGATGTATGCAGCTCTGAATACTCCCAGCTTAAACTGAGCTGTATTAAAATAAATATATATTTTTTTTAAATCCTGCACTTCGGAGAAGTTAATTTTTATGTTCAAGCTTAGCTTCGCGGCTCAAGCCCAATGCATTGCATTGTCTGGCTGTCCACAGCACTTCCTTTCTCTAGCCAACAAAAATGTGTTTAATATGCATAGCACACAAGTTCAGTTTCTTGTCTTTTCTTCCCCCAAATCATGTTTATTTTAAGGAAAAAAGACATATGAATTTTTGCTGTCTGGTTTAATAAAGCAAGCTTCTCCATCACCATCGCTAATTCATGGAGAATGTTACTTTTCACTGGGAGCGAAATAGATTCATGTCTCACCCTGTACGTAAGGCTGGTGCACGCTGCTGAAAAGAGAGCAGTGACAGTGATCGAGAAGGAAGCCTATGATTTTCCATTCTGAGTTTTCTTAGAATATCTGAAATGGAAATAGTATTTTCCTGGAATATCAGAAAAAGAGTTTGGGTTACTAAAAAAAATTTAATGACCTCTACAAACATTACGTTGAAGTTTTGCTTCATTTTACTGCATTCTGAGTTAAAATTTTCAGAGACTTACTAAACAGCTCCTGGAACTTCAGCCTTCAAGTTAACTACAATCCCATGAATGGCTTGTGGTTAACAAATAAAATGTGCTTTTGTATTGACATAGGAAAAGCATCAATAGTATTTGATAGTTATCAGACCAGTTTTGCACTGTAAGGCAAAGTGAATTGTGCCTGAAAAGCAATAAGCTGTAATTAAGGCATGGCGTATTTGTGACTTAATCAGAGGCGGGTACTCATAAATAGGGAATGGTAGATGTGAAGAGTGTTTCAGTATGCATTACCGACAGACTGGTTCTAAGTGGTCAAGCTACATAGTAAGTCCCTTTTAGCTGTTCTTTCTGTTTTTCTGAACAGAGGACAATTTAGACAGCCTCTTGAAAATTTGTATGCATCCTTTGTAGAAAATACATGTACCTTCATAAATCTAAATAATAGAATATTATCATTATTGATGTAAAAAGCACATAGTGTAAATGGCTGGAAAATTTAACCAGCTGACTCATTGTAAAGTATTGTTAATAAAAACTGATTCTTAGAAGTTGTATGATCCTGTACACTCAGGATAAACAGCTGGCTTTTTTCAATAGCACAGCTGCTGTAGAAACATAAAATTACTACCACTTGGACAGGACATGAGCTATATTTGGGAAAACATTTGCATGAAAGCTGAAAATTTGCAACTTAATTTTCGTTTATTTTAATTTTCATTGTACACTTATTAACCACAGATCTGGACCTGCTCCTGTTGATTTCAGTGTCACTCATTTAGGTTATAAGCCATTATGTGCCAGGACACTGCAAATGCAGGGTAGATCATATTTCTCAAATGCTGAAAATGCAAGGGGAAGATACTGTCTTTCTGAACATCCAATATGCTGTTGCTGTACTGTCATTCATAGGAATTTAAACAGATAAAGCATCTTAAGGATGTAATTTGTTCCTTGAAAAGGCAAAGAAAACATGAAAACAGTAAGAATTGCACTTCACAGCATGCAGAAGTCAACTATTCCTGCTTCAATTGTTTGTTTGTGAGGCTACAAAAGCATGTTCCCATGAATTTGGGCGATACTAAAGAAGACTGCTGATGCAAGTCAGCAGATGTGCACTGCATTGTGAATCACAGATGCATGCAGGAATTAATTGAAATAAAAATTTTAAGTTCAACTCTAAACCTGAACTAGTTAGATCCTTTATATATTACTAGGGTAAGTGACATTTATACCACTGAATTACTTGTATGGTTTTCTAGGTCCTCAAATCACAACAGTGCATCATATTTACATTCACATTTTAGGGCCTAGATGTTTATAGTTGTTATTACAGCCTTCCTGCTAAAGCTTTCTATAGAGCTTGTTCATCTGGATGTTTTTTTAAAAATGAAATTATTTTGAACCGTTCGTTCTATGCTAGTTAAATTACTGTTGCCTTCCTGACAGCTCATTCTGTATTTTCCTGTCTTAGCTTTAATTTAGCCTAAGGACTACTAGACAGGCAAATTGCTACACAGGCAAGGTCGATTTCCTCATTACTACTGTGATGAAGCAGTGGACATCCTGTGGTAGGGACAGCCTTTTGCCAGAAATTTAATCTTTACTATTCAGTTGGTGTAGGAAGTTTTACCCAGCTCGCTGTCCTGAGCAGTAATGGCATTAATTACATAAAGTCATCTATAGAAAAAATAACCCTTTGAAATATTTAACGTTAATTCCCTTGCCTCTATTATTTCTCCCACTGGTTGTTAGTGAATACCATCTTGATTTCTCATATGGCTTCTCTTTCCTCTGTGCACATTATTCTCATTGCTGGGTTTTTCTGTGTTACCTTGTTGTTCAATTCAGATACTTCCTATACCTGATTTTCAAGAGAAACTACACTTCTAATATGTTTAAACCCAAAGATAAAATGACACTTGGGACTATGGCACTCACTTAACTGTGGCACCTCACTAATAATCTGTAATTAGAGAAGGTCAGTCGTGTAGTTTTTTGTGTTATTCCTTCTTGTAATGAGTCAATCCTTCTGTTGTTTCAGAAGGTTGATTGATCTTTTGAAAAGATAGAAATAGATTTGCTTTTGAGGATGATAATTCAGAAAGCTACCTTTGCTTCTGGAGCTACTTTCTCATATTAGTGCCTCGGGAAGAGGCATTTTAAAAATAACAGTTTATAAAAACTTCTTTGCACTTAGGATGTTTCTACATGGCAAAGAGAATGCAGTGCAAAGGCGCCTAGTTTGCTCTAAACAGCTTAGCTTAGAAACTAGAAGTCAAATAACGTAGTAGTGTAGACTCCACGCTGTATTCAGCCAGGCTAGAGGAGATTTAATACCAATACAGTCGTAGTCTGGCTGTCTCTGCCAGGCACTACCGTGGGCTATAAGAACACACCCCTTCTGCATTCTGTGTTTACTGTTCATGCTTTCCTTGCAGATTTTCCCAGCAGTCAAAACCAGCAGTACTCTTTTCACATGACCCTAGCCCACAATGTAGTTATTTTACCAGGAAAATCACTGTTTCAGAGATATAAACTGCTATCTTCACACTGGTAAGTTAGGCTACGTAAGAGAGACTTCCAAGTTTGAATTTACAATGAGTTTATTTTCTTCCTGCACATGGCTGTCTAGGCGAAAGGAATGATTATTCCAGTGGCAAAAAGTTTTCTAGCTCTGCCGTGAATACAAGTCTGACTAATTTCCCTCCATAGCAATGTCCTGCAGTAAAAACTGGAGGTGGTGGTTAATGTATACTATCAGGCAGGAGAGATACTCGCTTCTATTGCTTGCAAAGTAGTAGCTCTGAGAGCCAGAAGTCCAACTGAAACAAAACCAAAACAAACAAAAACCTATTTCAAAATGCAGGCCAAATAGGAGCCCATGCAAATCTACCAGTACATGAAACATCAGATACCACCACATCGTTCGTTCTTCTATGCTAGTTAAAACCAATCTAGGAATGTTAATAACAAGGAAAACAAATCACCTTGTCAGAACCTGGAGCTTGTGTCATGGAAAAGATTTTCTTAAATTATTCTTAATAGCTATGAATCATCATCTACACAAGTGTGGGGATCAGAAGGCACAATCCTGGTGCTCCTTCAGCCAGGGTTATAATTGTCCACGTGTGAGGGCTCGGCTTTAACCTCCAGACGAGCATGAAGATGCACTTAGGCTTCACCCAGTTCAGAAGGCAGATGGAATGATGGCTAATAACAATAATAACACAAAGGATTTATAGTCGGTGAGTGAGATAAGAGAAACCACTTCTGTTTAAGTAATTACTGTTTAGAATTTAAAAAAAATTACAGGTGTGTCTTGTGGTAAAAGCACTGAGCTGGAAATCGCTAGTTTGAGGTTAAATTCCCTGTTCTATCACAGACATCTTTTTTAAGGTTGAGGTATTAATTTAATTTCTGTTTCAATTAGTCAAATATAAAATAAGGATAATGCTTTCTTTGCCTATCTTCAATATCTAACTGTAACTTCTCATATTTATGGCAGCGTGGGGTGTAGGTCTTGATCGAGACCTGAAAACAAGGCTGTCTAACATCAAAACCAAACACACAGTAGAAACTTCAGTGTATCCTCCTGAACAAAGACAGTTACTCAGTCAAGTACATTTTCAAACAAGTTATTCCAGACATAAAATATCTCTGTAAAATTGCTGTTAAGAAACTGCTTGCAGTGACAGGTTATGCATGTTTGGACAAGTAACTTACCTGGGGATCACTATGCTTGTCTCATGGTGGTACTTTGAGGAATTATCAGAACTTGTTTTGAATAATTCTAAACATGGAAATTATTATACAAGTGCTGAATAATATTCCTAATAATCTTTTAAGTTAAAAAATGGCCTGAAATGAAGTCTTAGAACACATTCACCAGGGAGCACACAAATAGTCTTCCAAAGACTGTGACTTGAAAATAAATCAGAAACGTTTCAGTCAGTTTTAAGATTGTTTTCTATTAATGAGACAGCATTCTATAAATCAGAATTCCTTAATTAAATTGCTACTATTTTGCCATAGCCCATGTCCTTGGATTCAGTGTAGCTAGACAGATACAACTGATGATGAAGTTGATTCATTGTATTTTCTTGCTAGAAGTAAATCTTTACTAAATTGTGGTTAATGACAAAACACCTCTTGCCATCGGTGGAGGCAGGACTGTGCCCTAATAGCTGCCTCTGCAAAGGAGCACATCTGTGCAGAAGTACAGATCTGTTTCAGTCTTGTTGTTCCTGGTTTTCTTTTTTTTTTTTTTCTGTTTTACCTTTGCAATTTTCTGAGGACAGGACCAGAAGCCACTGGCATGTTTAAGAGGAATCACTGTGTGAAAAATGCTTTCCATTGTCAAAATGCAGTGCACTGAACAGCCATTACCTTTAATAGGTGGAAAGACATTCAGCATCTTCTGGACTCCAGCTTGTAACTGCAGGGAAGGATCTCACTATTGACTTAGAACAATAAATTGCATAAATTGAAATGGCAGCACCATCCCTGATGGCTTAGTCTAATTACAGAAAAGTAAATGTAGATGAAAGGGTTCAACAATTCTTTTGAATATGAGAATTGCCATATAAGATGAAGCCGATGATAAAACTGTTACATTTTCTGTGAGCATTCAGATAAGAACTTCAAGGACTTGTATAAAAAATTCAGATTATGAATAGCTTTGGCAGAATTTCTCCTTTGAGAAAATGTTACTTCTTGCATTCCACATGAAGTTTGAAAGGTTGTACTCTAAGATTAGTATTAGCTCAAAAACTGAGCAATAGTCAGCCAGACTGAAAAAAATTCAGACAAGGATGTCTTGTGCAGCTTCTGCTGAATACAACGGGAGATCTACAAATGAAAGATGGACCCCATTTGATTTTTCTCTTTTCTCCCCCAGCCCCATCTCCAAACACCAAAAAAGTGATTCTGATCTCACTTATAATTTTAAACGAAATGAGATTGACCATCATTATGCTGTTGCTAACATAAACCTTGTCTCTTGTATGACTAAACTCCCAATAGGCAAACACCATCTGACTGTTGAAGGAAAAGAGAAGTCACCACAGAGACAATGGCTAACTCATTCAGAGCTGAGAAACATCAAGTCCACTACAAAAGCTACATAGCAAAATCCTTAGAAATCTCTACCTCCACATTCAGTGCATTTGTTTGTAAACGTTCTTCCTTTGATGTTGAAGAAATTTTTCCCTATTAAACTGAAGAGTTTTCAAACAAAGAGCTTTTCTCCAGAACCAAATTCAGATCAAGTGAAATTTTACTGACTTCCTTGAAACAGTATATATATGGTCTTGGAAAATTATCTGACAGCTAAGAACACAGAAATTCAGATTGTGATTGAGCAACATAAATAATAGTGGCACATCAGTTTACCCTTGCAGAAATAATGAGTATTGTTTACTGCTGGAAAATGTTTCTTAAGTGATATTTCTTCACATTTCGATGGGAACTCAGAAAGAGCCGTGACTTTTTTTTTCAGGCATTTAAATTTTGTCAAGTTCTAAAAGACACATCTTTGCTTTGGGTTTTATTCATGTAAAAATAAACATACACTTTTTAAAAAGATATTTTCTCTGAAATAATAGTTGTGTACTCTCCAGTTTAGTAAAGTACTATAATTTCAGAAGGTAACTCTTTTTTCATCCTGCTCTACAACGATATGAAAATTTTATAAACCAGATTAAAACAAATGAATAACACACTTAGGTACTTTAAAGTACATGTAAAACTATATTTCTTTTGCAGCATACAGCTGCTTTCTAGCAGGACTACACAGTCATTTCAATAGTTATGAAAGGTGCATATTTCCCGTTGACTGATGTCAGATCCGTAGGTATGGAAAGTCATTGCCTAGGGAGAGGCAACTAGCAGTAGGATTCCTACAGAAAAGCTGTCCAGCACCAGTTGTGGTGCCTTCTGTTTTCTTCAGTGTCTCCCAAGTGAGAAGCGCCACGCTGAGCTGCCTTGGATACCTTCTGTGAGATCTTAGGTATAATTGGTGTGTGTGTGATTTTGGAGTCTCATCAGAGAAGTGAAACCTTTCTTTTAGCACTGACTGCAACCTCTGTAAAGCAATTGCTACTTGAGAACACTGATCATCATCTGAAGAGTGCAGCGGGTATGCAGCTTAACCACTCTTAACCATGTACTCAGATTTACAGTCTTTGTGATTTGGTGTTTTGTGAGCATTTTACAGTGGTATGGGTCCATGAAAGAACAACAATCTCTGTTAGCAAAACGTGGTGGCGCCAAAGGTGGGTATCTCTGATTGATGATGCTGGAGCAAATGAGTGCTTTAGTACAACCCCATTGTTAGTTGTCAGTGGGAATGTACATTTGTGTTGATGTTTCTGAACCAGTATTTCCAGCAGAAACTGAAAGAGGTCTGTATTTGACCATTAAACCTGAGAGCAAAATTGCAAAGGACTGCATGGAAGTAGGAAATCAAAGCATGCAGTGATGTGTGCAATCAAGAAACACTTTGCAGAGATGTCCATGGCAACTAAAAGTCATAACTTTATGGGATAACGAAAATCTCAATAGACATCTCAATAGAAATATTAGCTTTGTGGCAAATTGTAATTCCTCTCCCCTCTCCTCACTTAACCTTTTCATGTTCCATGGGCTATAAATTACTGATCTCTTTCTTTCCATTAGAAGATAAGCACCTTATCACCTTTCCTCTTTTCTAACATCCTTATCACTCCACAGGCAGTAAGCATCTTTATGCTTAGGTGGTCTAATTGATACATACCTAATTAAAGGCGAAGCATTTTTCTCAACTTGCATTCAGCTTTGAAGTATATTGCTTCGATTTCAGACCTGAAGAACAGCTTCACATGCCTGAAAGTTCTCCTTTTTCTAACTGTACTAGTTGGTCAAATAAAATACACTACCTCGGTCCACAAACTTTGCCTGGCCTGTGTACCAATGCATTCATTTATTGCTAGTGGAAAAGGGAACACAATTTTTCACGGAACTAGTTAAAAGGTATGTGCGAGTACTGCAGCTCTTCAGAGCCTTGAAGATTTGAACAAAATGTTTAAAAATTATGAGGTGGAGAAGAAAAGGATTCAGCAGAGACTAAGATAACTGGATTAGCAAGAAAAATAATCTTAGGGTTTATCTCTTAAATGGGGACATTTTGTGTGAAAGAGGTACAAGAGATGAGAAAGCTGAATATATAGGCAGGAGATAGTGTCAGCATCAAATTGTTTAAAGACTATTATTGTACTTACCGATTTAGTGAATGTCTTAGGAACATTTCTATATAGTGAGAGAGTAGATTTCCAAAGTTATATAGGATATGAAGAGAAAGAATGATCATTCTAACAAAAAAGGGGAAAAAAAGGGGCGGAGGGGAAGGCCATCAATTCTCACCAATTGAGAGGAGAAAGAGGAAGAAACGTTATGTGCATAACACTGATGTTTCCAGGCACCTCGAAGTTGTATGGCCAGCACTTACGCAGAGATTTACTGTTTTTTTCCAAATGTTAAAGGAGTCACATTTTCACAATCAATTGACCTGACCCATATGACACTCACTAGTTTTATGACAACTGTAGCTTTTTTTGTTCCCTAGTCCTCTTTTTCACTAGTTCAAACAAGTTTTAAGGGTGGATTATGTTCTTCACTGTGAGGAGAAGTTTGAAGAAAGGTAATGGGAAAAAAATCCGCTGAAATTACCCCATTAGATTAGAGGAAAAGAAAATAGATCCAAGGTACCTCAGCCTCCCTGCTTAGAGCACCCTTTTGCCCTTAAAGAACCTTTTTATAAATTTGAGGCATTTTTAGTGCTTTGGAATTATCAAAAAAGTGCCTTTCAGCTGATGCAAATCACTTGCTTCACTATTGTAGGGTATGGCTGGCGAGGAAGGAGCAGGTGTCCATTCAGCGCTAGGAGAAAGGAAATCCCTGTCCCCTAAGTGAATGATCCTGCAAGACAGAGGTTCTAAATATCATATATCATATGATATATATATATATCATATATCATATATCAGGATATGGATAAGGCTGAGGTACTGAATGACTTTTTTGCCTCAGTCTTCACTGGCAAGGGCTCTAACTGCACTGTCCAAGTCACAGTAGGTAAAACCAGGGGCTCTGGGAATGGAGAACTGCCCACAGTAGGAGAAGATCAGGTTTGAGACCACCTGAACAACCTGAAAGTGCACAAGTCCATGGGACCAGATGAAATTCATCCCCGGGTCCTGAAGGAGCTGGCGGACCAAGTTGCGAAGCCACTTTCCATCATATTTGAGAAATCATGGCAGTCTGGTGAAATTCCTGTGGATTGGAAAAAGGGGAACATAACCCCGATATTCAAGAAAGGAAAAAAAGAGGACCCAGGAAACTATAGGCCAGTCAGTCTCACCTCTGTGCCTGGCAAGATCATGGAGCAAATCCTCCTGGAATCTCTGCTAAGGCACATGGAAAATAAGGAGGTGATTGGAGACAGCCAACATGGCTTCACCAAGGGCAAATCCTGCCTGACAAACCTGATGGCCTTCTACGATACTGCCACGAACTTGGTGGACAAAGGCAGAGCAACGGACGTCATCTACCTGGACTTAAGCAAAGCATTTGACACTGTCCCGCATGACATCCTGGTCTCCAAATTGGAGAGTCACGGGTTCGATGAATGGACCACTCGGTGGATAAGGAACTGGCTGGATGGCCGCACTCAAAGGGTTGTGGTTAATGGGTCAATGTCCACGTGGCGGCCAGTGACGAGTGGTGTCCCGCAAGGGTCAGTACTGGGACCAGTGCTATTTAACATCTTTGTTGGAGACATGGACAGTGGGATCGAGTGCACCCTCAGCAAGTTTGCCGATGACACCAAGCTCGGTGGCGCGGTTGACACACTGGAGGGAAGGGATGCCATCCAGAGGGACCTGGACAGGCTTGAGAGGTGGGCTAATGCAAATGGCATGAAGTTCAACCAAGCCAAGTGCAGAGTCCTACACCTGGGACGTGGCAATCCCAGGCATAAATACAGGCTGGGCAGAGAATGGCTGGAGAGCAGCCCTGAGGAGAAGGACTTGGGAGTGCTCATGGATGAGAAGCTCAACATGAGCCGGCAGTGCGCGCTGGCAGCCCAGAAAGCCAACCGTATCCTGGGTTGCATCAAAAGAAGCGTGGCCAGCAGGGCACGGGAGGTGATTCTCCCCCTCTACTCTGCGCTTGTGAGACCCCACCTGGAGTACTGTGTCCAGCTCTGGAGTCCTCAACATAGAAAGGACATGGAACTGTTGGAACAGGTCCAGCGAAGGGCCACTAAGATGATTAGAGGGATGGAGCACCTCTCCTATGAGGACAGGCTGAGAGAGCTGGGGCTGTTCAGCCTGGAGAAGAGAAGGCTCCGGGGAGACCTGATAGCAGCCTTTCAGTATCTGAAGGGAGCCTACAGGAGAGCTGGAGAGGGACTCTTTGTCAGGAAATCTAGTGATAGGACAAGGGGTAATGGTTTTAAATTGGAAGAGGGGAGATTTAGATTAGATATTAGGAAGAAGTTCTTTACTGTGAGGGTGGTGAGGCCCTGGAACAGGTTACCCAGGGAAGTTGTGGAGGCCCCATCCCTGGAAGTGTTTAAGGCCAGGCTGGATGGGGCTTTGAGCAACCTGCTGTAGTCAGAGGTGTCCCTGCCCATGGCAGGGGGGTTGGAACTTGATGATCTTTAAGGTCCCTTCCAACTCTAACCATTCTATGATTCTATGATTCTGTGATCATCCCTTCTTGTGGCCTGCCTACTGCAGGGGAATGAAATGGGGTTATGTGGAATTTAACCCCTCCATGATCCTAATCCTTATCATTTTATTTAGTGACTGTCTTGTCAACGGTTGTTAATAAGGTCTGTGATGGTTGGTGTTTTTTTTCCCCAGCTAATTGCTCTTTTGATTTGGGCTTCTGGGGCTTTTAAAAGTATGTGATAGGATTGCTGTTTATAATATGTAACAACCACAAGAATCTCATACAGTTTTCTGAGGTCAGGCTGTCACTATGCTTTTGTTTGCTTATGCTGAGCTAGTACTTGGCAGCTTGTGTAGTAGCCCAGCCGTTCTCTAAATTAACAGGTTGGTCTTTGTATTTGAAGTGATTGATGTGATTGAAGTGATTAGCATGTATATACCTAAATAAATTACTTGAGGAAAAGAGGGAACCAAATGAGAAAGACAATTTGTTGTAAGAACCATGTTCAAGAATGTGGAAAGGACTAAGTGAGAATAAAATCTCAAACCAGAAAATGTGTGGGAACATACAATTGTACTCTCAAATCTTTGCTAATGAAGGTTCAGAGATGTATATTTCTCTGGAGGCAAAAGCCCCAGTGTAGATGCAGACATGCTGAGGAAAAAATCAATTGCCAGTACAACAATTTATTTTTCTGTGACAGCAATGTTGGGTCAACCCTCCTGGGTTTTGGCTTCCTGAGTAACTCAAGAGCCTATAGAAAAATGATCATTTAAGTGTTTAAATTCATTTTAATAATATCGCCAAGTCATTCATCTCAAACTTTTTGTCGAAGGACTTAGAGTCTACCTGGGGTTTTTCTGCAGAGCTGGCACTCCTATTTCTGTGAATCAGCAACAGTTACCCTGAATCTTTTGCAGTGCTTCATTATTTGGCATCATGTTGGCATTACAGGAGAATCCTGCGTCCCACAGAATTTTAGAGTTTACCTGCCGGTTAACATCCCCTTGCACATCAGCACTTGGAAGCAATAGATTAATTGTTTATTTCTTCTTAACTTACATACTTAGAAATACAGTCTAAAAATAAAGGACTGACTTGATTCTTTACATCTGTATACACACAGATTTTGTTATTTTTTCCACAAGTGGCAACCTGGACTTCATAAGATAGTGGCAGGACCACAATTCCGAGGTCTAAAAGAACCTGCAAAATGCTGTTTTTCACCCTTGAACTACTTTTTATTTGCACGTACCACTATATCATTGTATGACATTGGCTTTTGAATACACGTGTATTACATAAAGCTAATATATTGTTCTTAATTTTGCTTTGCAGTACAGAATTGGACAGCTGTACATGATAAGCAAGCATAGCCATGAGCAGAGTGACCGAGGTGAAGGTGTGGAAGTGGTGCAGAATGAACCCTATGAAGATCCAAACCATGGCAACGGGCAGCTAACAGAAAAACGGGTCTATCTCAACAGGCAAGTGCAATAAAACTGTTTCTCTCAGCATGGGCTGTAATAAAAATTTGCAAGGAATATCCCTTCCAGGCAATAGCTTTTCTGTTTCAAGTAGAACATGTTCCCATGAAGAGGTGCCGCTTCCTGGTAGCCTCAGGAAGAAGGAAAGTGGGGTGGACCAGTGGCTTGAAATAGAGATATTAATTGTCATTTCTTCTAGAGTATCTTGTCCAAGAGAAAGAATTATAACTTGAAGTTAAGGGTGTACTGAAAATCAGAACTTCTTTGCTTTCTTTTACGCTTAACTGTTTGTCATTCTATTCTTCAAAATTATGGGCNGAAGCAAAAACAATGAACACCTCACCCCCCAAAAAAGTCAAAAACAAACCACTAAAATGATTGAAGGGTTTCTCACTTCATAATAACGTCACAAAGTCAGTACTCCTTTTTTGGTGACAAAAAAGATTTGCCTCAGCAAAGTTAATTGACATTATGAATGACCATTAGGCTTGTACAACGAAGACTTTCTGTACCAAAATAATAGGCTTAAAGACATGATGGAAAAAATTGATTTTGTTTCCCATAAGTTCCATCATTTCTTAAAGTGAAATATGTATCTCTTCCTACAGTGAAATTATACTCCTGAGGGTCAACGCCTCCACACTCAAAAAGGCTGGAGTTGTTTTAAAAAATATATATATATATATTTTGTGTCTTACAAAATATATTGCTCAATCTGTTCCCGTTTTTACTACTGCTGATGTAATTGAATATCGCTGCTTTTCTGATGTTCTTCTATTCCCCTGAGCCTGTTTCATTTTATTAAACTTATGCTCCGCAGCGTTTCGTAGTGGGCATAGAAGCACTATAGCTATTGCTTCTACATTGCAAGTTACTCCTCCACTGCAATCCTGACGTATCTAACCTTAACTCAGGCTAAATTGAATCACCAGTGATGTTGCACGCACACACACACAGAGCCCAATAATAAATATCTTGCCAACATTTAATACTTGTGATTGTAACTCTGGTCTCTCACAGGCTAGATACAGGACTTTGTAAAAATCAATAAATGCGTTCCTGTTGTAGAGCTCCCAGAAGTTTGGTTTTCTGTGTTTCTGGATATTTCTTTCCTTCATGTTAAAAAAAAAGTAAGGCCTTAAGCACCGAAGAGCATATTCAGAATTACCACTTTAGGGTAATTCAGACTAACTGCAAGGACTGTGTCCTAGAAAGCACGTACAAGATGTACTTGAAAAGCACACGGTTTCTGGCAGTGCAGGTGACGGAACAAAGGATCGCTTGCCCAAAGATGGGTAGGAACATTGACAAAGAAGATCTGTGTGCCTACGAAAACTTGAGAGGTTTACCTAAAGCTGTGGTGGGTGTTTGAAGACAGGCTTACTGAGTTTAATAATAATTATGAATACTCCTTGATAATCATCACCAGATTTGCTATTTGAATTGTGATTCTGGTTTTGGTGTCACAATATCGCCAGATATTGCAATATTGTTAAAGCTTTGTGGAAAGGATCAGCAGGTTTTCAGGCAACTATGGATTTTGCTGGGAGGCCAGGATCTCTCTGGAAGACTTCACTCAAGGAGCTATGCTGTCATACAAAGCGTGCTGAAAACTTCTGCTCTGCCTTCCTTCCTTGAGGAACAGGACCTCTTAGACCCTCATTTTTTCTTCTTCCAGGGTCCACTGCACTAATAAACTTGCTAGCTCGCTGTCACTTTATTTTACTCTGGACTGATTTTTCTGGAAGAAATGTGAGCTTATGTATTTCAGTGATGGTTTCTTGGGAAGATTTGTGCATTACCTTTGTTTATCTTTTCTTGCCTGCTAATTTTTTCATTCTTGCAGAAGATCTCCTTGCTTACCAATGGTTTAATCTGGAATGCCTGTAAGAAACACTTCCTCCCTATATGCTGAAAGACTGAATTTCATCTGGTTAAGGAAGAAATAAAATAAATAACAAAAAGAAAATGTGATCAACAGACACCTGTGCTACTAAAATAGAAATATTTCATTTTCTTTCTCTGAGTGGACCCTTGGAACAATTCATGTGCATCTATGACTGTGACTTGCTTGCAACTCTGAGGATAATGTGTGTTTTGCCCATAAAATTATTTGTTTTGGAGATGTGCCATACTGACAAAGATAGGTAGGTGAGCAAATATACTAAAAACAACAATAACCAAGAAAAGGGAAAATGTACAGCTGTATGTTAATAAAGACGTTACTAGTAAAATTTTCTAGTGTCAGTGTCAGCCTTAGTTATTTTCAGAATTGTTTACTGCCTCCTCTCCTGCTGGAGCATTGTTTTCAAAAACTGAAAGTCTGCATCCTGAGGTATTTATTATTTGGCATCAGAGTAAAGTTTAGCAGTGGTAGAGGAAGGAGCAGAGAGATAGTCATAAAAAGACACTGGCAGAGGCTGACAAAATAAACAAAAGGTCTATACAGTGAAGTCTGTTATGCAGTATTTAAAATGCTGCTTAAAAGACTGTGTACGAGAAAGGCTTATGTGAAGAAAAGAATCTGATTTTGAGCAATGTCATCAAAGAGCGAAAGTCAATGCACTTGACTTTGAATCTCTAGATAATACACTAATGTCTGCATTTTGCCTCTGCACAAATACAGTATTTATGTGTAGCTAGATAGTGGTTAAATAAGCCTTAATGATCCAACCTGTATTTTCCTCAGAAATTTGCTAATACGGAATGTTAATTCACTTTCTACACACAGTTATCTAAACATAACTGTTTCAAACATTTATACTTGGAAAACTGAGGTTTGAAAGCATCTACTTTAGTTCAGTAAAGATCAGGCTTAGGCTGAGTGATCTGCTCAACACAATTTTAACCGAGTCCCTGAAGTTCAGTGCTATGTGTGGACTGCAAAGGTCTGCCTGCCTTTGAGTGATGGGAACTGCATCTTTGTTCTGGGCAGCTTCAGCAATTATAATGGATGTCATTAAGAAAGCGTTGAAAGATGAATTATCATGAACTTACCTTTTTAAAATGTATGTTTGTTCATCACTTCTTTGGTACCTATGTGACCAGAGTTCTAGAAATGAGAGACCCAAGCTTTGTGGTAAAGAAAATGCTTTCTACTCTTCCATAGTATTATTTAATTACCCTGTAATGATCTTTCCATGTGCTGTATCCATGCCTTTCACTTCTTACTCTACTGCTGTTGTACCATCGCATTGGTAAGTTCTCGCGACAGACAGTCTGAGCTATGACATCAGTTCCATTAATTCGCTTCTGTGCTATACTTTTCCCATCAGCAGAATGGGACTAATACTGCCCACCCGTCTCACAGAGGTGTTTTGAGTGATTTGTTAATTTTAAGCTTTTAGCTTTTAGCTTTCTACTCAGGAGTTGGTGTTGGTAGTGTGGGAAAAACTGCGTGCTGGGTGAGCTCAGCATAAGGGCCTGTGAGCTGGCAGAGAATATGGAGGAAGAAGAAATAGTCTCTAAAAAGAAATAATGGAATCGGAATCGAGGTGGCCTGAAATCACATATGTGCTCGTGACCTCTTGTTAGAGAGTGCCTCCCTGTGGCTAAGGATACTGCAACACGGTTACACCTTGTATGGTCCAACCTGCTGAGTTCATGGTCACCCAAGGTTCGAGGCCATCGGTTCTTGAAATCCGCAACCTCCGTTTAAACCTGAGCAGAGGTTATTGTACTGGCACCCTATTGCTCACTTTAGGAGGAGAACAGACTTGGTTTCCTGTATGCATGTGGAGAAAGCTGAGACAGAACGCACAGTCATGAGATGAGAGCACTGTTGTGAAGTCTAGGTATTGCTGTGTCCTGTCAAACACCTGCCAAATTATGAGCACCTTTGGAAGTATCTTCTTTTCTACAATACTCCTAAGTCGTAACATATTGTATATTTTCTTTTTATTTTCAGCAAACTGCCTAGCTGGGCTAGAGCAGTTGTTCCCAAAATATTTTATGTTACAGAGAAGGCTTGGAATTATTATCCTTATACAATCACAGGTAAGGAATAAAGCAGAATTTATTACTGATTTGTACTTTTTGGCTAGTTTAGCTTATCTCCAGAAGGTCTAAGTTACATATTGTGTCACAAATACCAAGTTTCTTTAACAACTCTTATTGAACTGCATATATTTTTCCATCTTATATTGATTGATACCAGGAAATAAAGATTATAGACTATGGATAGGTAAAAACTGGAGTGTTGCATCTATGCAATTTCTTCCTTGCAAAGAAAACATCAGGTGCTTAGATTCTGTGCTGACTTGTACCCTTTATTGTCTCATAGACCTTAGTCAAATATAAATCAGCAGATTATCTGACACAAATTTTTTTTATTATTAATGTATATTTACTGTAAGGATCTTGCATCATTGTTTTATTTCACATTTCTTTTTTTTTTCTTTTCCCTCAACATTCTTTTTTTTACAAATGGACAATTGGAAATCAGAGTACACAGTAAGTTTCTCTTCCTCTTTTTATTCTAAAAATAGAATAATTATGTGAAATATAGTAGTGGAATCCAAAATTATTTTTTCTTAATATAACTAATACATAATGCATTCAGTAGTGGAACTTCATTTTAGCTATTTGTTTAAGAAATTTAAGGTTAAATTTGAAGTGTTTCTATGGGTATCCTATAAATTATTTACCTTATCTTTTTATCACTTCAAAATAATTTGATATATTTTTAGTCACTGACTGTAACAAAGAGAAGCTTCTATAAAACAGGGCAAGGCTTTTAAGGTTCCAGTATTACGTGGAGACATGAGAACAGATTTTATTTTATTTATTGTTTTATTAACTTATAAAATGCTCATGTCTGGTATAGTATCTGGGAAACTGTACAATCTGTAGACAAAATTAAACATAATCTGGGCACAGTGCCCAGAAAAATCAACTATTCCCTCTAGCAGAGCTAAGGCAAAATATAGCACATAAATCATGAGAAAAAATGTTTTAAATGTGCTGGCCTCAATAATATACAGTAAGTTTTCAGCAGCCTTTGGAAGATGAGGGGGAGATGGTGAGGAACTCCCAGGTGAAGGGACCTTTCAGAAACTCCTGCCTTGATGTAGTTTGAACTTCTGACTGCAGATAAAATGTAATCCACTTGTTTTTCTTAACTCTGCAGTGCTCAAAATGTTTGTGCAGATATTTTTAAAACCAGTGAAGCATACGGGGAGGAAAAAGATTTCAATGTGATAAATGTGAAAGAGAAAAAATAAAGGGATTTAAAGGCTCAGATCTGAAAGCTGGAGACTTAGAGTGGAGACTATGATGACCACGTTTGAAAATCCAAATTATACCAAACTGTGCTTTTCAATATGTACTGTAGATACTTATTACATATTCTGCTTTGTTTCATGTTTAAAATTTATTTGACTGTCAGAGGAAATCCAATGGTCCGATAATGGACAGTAGTAACGAGGGCACAGATTCTCAGCTATTTTTGTCAGAAGATATCTTCAGTAGGGCCTATCACAGTTTACATTAATTAAGGGTTTAGCCTTTGGTAGCAGGTTTAATCTTAGGCTGGGAATATGACGTGTGCTATGTTACATTGATGTCTGTTACGTATATTCTGTTGTAAATTTTTTCTTTAACTGAAAGTCAAGTGGATTTTTTTTAATGTGATTTTTTTTTCTTTAACTGAAGGAGACAAGTAGGAATGATTAAATGGATGGTGACAGAGAGAAATATATGTCTGAATTTGAAATGCAGTACATTACCAAAACCAAACAGCAATGCTGTACTCGGAGAATTTGAATCAGGTAGTGATCTTTATCTAATCTGATGAGGCAACACCTGGAACACATTTTGGTGAAGGTCTGTAGAAGGTATACAGCTCCCGAGATGTTCAAGAGCATCAGCAAAAAAGGTTGCAGGGTTTAAGAGACTTGTAAAGAAAAATTAAATCGGTCTAGAAACAGAGAAGGTGGGCAAAACAGTCACTAAGTGACAGTATAACTGCCTATGGGAGTTGGGGGCTAATTACTCACCATGGTGCAAGGAAACAGAACTAGAAATATTGGGATGAGATTAAGGAAACTGTTCTTCAGGCAAAAATCTAAAACATATTTTAATGGAGCTGATAGACTATGAAATCACCTTCAAGGGAAATAGAGAAAGTGCCTTTGCCTCAAACTGTTGAATCTAGAACAAAATGTAAAATATGCCACTGGGAATAATTCCTATCCTTGTCTGGAATATTTCTCTAAATTTTGATCTTCTACAGTCATTAGAGAATTCTGACAGAAAGAATAAACCTGCAGACATTGCCCAAAATATGTAAGATAGCTTGGAAACCCTCTTCTTAAAGATAATAAATTCCCTCCAAAGGGTCTGTGGGACATTCTGAGAAATAAATTGAGCCTCATTTTAAGGAAAACTGATGCTAAAGGCAGGCAAGTAATTGGATAAATAAAGCATAATCTTATCGAGTCAAGTACATACTGCTATGTAGTATGTTCACACCTTACTTAACCTCCTAAGTTCGCTCTAAATAAAGAGCAAGGACCTTAAAGGCTCAGTAGGGTTACTCCAGTGTATGTCAGTGATTTGGAAAAGGGTGTGAACAACAGACTGAATCTTGCTGATAGTCTTAAGGTTTTTCAGTTATAAAATGTGAAGGCTGTTGAGAAGTTGCATTCAAGCACATACACTAGCATTCAGAGATTCGATGCAGAATAATTTCATCACTCTGGGTTTCCTGTGAAATATTATGGATTTCATAAATATGACCTTCTTAAGGACCTGAAATTAGGACATCTTCTAAGAAAAAAAGCTCAGCAGGCATTGAAAATAATTTCCAGAATGTGCAATGGAAAAATAATTTCCTCTGCAATGGTAGTATAAAAAGCCAAGAGTGATTGGATGAATGGAAACAGAAAGAGAAATTAGAGCGTCATGATGTTCATACACTATAACCTGCGTCCAGTTATGATGGCATCTGCTTTAAGGAATGGTATTTATTACACAGCAAACTCCTACATTTGACAGTAAACAGCAGGTCTACTACTAAGACTCGACAACTGTATTAATAATATGTAAAGCAAATAGCACACTTAAGATAATGAGCTCAACAGAACTATTGCACAAGCGATGCTTTTGTGGTGTGCAATACGTGAAATATTGTAATGTCAGGAGAGCATTTTAAAATGTAGACTATACTGTTTGTAGAGGAGGGCCTCATTAAAACTGCAATACAAAAGACTTCCTATCAGGAAGATGAGACATGGGTAAGGTACCAAGAAATACTCTATCAATGCTTGAGCTAATCCTTGCAAGCTTCCTGCTGACATTGAGAGGGAGGAGGAAGAGGAAAAAATACTTTGAAAGTTGAAGCCAAAGGAAGCCATCCCGATTTGGGGGTACTATTTAGAGAATAAGATACTCCTATGAAGTTCAAACCCTTGTTTTAGTGGGGGGGCTGTTGCTTAACAAGTGTATGTGAGAAAGTCTCTTAAACATAGAACAGGGGTTGCTTTGGTTTTGATCTTGTAATTAAAAACCTGACGAGAGATCTTGCTAAAACAAAGGTTCAAGTTTTATTTATCGGTTCATTTAATATTGTGATTAGGTTGATGTTAAGCTCATGAATTTGGAATTCTGTATTTGGGAAATAGCTGAAAGGGACGTAACTCCTAGGGACTCTGCTCTCTCGGCAATTACAGGACCTGGGCACTGGTGAGTGCCTGCTCTCAAGCTACGCAGCCTCTTGGGGAATGGGTTTCGCTAGCTGCTGGCTTTTAGGAAGAATTTCTTCTCTAGTCACAGGCTGGAGCCTTTTTCACTCAGAGGATGGAGGAAAGAAAGATGCCTTGCAGCTCTCAATGAACCCTTATGTGCCAGCTTATCACAGATTTGCAAATATGTATCTTTAGCGTAAAATATTTATGCTATTCTTAGATATGTGGACCAGAATGGCTGAACTCTCAGGAGGCTTTCTTATTTTTCTTTCTGAGGTTGTCCAGCTAGATTAGAAATAATTAACTAGAAAGCAAACCTGTCTTGATTGCAAACCAAACGAAAAAGGATTGCATAGAACTGAGTTTCTTTACCTGCATCAGGATATTGTTAGACAATAAGCAGCACAGAGCAAATATTCATTTGACCTGTTGAAGTGATAGCTGAGATTCTGGACAAAAAGAGAGAAGCCTCGAGCAAACAAATAATCATATCATGGACATATGGTGACTCAACCACGGTACAAAAAATTCATATGATGAAAGTACACTGAAAATGAGCTTAACAAAAGTTTAGCTATCAAGCTGGAGTACAAAGAGGTTAGGGGAAAATACAAACAGAATTTAAACAAACTCTTCTGACTTTGAAGGTGCAATTCAGGTGTTTACCAGGAATAATTTCAAATAGTTTTGCTGTCTGATCTGAACAGCTGTAGTGTTGTTAGCAATATTTCAATTCTGGGGCGGAAATTTAAAAACACATGGTTAATTTTTTATGCATAAACTATGTCCAATTGTTAGTTTCACAATCGTAAGTATATAAAGCAAAATAAAGATTAAAAATGGCATGTTTTGCTCTCTGCAATGAGAAGGAGCATTCTTTCAACCTGCCAATGTCTCAAATTAACTTAGGAATAGGATATAAATTCAGAATATTTATGAAAAACACAAAAGGAGGCAACAATTCCTTTGATGATATATCACAACGACGCTAATTTTTCTACAGCAAATGACTGAGGTAAATAAAATCATTTCATCTGGTATATGTCAAGGCCCTAGAGTGATAGTTGCTACATGTTCCATTATAGACCTGCTGATTTCTGATTACTTTTGAGAACAGGCATGTTATGTGCCTCGCTTAGGCAGCTGTCAGTTTATTCATGAGGTAAATTTTCTGTAAGAAAATGTTTTTGTAATTATTATTTTATAATCAGATGACTTGAGAAGGAAAAAAACGTGTTTCAGGTAAACATTGCAAGGAATCTGTAGAGTTTTTTTCCTGTGATCTCTTTATTCAATTACCAGTGCTTGAAATTTGGATGCAATCCCTCAGTCTTCAGTACACAAACTTTTCTCCAGTTTGAGTACCTGAAGAGTCTGCATCAAAAATGCCACAGAATCTTTCATTTAGATATCCTGCAGAATATTGAAGGATTAGAGCCTAATAGAAAGTTACTAACAAAATTTCTCTCACCCTCTCACCCCCCAACTTAGGAGACAGGCTAACTGGTGGCATTACTCTAGTAAAATACAGATTTGGTTCCGTTAGAGATTCTAGCAGAAGGAAGGGCTCCTGTAGTATTTATAAGAAATAAATAAAATACTTTTAGAAAGCTGCAAACCTGTATTCTCATTTAATAGCTTAATCCCATTGAAACAAAGTAAATCAAACTGCTTGGGAGAATTCCCTTTTTCCACCACTGGCTTATTATAAAGCAATCCAAACCCCTCTCTGATTCATGGCGTTGTCATTTTCACTTGTGCACGCTGCTTCTCACTTCTGTTCTTCCTCAATAAATGGGTTACTCTTCCCATGTATCAGGCAAGGAGATCCTAAGGGAAGGCAAAACCAGAGATAAGTGCTGAGTCTCCTAGTGGTCGGAGGCAACTTGTTAGTTGACTGTTTCATCTTCAAGTTATTGTACGTAATGTAAATAAATAGTGGTTTTCTTCCTGAGCTTGTTTATGAGAGTTTAACTCCTTTGCTTATTTTCAAGCGCTTTTTTTACATTGTTCCTACTCTTTCCGCTCAACAGCACTTTTTCTGCTCTTTGCCACCTTCCTGTGCTTATCTTGCTTTCCAAATTCTCCCCCTCTCATTGAGCAACGTCTTCCAAGTTCTGCCATCACCCTGCCCAGCCCTTTCCGTCTATTCTCTTCCGACTTTGTCATCCGGGCTGATGTTAGCTGCTGTAGTAAGTAACCTGTATCACGTAGCAGCTCTGTGTGCTCACATGCAGTGCTGTTTAGAGTATTCTGAAGGTAGTCAACAAAGTAGTGGCCATTCTCCAAAAAACCTTGACTATTCGATTAAAGAAACTGTCTTAATGCTTTCTGTAAACAGCTGAAGGAAATACTGTAATTTGAAATACGCTGTAGAGACATCCCTGTATTTTCTTCACGTATCTTCTTGCATATGAACTGTAAAGACGATATGTTGTTCGTCCATATTTGTGTGTGATCTTGACTTTTTCTCCCCCATCCAGGGCTCTCCATTCTGTCCTCGCCATTGTCCAGAGGCATTGGCAATCTCCCATGTTACATTCCTCCTCCCATTCCATCTATCCTTTGTGTTTATAAAAGCCCCCTGTTGCTCCGGAGCTGGAGCGCGTGTGCCTGCCCGGTTTCCCTCCTTGCCCCTCGCTGTGCTGGGTGCTCCCTCCTGCCTCACGAAGTCTGGGGACTTTCCGCTACCCCAGAGTCCCCACTTTCCCTTTGCCTCTTAAGGAGAAACAGGGACTCCATTTGTCTTTCCCAGGTTTTTGATCTTCAATAAAGAAATGCTGTTACCCACTGACTACCAAAACAGTGCCCAAAACTTTTGAATTCAAAGGATGTGGTATCCAGAAGTTACCCTATTAAAAAAATCTAACTTTGCTTGGCTGGTGTCATCTCATTGTAGCAGTTACTATGTTCTTTAGCTCCATAGAGATCGCTCTGTAAAGGATCCAGTTCCACCCGTGTTGCCAAAACAATGTATATATGACCATAATAATAATAAAAAAATCATCCTGAAAAGTGGTGAGAGATCAGAGAAAACATTACATGGAATGTCTGCCTCCCCAGGCTTTTATGTTAAGATTTAGGGGGATATGCTTCTGCTGCTTAAAAAAAAAAAAGTGGGATTAACTTTTACTGTACAAAAATAACTCCCAAGGATTGTGGATTAATATTCACAAGGAGCAGGAGAAGTGAAGTGCGACAACAAGGTCTCTAGCAGTTCTTTGAATATTCCGCAGAAAAAACCCAAATGGAAAATGAAGCTAGCTAAAACGGTATTGATGAAGTAGCACTCAGCGTACAAAGCAGGTTACAGAGGGTAAAGAAACCTTTCACAGTTACCCTCTGTCCAACTTATTTACTGGCAACTATAGTAATTCCCGCAGCCACCCCGAGTGTCATTACTATGCAAAGGTTGTTTTTACAGTCCTCTCCGTAAAACGGTTGTAAAACACCGTGTGTGTTTGTCTGTCTCTTTAAGACTTTGGCAAGTGTTTTGGCATACTTAGGTTCTACCCTGTTCTTGTTAAGTGTTGCTTATTGCTATGGCAACACTAATCAATCATCATGCTAAAAATAGGCCTTTCATTTTTCAAGAGGTTATCTGTAGTGAATTGAAAATGCAACTGCGGTCTGTGTTTTCCGTATGCTGCTTTCATTTGACTTTATTTTAATCTGGAAATACCCATGCTTATATGTGGTAATTACTATTACAGACTCCGGCTATTTCACTGGCTACTCCCTTGAGCTTTAAACCTCTCCTGGTTCTTCCGAAAGACGTGCGAAAAATAGAAAGTTTTTTAAAAAAACCAAAAAAACCAAACACAAAAAAATATGAACAAAACCCCCAAAATATTCTCTTTATTTATTTTTGAGTGTCACAGGTGTACTGAATTATAATAAATTTTTAAGGAGTTTATAGCACACCTAAAAAAATCTGGAGGTGACAGTATAAAAGATGTCTCCTTTGAGAGCTTTACACAAAGAAACCTTATCCTTGAAGACCCTAGGACTGACGATTTTGTTCTATTATGTAGAATTTAAGTAAAAAATTTAGCTTGCCACTATTTTTTTTTCAAAGAGAGGAACCTTGCAAGCTGTAGAGATAGTGAGCTGGAAAATTGGAAAGAGTGCCCTGTGCATTCCTGTGCGTGCTCAGTGTATCGATCGGCTGCCAGGTTAGTGCTGGAAGAACACATGCCCCGGGGAGGCAGAGCAGAAAGGGAGTGGTGCTTTGGGAAAAAAAATCTCCTGAAAGGTTTATTACCTCCCATTCAATCCCGAGTTTGATTCTGACTGTTGCATAACACTTTTAATCCCCAGCTAAGTAAATAGGCAGCCACTTAAGGAGGGGGAAAAAAACCAATAACTTTGTGCACGATGAATAATAAAGTCGTTTGAATGATGCATAAACAGTTTTCTGGTTCTGCCAGAGCCCTCTGCCAATTAGTCAGAGTGCAGCTGATGAATCATGAGACACATTCTGTGAAATGTTCAAAAATTTGGACCCTGCTAAGTGTTCCTGAAAGCCAGTGAGACCCCCCACAGCTGCTAAAGCAGTGGTTGCCAGTCCATTGAGCTTCTGAGAGATGTATTTGCAATGGAGTTCTTTTTGGTGAATTTTAGTTTTCATTTGGAGTAAATTCATGTTACCGTTTATAATCTCAAATTAGACTGTTACAGTCCTCGCCTTTCTACTAAACGCACAGGGAGGTTGACTTTCGATAGCTTTGTGCAGAAAATGACTTTCTGCCCTCTATTGAGGTGGCTTGAGGTAAACGGCACTTCTAATTCTTCTTCTACAATACACTGAAGATCCTTAGTCTTTTCTTAATGTTTCTTTTTTGAAATACTAGACTAGAAAATCTCTTATTTTGTTTACATTCTGGGTCACAGGAAATGACAACTAGGTTCAAGCAGTGGCTTGCTGAGCTGCTACAGGCAACCTAATGTAGCCTCAAGTTCAAGCCATGAAATGGCTGCATGTCAGAGTATCATGATCTGACTCACTGCTGGTAAACTCTAGACAGTGGCTGAGAACAGCAGATATTTTTTGATAGCAAGGTAAAGGGGAAGTCTGACATTTGGCTTTATTCAAAGTTTCCTCTAAAACTGTAGCCGTGCTTCAGATCAACAGCAGAAAGGTTTTTCATATTGTATTTTTATCCTCCACTATACCGGGAACTGTGACCTAAAAGCAACTGTTTTGATAAAGAAAAACGGTCTTGTGTGTTGAAAAATGTCCTCCATCCAATCACACCTGGATTTCTATAGTCAGATCATAAGAAAAGGTACTTTAATCAGAACCAAGGATGAGGAACTGCTTTGGTAAGGGTGTTAGCTTTGTACCAGCTGTAAATGTGGAAGATGCCGTACTGAAGTTCCTTCTGCCAATGGTATTTGCAAACCTGCCAATGGGACCATGAGAGCAGCACCAAGTCCTGCGTCAGACCCCGCTACTAAGTAAAATTGCTGAGAGAACTGCTCTGCCCAGAGCTGCTACGGTCAGCACAGTCCGAGCAGTTTCCATAGCCACTGAGGTATCCGAGAAACCACTAGACTCAGACTATGTAACTTCAAAGTTGGCAAACTCACAAAGCTCTGACATAGATATTCGATCTGCCCAAGCATTATAGTCTTGATGACCCTTCCACTAGTGACAGATCGTTGGTGTAATTTTGTTTTTATCAATTGGTAGGTTTTATTTAGGGGGTGTTGATTTTGTTTAATTATGTAGTAAAGAAAATTAAATTTTGGTCCTCAAATCAAGAGGGCAGACACTCAACATGCACTAACATGTGGTAAAACGTGACCTAGAGCAGTAACCTTGAAATATGCAGACACAACGCTAGTAAACCGTTTTCCTAATAACTGTTCTAAACAATTAGTATATCGTAAAGAGTGTGGCAGGCATCTCTACCATTTTCAGTCCAAATGTTTCTAAAGCTGTTTTTCAGACCTAAGCAGTGAGTCCTCAGCAGTGCAGTACCAGTTACTGCATTCAGTGAGCAGTACTAGTAACTGCTGATAAAACAAATATACCTTGGCAGTCTCCTCTCTTTTCCTCAAGGTTGCTTTCCCACAGGATGCCCATGTGCGGAGGTCTAGGTTGTTGTCAGCAAGAGCTCTGTACACCTGGACTGTGACCCCTGTAGTTATTCACCTTTGTAAAATACAAGGCTGCCACATACGACATTTTTGAGATCAATAACCCATGTTTTTACCACCCTAGCACCAATGTAGTTATTTTCCAAATGCTCTAAAAACTGTGCAGTAGATGTTTGTTGTTAGGTTATACATTTTTTTAAAATCTGCTTTTCATAATCCACCCCCAGTAGTAATTTACTTTTCAACCCTCCGTGTTCTCCTACAAACACAGAAAACAACTAGAATGTTGGTTTATTCTGTTTGAATATGAATCCTCTGAGTGACATCAAACATTGTTTTAGGACATGCTGGCGTCCCTGTGTCTCCTGGGTCATTCCCTATTTATTGTAATGTCACATTTATAACTTCTCTTACTCTGGAAACATTTGATTGTAGAATTCTTTTAATCAACCCCTTTTATTCATCTCTTCTTCCAGTTAATATAGTTCAAGGATGTTCATTCCACCTTTTGGTTAACTTTGGAGA
This sequence comes from Chionis minor, assembly GCA_013398295.1. Classification (NCBI taxonomy): domain Eukaryota; kingdom Metazoa; phylum Chordata; class Aves; order Charadriiformes; family Chionidae; genus Chionis; species Chionis minor. The sequence continues at coordinate 454,989 of VZSF01007150.1, forward strand.
CAGAAATTGGAATCTTATGACAAACCTTAGCCCCTTTTATTATTTTTTTTTAACTTCTTTCACTGTAGTGCCTACTGTTTGCTAACGCTTTTGTTTGCAGATGCCTTTGGATGTCTGCCAGAATAGGAGCAACACACTGAGATACATGGTGAAACCTCAGTTGGGAGAATATCTGGGTTGTTTTGGTGTTAATTTGTGCGACAAGATCCCCAGTTCTGACAGACTGCATATAAATATTGTATATTTTCAACTGGCACTTCCCGAGATGTATACGTAGGAAATGCTTAATTGCTCACCAAGTACGGGTAATAGGAGCTAGCAGATCTGTCCCTGAACTTGCCCCATCCTGCGTTCCACATACTGCTGATTCTTATTTTTTTTTCTTTTTTCTTGCCTCCCACATATTCACTCAGTGAACACGTTGCATAGCTCAGGGCTAGTCACAGTTCAGATGGGACTGGAACTCATAAATGTGCTACTCCACCGAAATCTTTAATAAAAGGCAAAACATTTGTAAGATCTGAAGAGAAGCCTATGCAGTCTGGGCATCTGCAGCACGAAGGTGTTACATGGGAGTATTTCGTGATGTTAACAGCAGACGGTTTGACCACAAGCTTTCCATGGCACCAGAACCTTATTCTGGCAAAATTCTCCTGCTCATTTTTTTCGACAAGGCTGGATTCTGGGTTGCTCATTGAATACGAGATACCCTGTGGTCAGAAGAAGATTCAACAATGACTTGTGGGTTGGTATCCGTAGAACGGGGAGGTATTTTCTGCAGTCTCAAAGGAGCTGGCTTCTCATTTCTATTTTGTTGCACTACAGCTGGCCTTCTAAATCACCTCTTTTCTTAGTCATCAGCCTCTCCCTTAGAAGAACTCCTTGAATTTTATCAAGTCCAAACTTGGACCAACAGCAATGTGAACACTGAGGCATCATAATGTCCCCATTGTATAATCTGTATGTACACAGACTAAATAGTCCCTAGTCTTTACACAGACACTTTGCCATGGGGGATTAGTGATGCATCATACAAGGAACTGGCGCTTTGGTTTCACTGGAAGTTAATGCAAGAAAAGACTTGATGACTAATAGCAAAGATGCTGAACTAGCACCCGTCAGAGTTTGATAGACAGCTACTCCAGCTGCCTGTCTGGAAAGATGATTTGAAAGAAGAACTGTGAAATTCTATAGAAAAGATATTGGAAATATTTTTTTCCACTGGAATTATGTTCCCTAGTATTATAAATTCTTGTCTTGATAAGCCAACTAAATTAAGCAATCCACAGAAAAATAAAATTTATTCCCATGTAAAATAGGGTAATATTATCTTTAACAGAAAGACATTTGTGCATTCATAATTTTCTTGCGTTATTATCTAAAGATTTATTTGGGTTTAGTATAAAGGAATTTCCACACCAGCTTATAACCCATCTTAATTTTATTAATAGGAAATTATTCTAAAATTCATTTCTCACTGAAAATTTAAAAAATCCCTCCCATACTGAAGCATTGCTGTCTATTTGGTTAGCACCTGCAGCTAGTGAAGGGGCCTTGGATTATTTCATATGGGTGATAGACTAATCTATGGTGACGAATATCTAGTTGCTCTTGAGATCTTAGTGAACTGAATTTATAACGAGACATTCAGGTCATTTGTACTGTTACACATAGTGAGCCTGAAAACGATTGTATCTAATTATTCCAGAGTACTTATAGTGATTTATTTATACCTTCATTATAGTATTCAACTTTTAGATTGAATCTCTACACCCCTCCAGAATCATAAAAACCTTTGCTCTTATGTTCTGTGTACATGTATTTATTTTCTTGATGTAATCTGGGTGGGGGGAATAAAAAAGCTGATACCAACCAGGGTGTACTGAACATGTCAGCTGATGAAGTGGGGCGTATTTTTTATGTCAAACATATTTTTCTTTTGTTGCAGTGTTCATTTTTGCCTAAATTCTCCATTCACATAGAGACAAAATACGAGGACAACAAAGGCAGCAATGACAGTGTAAGTATGACAGCTTTTTGCAGAATTTCATTTCTTCCCCGGAGTCTTCTGTCAGGAAGAGCAAACAGGAAACTAAACAATGGCCAGAGATGAGAGATCCCAGTAAACAACTTCAAGGGAACAATGGCTGGAATACCGAGGTGATGCTTTTGGCAATCGCTTACCAAAAGTTACAAAGTTCTCAGACTTGGGGCTCGGAAATGAAAGGGATAATTAACTATGCAAACTCCTCTCTAGAGGAAGGGTGGGAGTGAGTCGGCAGCCGCTGCGGATGGAGAGATGCGCAGGAATAGAAGGCAGGAGGTCGGACAGACTTTGTTGCCCTGACAGGGAGCAAAGCAGAGGTCACACAACTGGCAAGCGGAGCATAACGGTTGATGAAGCCGGGCATGTAAAAAGTCAACCCATGCATGAACACGCAAATATGTTTCTGTATGTTTCATTGTGGTACGCTTTAAACAGTCATTTGTTGCAGACTTTGGAGAAGTTTCTTATAGGCATGAAATACAGGTTAAAATCTCTGGAAAATTGGTCTGTAATACTGAGACCTAACAAAGGAGTGCTTAAACTCATTCTTGAGGAGGCAGAAGGCAGTAAAGCAGATTTTAAGGGGTCTGAGACACAGAGCCTTTCAGTTTCCAGGGGTGTCCCTCCAGCAGCCTTATTAAGGTTAAAGTATTCTGTTCTCCAGATGGGAGGTACATTTCCCTTACCGCCTTGGCCTGCGTGTTAATAAGGCTGACAGCTGTTGCACTGCTTATGGCAGAATAATTACATGTACAAGAACAAGGTATAATTTTGAATAATGGTTTTGGCATACAGACACTTTCCCAATGGGAACACGACAGAGATCGTGTATTAGCCACCAGATACCAACCACTTTCCGTCACTGCTAGTCTAAGCCAGATCTAGATCAGTGAGAGAGGAAAAAAAGAAGCATATTACAGTACCAACTATATGAGCATTATGTAATTTATGCACTTTTTAATGTTCACTTCTGCTTTTTGGCAGAGCTTTGATTCAGAGCAAGCCCACACCTTTGGTTTCGGGAGGGTGTAGATTAGTTTTCTGGTACATTATAATGTCAGCAGTGAGAAGACGGGTCCTGTACTGATGCCTAACAGAGGAAGAACTGAAGCTATTTAAGCAGTGAATTTCCAGTTTTTTTCTGGGTCTCAGCTTTGTGGCTAAAATACTATCACTCAAGCGGTGAATTTAAGATGAAAGTAACTCAGAGATAGGATACTCAGGTGATGTAAATCAAAGAATCTCTACTCTGCTTGAATCCAGCTCTGCAGTATAAGTTTTACCGCAGTGCCAGCGGGGTAATATTATGTTACCTTTATATTGAGGTACCTGAGGCACAGACTAGGCCAGTATTTACAAAAATTAACAGATTTAATTGACCTTTACTGGAACTGAGGAGGAGAAAGAGAAGCTGAATTAGAGGGCTGCCTTCCAGCCTTAGTTTCCGTGATTTTGTAATCTGGAGAGCTATGCTATTCAGTAGTGTAAACACAATAAAGCAATGGAAGATCTGCATTTTTTGCTGTTGCTCCAGTGACATTGATCTGCTGCCACAGAAGTGTCTGGTACAGCACAGAAATGTTGGAAGGTTGGTAAATATGGAGAGACCTCACTGAGCCTGTGGAAAGACTTTGGTTAAACCAAATACCTTAGAACTAGGACTATTACTCAATGGACGGGCTTAAACCTCACTTAATAATCCTTCCTATCAGACAAGTTCAGATTAAATTTCACTATGTTTGCCCCATCGAAAACCAACAGGAAACATACTATCCACTTCTATAGATCTCTATAGACACACTATTTTTTCTTCATTGCAGCTATCAACCGTGGCTGATGAAGAAATAATTAATCAAAAAAACTTGTGTAAATTTTGCAGTTGTAATGCAAAATACACTGAATGAATATTAATATTACAGTAATGAGGGTAATAATCCATGTCTGGCTTTAACTCAACTATTTCTAGATATTTTTTTTTGAGACCATACAGGTTTTTTGAAATCTTTGAACTCCGGTCCATTCTTCGTGTCCATGCTATCTAATAAAGTAGATATTGATTGTAGAAAGCGGTAATTAGATATAAGGATACTAAAGCTCATTTTATTGATTAGTGGAAGAAAAAAATATAAATGCTCTTGGATTCCTGCTGTCATTTAGCAGTATATTATTAGAATTACTTTATTTAATATGTTGTATTATCTGGTAAAATTCTACTAATTACTACAATATATCTTGATGCAAAAGTCCTCCTGATTTTTCTTCCCAAATGTCATGTTAGAAGAAACTAGTGAGAGATAATGATATCTGCTTTGGAACTTGAATTTTCTATGTCTTAGACTTTGTCATCATTTTAACTTATTTTCAATGTGCTTTAAGCACTGTTGTTCCGATCTGTTAAAGTTTGCACTTGATTTGCACAAATATAAACATGGCCAGAAAGAGCAATGGACCATAAACGCCTTTATGTAGATAAAACACTAATGAAGCTGGTGTAGATAGTAGTAGTGCAGGACCATAAATCCATCCAGTTGTGATTTCTTGTGCTACAGCGCAGCTGATTTTGCTGTATTGCATCTAGATGTTTGCATGGCAACTCTCTCCTTGGAAAAACAGGATCAGCGTTGGATGAACATGTTAGTACATCAAATATTGTCACTGCTGCATTGCAGCTTTATAGCTTCATTAATAGTGTTAGAAACTAGACCAATGAGCCAGGCCAATCAGTGTTTCCTCTTACAGGTCTTTTAAAAAGTAAACTTCTTAGTTTAAAGAGAAATTTCATTTTTATGTTATTTTAAATTACAAAATGGAATTTCTAAAAATTAGAATGGTTCGTAAAATGTAAATTACATTGTAGGTGGTATCCATAGAGTACATGAAAATATTGCTTCCCTGTTGCATCTAGAGCTGCTTACGTAAGTCAAGTGGGAGCTGGTGGGGAGAGGGAGGTGCAGGTGCCCACAGCAGACAGCTTCAGTGAGTGCACACAAGCCATGGAAGCGCATATTAATCACTCAGTGCACACTTCTTGTCCCAGAAAAAAAATTAGCAATTAGAGAATTTGAATGTAGACACGCAAAGTCTGTATTTTGAATATTAAAACCCTAAGTTAAATACAAGAGAATTCTGAAGGTTATCTAATTAATGAAATGGTCAGAAATGACAGGCAGGAGCGGTACAAGTTGTTGCTTGTTAGTGAATAAATTATTCTCTAGCTTTCATGAGCAGACCCTGTTAACCTCTTTTTTTTATTTGGGCAGATATTACTTTCTTTTAACAGAATATTGATTGGTCAGTATTTATGCCACATAAGGCTAATTTTATTCTAAAAGGTCTCACTTTTCTCTCCGTCTCTATTCTTACAATTTCCGTGTACACAACAGATGCATATTTTATTTTTAATTTTAGTGGGGAACGCACCAACTTAGGCTTTCTGTTGACAGGGAAGGATCCACCACATGGCTCTAGTAGATACTGTAATCAGTGCGCGATCACCTCACACACTGCAGCTCCGTGTCTGTTCTTGCGTGCCACACGCTAGTCCTGGAGAGAATTTCTAAAAAGCAGCCTGTAGCTGCAGGGAGAGCAAAGGTAAAGTGAAGGCAGACACTGTTCAAGCAAATCACTGAATGACAAAGACATTTCCATTTTCTTATTTGTTGCGGATGGATCATTATGTTTGACTGGTTTTGCTTGGTTTGTTTTGTTTTTTAATCACAGAATTAATTTCTGCTGATATTTAGGCAGTGGATTTTTGCCATCTGATAGTGTTTGGGGAAAGCAAAAAAGTACAGCTTGTAAAAATAACCCCATAGTTGTCAATAATGGAAATTCACTGTATGTGAAACTTAACAGTGCCATGCTCTTTGTAGCGTAACCTTTTGCTCTGGACAACTCGACGGTTGGTTCTTGATTATTAAAGAATAACAGGCCAGATCTTTAAAAAGTGTAGTCTTACTTTTTGTTAAAGGGCCATGATATTTATTAAGAATAATAATATTATTCTTAAGAGTAATGAAGGTGTGGAGTAAAGATTTGGAGGTAGAGTTATATTTCAAGATGACAAAATATGGGTATCATGGGCACGTTTTTGTAAGTGTATGTCTCAGTAATGCTGACAAAGTCACCAGAGCTACAGCACTAATTCTTTGTCAATCATGAGAAAAATACATTAGCAATGGGTTTCTTGCCGTCCAAAGATAATATGGCGTTGAAAACGTGTGTCTCAAAATGACCATTTGCCAAATGAAAACAAGAGGTTGTTCTGTGTTCCATACAGTTAGAAATTAACACCAGTATCATTTGACGCATTCATAGCTTGAGCACGCTAAACCCAGCCAGCTTAGCAAATACTATTTGATATGCAACCGACAGAAATTGCAGTGCCATCATTTAAAGTTAGAAAATCCTTGCCTGACAGTAAGTTCTAATTCTGCAGCCCTACAAGCGACCGAGTATCCAGCATTAGATCATTCATTATACTTCATCCTTAATGGGTATTTTGCAAGTGTTAGTCGTGAAACATTTGACTGAAGTAAAAGAAATTTTAGGTATGGCCAGCTAAGAAGAAAAGCTGTTTCTCGTTTTGCTCCTTTTAGAGTGGGTTTTTTTTTCCCTATTTTTGTCTCCTTTCTTAGTAACACAGAACTAGGTTTTAAAAAAAACTTCAATATAGCACATGTAAATGAAATGTAAATGCACTATTTAAGGAAACGGCCATGAAATACTGATTTCAGCTGAAATGGATTCAGCTGTGCCCTGGCTTAGCCTCACTGCGCTACAGGATGTCATTCTGTAAATTGTCTGAAGGATCGCTAGGCAGCACTGAAAATGTGTCAAAGTGAAAGCCAGGGTCACTTTTAGGGCTGACTTTATTTGCACCAGGACCTTTTCTGTATGATGGTATTGAGTATCTGTCTCCTGTACAATTTGCAATGGAAAATCTGGATTTTGTGAAGCTTTCCCCCTCTAATGAGTCTCCAAAAATACAGGCAAACAAGTGGAGAGGTGAGCCTAAAATTCCTCTGGTGTGAAGAGCTCTTTTTGTTGAATGTAACTACAAATAGTGCATACCAAGCACGTACGGCTATTGCAGAATGTAAGATAAGGCCAATATTGCCAGTGTGAACAAGTAATATGGTTGTGCCTCTGCTTTTTGATTTTTCTAAATGAACTGTTGAAGCTAACTAGTAAATCTAGCACTTGAAATAGATGCGACTCTAAAAAAACTAATCCCAGTAAATATTATTGATAGTGTGTTATGGTCTTGGAAGCATAGTTACATAAAAATACATTTTTCTGTTCAGAAAGTACAAATCTAAATGAGATATTTTATAAGAGATGGAATAATAGAGGAGTCGTGACATGGAGATAAAAAGGAGGAGGGAGCAAGGCTGCTGATAAATATGAAACTGCCTTTGTGAGTTCCACTCTGTGGCAGACAGTGATATTCCCATGGCATTCAGTGAGCCAAAATTACTGCTCTCAGGGAGAGATTCAACCTTTTTCCACAGAAGAATTGCTCCCAATTATGTGTGTCCACATAAATAGTTTTAGCCAGTGAACAGGCTGAAATTGGTCAATTCCTGTAATCTTTACCCAAGTAAATCTCAAAAGCAAATTGGGGGGTAACTGAGGTTGGAACATGACTTACAGAAAAGTTGCACACTCCCTTCTCCATACATGAAGTTCTGAGTGTTGGTTTTGGTTTTTTTTTAATTTTAGACCAAATTTTCCTTCAGAAAAATGAGAGTTAAAGTGGCCCAGATGACAAAACCTGTGAAAGGATGCTGTAATAATAAATTTGAGACTAGCCAGTAGTTCTGACAAAGGCAATCTAAGGAGATTAGAATTTCAAGTTGGAGAGGTTTTGTGTAGGATTTTCCCTTTTCTAATAAGAAAAAAAAAAAAGAAAGAAAGGAAAAAGCTTATTCTTGCAGTCCTTACTGCAGTTATACCCTAACTTTCACATGCTATGCAATCTAGATTTAAACCATCCTACAAATGATGGATACATATGTATTCTACTCAGAGAGAGCTGACTGTCTGGATCTAACATATCAAGTAAGAAAAACACCTAAAAACCCCCTTCTCTCACCCAAAGCCTCTCAAGGGACAGAAAAAAATGTCTTCCAGAAAAAAACACACCCATTTTCAAACTTGTGTGTTTATAATATTGAATTTTCCATATAGGTTGCCTTATCACTTTCATCTCTAGCCACTTGTCTTTATTTCTAAGTTGACTTGTTATTTAGGTGTTTTCCACAGGAAAGTTTACATCCTGTATGGGTTTATGTTAAGCTGCCTCCTTACAGCCTGCTGACCACAAACTCCTTGTGTCTACACTGGTACAAAAAACCGTTTTGCAGTAAAGGCAGAATGAACAACTTTGCAGCTGGTAATCTCTTGAATACCTTCTTTGCTCTCAATGACAGAAAAAAACCCATCACAGGAGAGAATCACCTATTATGAAAGAAAGACAAAGCAAACAAGCACAGATTTGACCCTCGGAGTCCTCGTAGCGTAGATGAGCCAGGAGTTTGCCAGCGCGAATGTCATCAGTGGGCTCAGCTGAGTCTGCCCTTATGCTACTTACAGCCAGAGCAGGTTAGCTGAGATGATTGGCCATAAAAGATAGATTTGGATTAGCTGCATCTGAATGAGGTTGAAGCCAGCAACTTAGCCTGAAGATAGAAGAAAAAGAGGAAAAATGGGAGAGGAGCATGTACAAAAAAGATACTAAATTTGCTGTTGACTTACCATCGTCCCGTAGCCTGACTTTCTGTTCTGGCTTTGGCTATAAGGAAAAGAGAAGTCACCAGCAAAGTATGTGCCAAAACATGGCATTGTAGGCCATGAGGCAAACAAAGGAAAGAAATTTAAATACACCAGCACTTAAATTTCTGCAGTATCCCATATGATCTTTCTTTCCTGAGGTACTAGAATCATCTGCCAGGATTTTTTTTTTTAAATTTTCCCCGAAAGAAACTAATGACAGTTGTAAAGATGACACAAGTAACACCTTTCTTCCACTTTTTGTCCAAGTAATGATGAGTTTTCATTCCTCTTAGAACGTGAAAGTGTACAAATGTTTGTCTGTTGTAAAAAAGCTATCACAACCCTTCCACAAAAAAACCCCAAACCCACAGCAAAAAGGACACTGCAGCCTGAATGTTACTCTTTGTTTTCCATTTGATTGTGTATTTCAATCTCAGTTAATTACTTGGCTTCCAAATGTAAAGCCTGTCCAGTTCTTCCAATATAATATTTAATATTCTGCCTTTCTACATCATCTTCCCAAGGATACAGATTGTTCTCACCATTCATTTTCTGCACATTTGCAAATACAGTTGCACAGATTGGGAGCCTTATGCTTCTTTTTGTGGCCTTTAATCTCTTCCTTTAAAACTTTTAAATTTCTCTAGTCCCTTTGATCACAAATGCAATAAACCCATCCTCCCTACAGGTTTTAAACCAATCCCAGATTATGTGGCTAGGAGAGGCAATAAGAGAATTAGAGCTAAGAAAGAAATCAGTCTTGTTCTCTAATGACTTCTTATTTTCTACTGCTGATAGAATGAGGAGATTAAACCTCTATCTGTGAATCTTGTGAGGAAAATCTGAGAAGGGGAGAAGCATAAATGATTAGACAACAACTTCTGCAGGCAAAGGGAAGGGAGAATGTCATTCCACAACCTCTTGGAATGGAGGAAATGGTCAGAGATCGCCTAAGCAGCAAAAAAGGCACAGTTGAAATGGTTGAAAAATTCCTCCTGGTTTTGACAGATTGGCAAAGGCATCTGTCATCCCCACTTCTGTCAAAGCACTTTAAAGAGAGAAGAAGAATGTAAAACTACATTACTTAGAGGTGCAATATGTGGATCGAGCCTGTGACAGAGCAGGGCACGTTTCTTCAGAGAAGATCTTGGGTCATAGTCCCTATTTAGGTCTTTGCAAACGTGCAGAGATATGCATGTGCTTAGATTTATTAGGTTTATACTTAAACCAAATACTGATTCAGAGCCTCAGCTGACCTGGTAATGTCCATTTAAGAGAAATCTCCATTATTTTATTTAAAGCTCAGAGATTATGGTGAAATGCGTCTTGTTCCAGAAATAGTTCAACTGATTTCATCAAGGGACTGCTCTGTATATCTGAACTTGTTTGGGAAAAAAGCAAGTGAGGAGGCTTATAAAAAACAACCTATATTATATATATAAAACATAATAGTTATTTTTTTTTAAATGTGCCTCATTTCGAAGAAAGAGCACTAGAGAGGAAGGACCTCTCAGCTCAAATTTGTTCAAATAATCAACATAATTTTTTGCAAAACAAGAACTGGAGAAGGAAAATAAGTACATAAATAAAGCCAGACTGGAGTTGCCCTTTGTTCTGTTCTGCTGCAGTTTCAGATGTTAACACGTTAACATTTTATATCCATTTATACCCAGTTCAGTAACCTTTCAGTGTTGCCTATGTTATGCCAGTGCTGTTAACTACCAAGACAAGTTAAAATTGTGGAGTCAAACTTCAGCTTTTCATTTATTTGAATTATGATTTCTTGCGCAGAGTTCTTACCAGCTGGTATACTTGTTTATTGTAGTCCATTGCTCACTTCGAATGCTTTGCATAGGCAGCCACAATTCTTTCAAAAATAAGACAGTAGCATTCTTGTTACTGAGTGGTTGCTGGCATTTCGTATTTTTAACTGTTCTTCTAGGATGAAATGAAATTAAATTAAATTAACAGAGCGTTCACTACATTTATTTTAAAAAGAAGAAAACAAAAATATTTATGCTTCCTGGAAACATTAGCTATAGAACATTGTGCCCCAAAGGAAAAAACACATCGTTAGCTTGTTACTGATCTTGACAGCATGTGCACGGCTTCCCTGAATTTTGTGTGGCACTAATTCGTGATAGCCTTTTAACTAGTCCCTATTTCCAAGTCCCAGAATCATCAGGAGAAATTTATTGCAGACATACCATAAGTCACATGGGTCACTAAGATGCCTAAATAATTAAATTATGGACGCAGACACAGAAGTATACTATGCTGCAGATGCAAATGACCTGCATTTTCAAAATATACCCAGCATTTGCCTTGCATAAAACAAGAGACTTGGTGTTCAAAATTGGGTCCTAAAGGATTCAAACGAAAATAAGCTTTATGTGTGCACAAATGGATAGTGGAAGTTTCCAGCTCCCGCTGAGGGCGGTTCAACCAAAATTTAGATTCTCAGTATAAGAGCAACTTAGCCAGACTAGCTCACGTGCCACACTGCACTGTTGTCTCCAGAGTAAAAGGTGAGAAACATCCAGAGTCCAGGTTTTTTACGCAGTGATGGAATCTAGTTCAAAGACACAATAAAACCCATTCCTAGCAGTTGACGTTACTGTTTGTGACCAAAGTCTCCATTCCAAAAAATGCAAGGAAGAACAGCGGTGTGAATAGCAAGTGCTGAACACGATGCGTTATATTTCAGTCCACTGTATCTTGATCTGACATCGTGGATTGTTCCCAAAAAAGTCATTCAAGCTGTTGTTAATCTTGCTTGGGAACACCTTGCTTATACACAATGCTGAGAACACTCATTTTCTTCCCTTTGATGTCTGCAGTAGGCTAGAGAATGTCACTGGTCCCTGCAAAAGCTTCAGGATCTTACATCAGAAGCTGTTTGGGCACAAGCCTAAAATGCGTTGTGTCTGTCACAAGTCATTGAAGTGGCTCATAGCTATTATTCCAGGTGGATTTTATAAGGGTGGCGTTCTGTTACAGTGTCGAATTTCTTTAACTCTTGCAGATTTTTGACAAAGAAGCTAAAGACCTGGAGCGAGAAGTCTGCTTTATTGATATCGCCAGCGATGAAATTCCCGAGCGCTATTACAAAGAATCAGAGGTAAGAGACAATTTGATTGTGAAATGCCGAAGAAGGGAATGTAAGAGGCTGCAGGAAAGCCTTGAGAGGAATCAAAACAATTTTATTTTTGTATGAAATCTTGCTGGTCAGTAGTATTTACAAAGCTCTCAATTAGAGGGGAAGCAGATAGCAACCTCTCTATCTAGATTGCCCGACGCTCTTTTGCAGATGATTCCTCCAACCTTTTGAAGGGCTTTCATACCCTAATCACAACATAGCCTGTACCAGAGCTTTGATACTCAGCTGAATTCATTCCAAGTAGAAAAGGACTTTTCTTTGAATCTTGAAACTCAGCTAAGCGTTTGCCGGCCTGAGCGGTTTTAAACATTACTGTTTATTTGCATCCCACCCTGACTAATACGTCACGCAAAGCGTCTAAGCCCAGGCAAAGGACAGCTATGCTGCAGTGAGAGCAGGGCTGATGCAGAGTTCCTCGCGAGGTGACCATGACACAAGACCAAGAGGGACTAAAGCATCCTACGTACTGCAGGAAATCTGCCAAAAAGCATCGATGGCAGCAGGCACATTCACTCTCTTAAAATTCCCTTGAAAATTGCTCCCATGCATATTTGATAGTGCACATCTCTGAGGAGCGTGTTTCTTCTAGGTCAGTGCAATTCCCTGTTTTGAAACCAGCAGCCAGCGTACAAATGAAGATGAGGTCTCAATGTTTTCACCTCAGACTTGAAAAATGATGGTTCACAAGAAGTAGCTAGAGAGGAATGGTCAGATCTGTTCTTGCATTTAATTTTGGAGATACAATTTGCCTCTGGAGCCAAGTATATATTCATAGCTGGCAATGAGTATGGCAGCTGTTTGACTATGCAAAACGAGACTACATAATCATTTTTAGGATAGAAAATGAAGACTTGCCAATGAATATATTTCTATACCGTAGGAGACACGGTTTTCAGATTCAAAAAGTCAGGTACTTGTTATCTTCCATTTATAGATCCTATTTCAAATTTTATGTACGGGTCATAAAACAAAATTAGGTCTACAGTAGAATGAAAAGTAATTTTATTAGTTTCCTTAGATAATGAAACCCATCTGTTAGGTACCAAAAATATATGACACCTCCTGAAACAGCTCGTTGGTCCCAGCTCTTATCTGAACTCCATGGTCTTCTGGTTCCATTTAGGAATGACTGCTGCTATTGAACGGGTCAGCATTTGGCTGCGTTTTAAAGAAATGATGTGAGATTTTTCATCTCAGTGTGTGCACCTTCAGAAACTGTAAACAGGAAGGTAACACATAGCTTTTCAGATGTCCTTCCCATTTTTAATAGCCAACTACTAAGCATAATCTCCATATGATTAATCTTATGATACAGAAAAACGGCCTCATGTTAAGTGAGAAAAGAATTTCAGAGTCTTTGTGTTGTTATTTCAAAGACAAATCTAGAGACCTGATTCCAAGCAAAATGGAATTTTATATGGATTTAAACAACAAAAATAGCCCGGCATCTGTTGTTTTTTCTGTACTGATGGATGATTTGTATGTTGGCTACCAAATTCTGTTTCAGAATTCATACAAATTAGTAAGAACACCTTAGCATTTAACGGTGCACATACTGTAATTGATATTAAATTAATAATAGTTGAATTCAGTATCCTCCAAAGTTTACAAACTATTGGGGGTTTTATGCTACTGTATGATCAATATGAAGCCAAATTCCCATTTCTGATGGGGCTTCTTACATAATTTAGGGACTATAAAAAGACTTTTAATGTTTGTAAATGTAATTTCCATCTGTTTTCAATCAGAACAGCATAGAAAAGTAACTCTATATAAATGAGTGTTTTCCAAATAACAGTTTCAGAGATAACTGAAAACCATTTACTGTTAGCTTTTGAAAGGTATTTTAATTACACTAATAACAACAATTTGGCAGCTTTTAGATCATTTAATCTGAATTGATAGTAAGTTTAAAGATTAAAAGTGAAGTACAATCCTCGGGATTTAAGAATTAGATCCCACAGGATAAGTGTTCTGACTCCAATCCAGAAAGACTAATGAGAATGGTTTTAACTTCAGGCACGTTAGTAATCTCTTCATTTCAATGGATTTTTCACATGCTTAAAATTAAGCAAGTTCTGTATCAGGGTCAGCAGACAGCAGCTTCTAGAAACGAGCTTTAAATTTGTTTTATATCCTGACAAAAGTGCATCCTTCAGTTAAAAATATACTTCAGTTTTTAAGAGCAAATTTCATTATTTAGTTGCATTACTGTATATTAGAGAGGGAGCTTAAATAATCTAAAGTTTTCACACACTACTTCAACTGTTTGCTCTTTGTTAGTGCTTGTGAGCCTGCTTGTGGATGGTGACTTCTGATACAATCAGACAGCACTAATGACATAGTTGCTATTAAGTTAGTATTTGAGATTCACGTTATTTTTAGCTTTAAAGCGCTCAGTTATCCTTCATAAGCTGTTTGGGTCGATATCATAAGTTTTCTCTGAGTCATCTCTATGAAAAGGCCCTTTCTACACTTCGACTGCGACTTTTCTTTGAGTTAGCGCATCAAATAACTCATTGATTATAAAAGAATGAACCACAGCAGCTTTAGTGTTGTTTTTCGCATTTCTATAAACAGAAGATACGGTTGTGTATGTACTACACCGATACCATCGACAGCGGTAATTACACCGCAGTCACCCGGGGAGGGTTCAGGAGGGATCCAAGGGCCCCACCGCATCAGGCTTGGTACAAACAAGGGAAGCAGCCGTTCCCTGCTTCTGGCACCTGCGAGCTAAAAAACTATGTTTCAGTTGCCCTGACGTGACTCTCATAAACAGATCCTTCCATTGTAACTTACATCAAAACGATTCGCACGTAAAAAGGCAAAATGTATAAAACATCTTCATATGTGAAGCAGTCCGTTTGAATTGCATAGCTCGTTTTGACTTGTGCTGGTGCTGCTGGGAAAGGAAAAGCGTGCCATGAAAATGTCATGATGGCTGAAGGAAAAATTACTGAATCCAACTTTGTACATATCTGCTTTTTCTTCCCTCCTATATATCAAGTAAAATTGAAAACTAAAAAATATAATTAGCTGAAGGCTTAAAGGAGAGTCGTTTCACTGAGGAACACTTTAAAGGAACCTCTGCCAGCAATACTGAGTGCTCTCTTGACCAGAGTCATCCCAGTGATGCGAACTCCCTGAAGAACGGAGTGCTTATCTGTGAGTGTATGCACAAAAGCACTTAAATCACCAAGTAAACAGTGAATCAGAAGACAGTTTTGTTAACTAGTACAAACACATACACAGAGTCCAATTCTGTCTTCCACGGAAGTATACCATTTTCTGCTGGCAGTAGAAGACTGGAGCAGGTCTAACTGCAGCGATTCTGGGTATCCCAAAGCAGGTGACTTAATTTTAACTTAATGACCGTCTACAAAGTTCACTGTGAGGTAGCCACCAGAGTACTTACCCAGGCTGCCACATCTTAAATACAACTTTTTTTACAAGCGCGGACCTAAAAATCCTAAACTTTTAAGATGTTTAAATGTGAGGTGCCAAACTGAGAAAGCTGGAATCTAGATCCAAGTACACAGGTTTGCCTGTGTTTCTGTAAAGAGTCACATGTGTTTCCAAATCTGAATGTACATATTACATGGAATACAGAATTTTATATTTCTGTGTAAAGAATGTACGAGCCTACAGGTAAGAGTAGCTGTACATTTTATAAAATCATCTCCTTGTGACTTTACCATCAATGAATATGTATCACCAGCCATCCTGTATTCCCCATATAGACATATATATTTATCTGAATTATAGAAAAGCATAAAACTGAGCTATGCTGAGGACTGAGGGCCTCGAGTGAATCATTCACTGAAATGAAACATTTACTGTAGATGTGAGCTACTGAGCAAAATGTTCTTCGCCACCATATCCAAGTTCTCCAAATTAACAGTGTTTCATTTCCTGTTTATAACAAAGCAGTTGAGAGTTGGACAAATGGAATAAACTTTTTAAGTTACCTCCAAACAGAAAGATTTCCTGCAGCTGCTGCAGTGTTCTTCTTCAATTGCTGTCTTTTTTGACTCTAACACAGCTGCACTGTAATAGGTCCAGCTTACTACTGTCCAGGTGCTTTCAGAATAACAAAACCTCTATCACATTACAGAGCCAGAAAATTATGGTAGTTGAAATAATACAGCTGCCTCGGCCGCCAGTGTGCAATGTGTCAGTACAGGGCATAGCAAAAACAGATGAAAATTTCCTTTTCCTTAGTAACTTCAGTTGTGAGCTTACATAAAGGCTGGCTGGATTATCATATTTTAATACCTCAGAACTGTCCCAATATTTACAATTCTGAAGTATGTAGCTGGCTTTTTCAGAAAATACATTTTAATGGAAATTCAAAAAGAGAAAAAAGAAGTCTTTAAAAAAATGACTCCACATAACTCTCTATAGTAGCATCTTTACATCAACAAATCTTTCCAGAGCCTTAGCTGTATAAGCTGAAAGCCAAAGCCTAGCAACTGCAGCTGATGATGAAATGCCAGATCACATGTATTAAAACCATGAAGGGTTGGTTCGGAAATTCAAGATCAAACAAAATGGTCTCCAGCTTAAAGGAGGGGAAAAAAATTGACTGCACTTCAAAAGCACAGTGGTGGAAAATATTGCAATGGGAGACTGAAAAAATGAATCCATGCATTAAAAGGAAGGAAGAGTCTTTGTTTCTGGGACATCTGAGTAATATCCAGTAAGAGAAGAGGATGCATGGCATAACACAATGCACTTTCACCTCTGGAGAATATGTTCAGCTGGGGGCTCTTTTTTCCATGATAAAAGGGCCATATAACCAGCAAGTCATTTTCGAGGCAGATCAGCGACAAGGCAAACAAGACGTTCCACGCAGGCTTCCAGCATGCAGACAAAGGAGGTGCAGTATGGCATCTCCAAATCCTGCCTGATACCATGGCAAAGCTAAGGGAAAGCATGCCCATTCCGATCTGGAAGTTTTCTGTAAACAATGAATATATTTCATTATTTAACATTACGTAAAAAATCAGTTCTGAATTAAATCTGAAAAGGCATTGCAACAACCCAGCGCCACATTGTCAACACGTCGGTGTTTGCCTCCTGCAAAAGGGGTTACAATTCCACATCTGATGCCCGTGACGTCTGCAGTCCGTGAGGAAGGTTAAGTAAATAAACGCTAAATGCTAAATAATGGAATCTCCAACAATAAGTGTGCTGAGCCAGGAGCCACCAGACGTGATCTTAGTAAGAAACACTGGGAGAGTGCTATGTTTGAAACCACATCCGTCACACTGTGGCTTTTTTTTTTATTTTATTGTAGTTTTACATTTTATTCTCAAATAAGCCCAGCTCGTGGATAATGATGTTTCTGCTCTGTTAGCAGAAGTGCTATTTTTAAATCACTCTGCACCTGGCAATAATGTATTGCAAATACAGAGTAGGTTTTGCTCCTCTGTAGCAAAAGGATTTGCCAGATGGGCTTTCCTAATAAATTGTGTCTGATAAAAGGACGAGAAGGTTATTTAAACAAAAAGATTTTAGCTATGCCATTACATTTAAAACAGATTGAGGATTTTGCCGGTAGATAAACCAAGGGGAAAATAGTGAATAGATGCAGTATTCTTTGGATGATGGCTTCTCTAGAAAGGAAGGCGTGGGTGGCTGAAAGCAAAAATACGGCACGCACTAAATTAATGATCTAAATAATAACATAAAAATGGTTCAGACCAAAGATCAGCTAGTCCACTTTCTAGTCACTGACAAAAGTGTTTCAAACACACGTATGCCACAATTCCTGCCTAGAGAGCATGCCTCCTCTCTCCGGCCCGCTGCCCCTCAGACATGTTCTGCAAATGGCCAGACCTTTCACAGGATTCTTTTTTTTTTAGAAGGACCTTCTATGCCTAATTGCAGAAAGGATTCCAGGCTGTGAGTCTTAATCTGGCAATTTGAAGCCATGAGTTAGGCACAGAAAATCATTGTGGGTTGTGGCTTTCCGGTCAAAGTTCTCATTGATTTCAGTGGGCTTTGGATCAGTTACAGAGGAGCAAAAGATGAGCAGTCGTGGTCACACCAAAGGTCCTTCTGGCGTGGTGTGCTCCTCTGGCTGTGGCCAATAGCAGAGGCCTAGGAAAAGTGTAAACGTGCAAAATATAGAGATAAATACAGAGATTCTTCCCCTAAATACTTCTTTGTATGAATCATAGCACAAGCAGTTGCTGAGCCAGAATTTGTGTCTTTCTAGAACAATCCAAGCCTTTTTTAACTACCTAATTTGTTAGCATCCTGGTAAAAAGCCCAGTGATGATAGTTTTACTTATGCTAAAGACTCACCTCTGTAAAACGCTCATGCCCTTGAACTGATGGCCCAGAGATTAAACTCTCGAGTTCACTTTGCTTAATGTTGCTCTGTATTTTATTATTTTATCTCACCTGAGCAAGCACTCAGTAAAATCCTGATCTTTCATACAGCACTCTGGAAATCTGTTCCACTGAATTCTTCCTGTTCCCTGGCTTCCATTCATCAGTGTACCATTTTATAGTATCAATGCGTTAATGTTTTCAGAAAGGCAGGAATTTCCATAAAAGCTATTAGATACAAGTTGCCCATATTGTCCATCACTGCCTGGCTCTGCGTGTGAAACCGTCCAGCCAATTTGTGACTAAACATCACGTCCTTCAAGAAAAATGGACGTGATTAAGGGAAGCGAAGGTGCCATCGCTGGGCACTGCTAAAGGAATTTGCAACCAGAGTGATGTCATGGATCAACTGCATTGCAGCAGGTAGATTATTTGTGGGCCGCCAATTTAAGAACAATTTTCAGTCTGAATCCCCTTTTCTGCTGGGTTAACTTCACAAACCAAAACAAAGCAAAACACTGCTCTCCCAGCATCCAGCAGCTTGAACGAGACACAAGTTTTATGTATGACTGAGCATTCATGCGCGGTAGCTGTCCATTATTTAATTTTTATTTATAAATTTTGAATACTTGATACTGACTCAAATTCATTACATTAAATCCCTTTGGACTGCACTGAAGTTATTCCATTACAGGTCTGATTATCGCTGAGGGAATATAAAGTATCTCTACATAACACTCACTATTATTAAAGTGTGTATCTGAAATGCTTAATCAGGACAATGGCTCCATCACACCAGCACCATATGTGTGTGTAAGAAACAGCAGATCCTCCCTTACATTAAGCTGTTTTCCTTTGATTTTCCATGTTTTCTTTCTGAATAATATGTCTTAGTTCTTCCTATTATTATTATTATTATTATTATTATTATATTGTTGTTGTTGTTGCTGTTGTTATTGTTATTATTATTGTTATTATTGTTATTGTTATTTTGATTGCTTCAGGCAATGACCAGTTAGAAAATAATTCTTTCAACTAGAAAATACCTAGATCAGTCTGAGGTCAAGCTTTATTGAGTGAGAAGATTGGCAAGAGCATGTGACTATGAGTTGTGATACACAGTGGTATGTTACTCTGATAGATGATGACGCTGAATTGTTTTTTATGGTGATTTAACATTGAAATCTTATTACACTGTGAGCTTAAAGTTTCTATTTAGAAAAGAATATGTCAGCAATAAAAGCAATGACTTTCACAGAGAAGGAAGACTATCACCTCATTAGAGCTTTGTAAAGAAGCTTTAATGACAGAGCTTCAGTTTATGGATAAAATCAGAAGCCAAGTCAGGAGATAACTAAGCATTAGAAAAAAGGAACGCGGAATGATATATGAGCTCACAATGAATGAAAGAAAATTAAGATCAGAGTAGTCTTATCAATTTGTTAGTTTTTCTTCTGATTGTCTTCCACTTAGCACATAATTTAAGCACATACTTAAATACATGTTCAACTGCTTTTGTAACAAAGGATGGATGTATAAGGTCTTCCCAGATCTCAGCTTTGGGGAAGGCAACATGGATGAGCACTGGTGGTTATTCTTGAAGACAGATTTTAGAAGCTTCACTCTGAATTTATTGAAACTACTTTATTTTCAAGATTTGAAAATCAAGGTTTAGCCATACATTATCTCTATTTACAAGATGTAATTAACAGGATTGGACGTGTGTCCATCCAGTGAGATGGAATTATGCTAATATGGAAAACAGCACTTTGACAGATAAACCTGTATCTTGTATGGATAAAACTAAACCTTAAAAATGAACTAATGTCCTTATTGTTTTTTTGGTCTTGCTGTTGTAATTTCAAAACCAACTTATTTGATGTTTTCAGTTTGTAAAAGGAGATAGAGTTGAAATTAGTCATTCGGTGTTTTGCCCAAAGATACCATAACTCATTTGTAAGAGTTATTTAGCCACTCGGAGGTGGCTAAATTGGAGGAGTTTCATACTTAGCTGCCCTCCTGGATATACAAGTTCACTCAAATTGAAAATGGCATTGCCAAGGTCACACCAGTGTTGACGTGTCAAAGCTCAAACTGGATATGATTTTAGGAAGACAGCCGTGGATTGAAAGTACGAGTAAGTGACACTGAGGGAGCAGCAGAAAAGCAAGCTCTGAAGAAGCAACTTTTTCTTTTCCAAAGACCATAAATAACACTTGGAGTGCATTGTATTGTAATGACTTGCAATAACATATTTTCCTATAGCAGAGAATGTCCTAGATGATATGATTGTCAAAGCATCTGCAAGAATATGCTGCCATCAATTCACTGGCTGTTGGATAAAAGACAGGATTTGATTTTTGTATATCCTAGTGCTTATTTAAGTCAATTTCATATTATTTTTCATAATGTTTACTAGCAAGTTTTTGTATTTTATGTCTTATCAAAACATTTACTTTAGCAAACTGACAAACAGGACTTACTCTCCTGCATTTCTCAGTATGTTTTCTTTGTTTTGCAGGATCCTAAATATTTCAAGTCACAGAAGACTGGGAGAGGCCAATTAAAAGAAGGCTGGAGAGAGACCCATCAGCCAATTATGTGTTCCTACAAACTTGTGACTGTGAAATTTGAAGTGTGGGGACTTCAAACCAGAGTAGAGCAATTTGTACACAAGGTCAGTGAAACAGGAGCTGTTTCTTATCCTTCCCATAAGCAGAACTTGAGTATTACCCTGCACAGGAATGCAGCTGTGGCTGCGCAGAAGCTCAGGAGCTCAGCTGAAACTGCCTTCAGACCTTTCTCAAGGTCTGGAGGACCTGGAGTAGAGCCAAAGAGTTCACCTCTGGGTATAAACTTGACAAAGCCTAGAGCTTTTTGCTTTAGGCCTAAAGTTGCGAAAAACTACCAGTAACGTTTTCAATACCTTGATAAATATATGAGCTAAAGTATTGATGAGTATACATGAGAACCGTACATGTAGCAATGATGTGCAGAATTTCTTACAAACAGGTAGTGGAAAAGTTTTCCAATAATCTACTAAAAAATTAATTAATGAATAGCACAATAGCCATATTTTTCAGAGTATTGACCTTCCACACATTAAAAAAAATTAACAAGGGAAAAGAAGAATTCCAGAATGTCTACTTGCCCGAAGATCAATGGATTCTGTACACATTCCCATATGGCTTCCCATGCTCATCAAAGCCATGCTGATGTGATCCGGTGGTGGCAACAGATCCACTTCAGGTGGGAGGTTGCACTACAAGACCTGCAGAGCCAGGATGTCTGCCTCTCTAGGGCATGTCTTTTTAGACACAAAACTGTCAGAATATTTTTCACTTTAAATCATGTTGAAAGACAACAGTGTTACTTTCTAAAATCTTCTGTTGCTGCAGAGATATTTGACCTTTTCTTTGTTTCGCAGGTGGTCAGAGATATACTATTGATTGGTCACCGGCAGGCGTTTGCCTGGGTTGATGAGTGGTACGGTAAGTATTCTCCAAATTTAGCCCATTTAAAAGGGCCGCTGCAAAGCCTATGACAGGTAACAACAGACTTCCGTTTGCTTTCATGGACCATCAGCTCCTAGTTTGAGTTGTTCGTGAAAGAGATGGAACTACGTTCAGTCACTCTGCAACACACGGAGCTCATTTGCAGCAGGTTCTTGGTGAGAAGCGTAGGCTGTATTTTAGGCAGCCGGTAGGCAGCATCCAGGGATGCCTCTACACCCCCCACGTCTCTGAGCGTACGCATCGGTCCGCTCCCCCCGCGCTGCAGGCAGAGAGAAGCTGCCCCTGCCCGGAGTTGTCCATGCAGAGAACCGCACGCAGGTTCGCATAAAGCTTCTTATTAAGGCTGCATTAACATGCAGGCATTTCCATACTGCAAACTCCTAGGGCCTCTGATCCAACCCAATTTCAGCTCTTTAGGCAAGTTTTTAAACTGTTAATGTGGCTTGCAATACAGAAAAGATGGAGCTCTAACGTCCTTTCTGAAGACTGAATATAAATGTAAAACCTCCTGGGTCTGATTCAACAGCAGCTGCATGCAAAAACTGTTCTGAATCCACAGCCCAGCTGTAGCAATGGGCCCTTTCAATAGTACAGAGTAATCCTGAATATCAAAACAGCCAACTGTAGTTGATAAAATAAGCTCACAGGGTTTGTGTTTTTTACATGTATTTTCAGTAAAATGTATCCATAATCATAGACACTCATAGAATGGTTTGTAAGACATCCCTGTAACACACAATAGGAATTTGGGAATATATTTAAAATGTTTATTTAGACCCTTCTGAAGCTTCAGGAAACACCGTCTTGGGCATTTAACGGATAAGAATGACACCTGGCTTTCATCAAAACTCTGAAACTTTCTGCATTGCTTAAAAATAGTCAGTTAGCCCAGCTGGTGCAAACACAGGCATCTCAGTGACTTCAGAAACCTGCGTAAGTTTACGCTAGGATCTAAAAACAAACTCATTGTGCTGATTTTGAAAAAGATTTGCTTTTGAAATCACAATGTTCTTATAAATTTTCTAGTGCATTAAAATATTGTGCTGTAAGGATCATAAAAATACTGAAATATACTAAAAAATTCCTCTATTTTGGGATAGCCATAAACCAGAAAAAGAATTTTCTATACAGTGAGAAAGAGTTCACATATAGGTTTTTTAATTTTATAATATATTTTTTTCATGAAATATCGTGATCCGTTATTTTCCCTGTACAAAGTCAGGGAAACTGATGACTTCAAATAAAGAAGCTTGGCTTCATGTAAAAATTGACCCTACAAGTTTGCCCAAATCTACCCAAAATATCTCTAAAGAGAGACATAAAGAAATGTCCTTGGGAAGCAGAGAGTCATCTGCACTTAAGCAGAGTTATTGATAATGATAACAAGTGAGTAATCACAAAGTTAAACATACAGAATAAGTTTAGCGCAAAACCATTTAACCACAGGTTTTCCCACCTTAACTCTGAATGCACCCTGTCAAAAATACACTTTCCCTAAATGAAATATTGGGATATACAGTTACTTGGTGGATTTTCACTGTCACAGTGAGTCTTTTTACTAAATAATATAGTGTACTTTTAGAACTTCATTGTCAGGCTAAGGACAAAACCTAAAAAATCTGGGCTTGCTATATTAGATATGAATAAAGACTAAGTCCATAGAAAGATTGATTAAAAAAAAAAAAGAAAAAGAGAAAGTGCAGAAAGTTAGTTTAGGTATCTCTCTGTGCTGCCTGCACATACCCTGCCCTTACACCGCTGCATCGTTCTAAAGTATAACAGTTGGTAAGATTTGCTGACTAGAAATCAAGTATTTCATTATCCAAAACGGTGAGATCCAATTTGGATACATCCAGTTCAATTTAATAGCTATGCTGTGTAAAGCTGTTGGGGTGCTGCTCTTGACATGTTTATGTGTGTAAGGAGAGTTTTTCAGAGATGTAATTTCAAAGCGTCTGTGTGCCTTCACGTGTCTATTAGCATCTTTTAAAATAAAAGTTTGAGAAAGACTTGGAGATGGTGTAAGTCAGCTAAACCCAATCAAATAATCAGTGTAATAAAATCCATTATTAAACAACATGTTATGTTGCGGGTATTACTGATTGATTACTGTAAGTATGAATGTGTCTTGTCATTAAATTTACTAAACCGTATTTAGCGTTATTGTTAAGAAAATCTATTTTCACAGTTATTTACTAATAAACAGCATGTTCTCTGCTTGGCAAAATGCATCCTTAGCATGTTACTGACATGGCTTATGAGCTTGTTTTTCATTCCAGATAACAGTAAAAGACTAAAAGAGTATGAGTTAGTGGTATTCCATGTTTCCTTTTGGTCAAAATTTTAGACAGTGTTTCATTTTCACTGACGAAATATTACATGGTGCTACTGATGTAACAGCTAAAGTTATGTCTTTCCTTAAAAGCCATCTCACAAAATGCAGCGAGAGCCTCGTATCACATAGCAAGGACTGCTATGTGTAATAGGAGAATTTGCAGATCCAAGTGGCACATAATAAACTCGAGAAAAACGATAGCCTCAAGAACAAAAACGCAGTGTACGCTACCAAAAGTGGTGCACATTTCCAAGCATGCTCTGCTACTAAAATGCTATTTAATTTTTATGAGGAAAAAAGCCGATGACTATTTTCGTGAAGCTCTGAAGTTACCAAACCGTTGTAAAGAACAGACCGAAATTCTGACAGCCTTCGTGTTCATTTACACCTTACTCGCAGGGAGATTTATTGAAGGCATGGGAATACTCAGAAGAGTAAGGTCACAAGTCAATTAATTGGATTCGTTGTGTTTTTACTGGAAGTGTGGCTTATGACAAATCTTTTTAAAATCTGTAACAATTGCTTGGAGTTACACAGCAAGCACCTAACAGATTACGCGCTAGTTTGACAACATCAGGCATGCCTAGACAATGGTAAATGATCCTCCCGGTAGAATCAGCCTGAATTGTGGAATATTTCTAATTCTTACAAGTCATTAAATTGCTTGAGGCTACAAACCTGTTAACGTATTCACTATTAATTCACTTACCAATATAATTAAGTGTTAGTTTCTGGAAACTAAGCTGATGTGCGCTCTAACAGTAAGAATGTTTGCTGGTTATGAGATGTACTATGCAAAGATTATATATTATCTTTTTTTAAGTGCCTGGAAAGGTAAGTAAATATTTATAATAATTTTGTATCTATCCTTTATTCCAAGGATCTTCTAAAATGTTTTTAGAAGATCCTGGCCTTTGCCAAGGCCTGCACTTCAAGACTTTATTGCCTACTTTATGTTACACAGATGCTCCTAAACAATTTCCACTCCTTCCAGTTCTCTGACTCCCTTTGACTTAACCTTCTTACACCTTCCTTGGCTGACAGAACTACCTTTATGAGTCCATTTTCATAAAGTTAGTCGCTCCGTGCTTTTTTTTTAAATCCTTTTTTGGCTTCTGCTGAAAGACTATGTGTTCCTAGAACCTTCTCCTTAAAAAAAAGAAAAAAGATTGCACTGAATCAATGGAAAATGCCAACAATTTTGAACTTTTTACAGATATGACTATGGATGATGTTCGAGAATACGAGAAAAATATGCATGAAAAAACCAACATTAAAGTTTGCAATCAACATTCATCTACTGTGGATGAAATAGAGAGCCATGACAAAGCAAGAGTATGTCCATTTTTAAAGCGTATTGCCCATCCTCAGCTAATACACCTGCACAGATCAGAGAAGAGCAACCAACTGATCTCGTGGACCAGTCAGTGGAATTGTGGGGAGGTTTTGCTTCAGTAGGAACAGAATCCTTCTCCATGAAGTGCAATCCTGCCTTCCGTTGGCACTGTAAACTGCCACTGATGTAAGGAAGGGTGGGGCTGGGCTCACATACAACTCCCTGGCTTCCAGGAAAACACCATTCTCAAATTTCAGTTGGATGCATAAAGAGGAAGTTAAATAGGAGGTTTTCTTTCTATTATTTGAATAGTTAAATAATGCAGGAGTTCAGAGGGCATCAGTCAGGAGTGGAAAATTTCGATGGGACTGATAAAATTGTTTGTTTCACCTGGAAAAATAAAAAAAGAGCTAATGAATTATTCACTCTTTTCAAACTAATTTTAATGTTGTCATTGATTAGCTGCCAACAAGGTGAGAAGTATTTTCGGAAGTACATAACAGCAGTTTGTGGAGAAGGGCAGGTTTCTTTGTAGGTCCTTTGATTCAGATTCTGGAAATTTCAAAAAGCATTTTAACTTCCTAATTTGGGCACCTCAAGTAGAGGCCTAAAATTAGAAATTATTACTATCTGCAAATAGAAGAGATGCAGTGATATTTCCTTCTGAAATGTTGTTATTCCTTTATTTCCACTAACTGTGCTGTAGTGATGGTTTTACTCATGAGTGTGGGGCAAAGCCTGAAGGGCTTGAAGTCTCTTTGTTCTTACTCAGTAAAACTTGTCACCAGCCTGAGAAGATGTTACCTAAGTAATAACCAGGGAGGTAATTCTTGTGTCTGTAACGCTGCAGCTCCATTAACATCAAGGTTACTCTCCAGCTGAGCAGTAAACTGAGAATCAGTTCTGACTTTGGCTCTACACTTCAGGATTTGGCTTTGAATGAAGTCTGCCATCCTTCATTCCCATGTGGAAAAATTTCCATTGAGGTCAGAACAGAATTTGTCATTAATGGAAAAAAAAAAAAAAAAANCTGAGCCTTCTTAGCTCAGGGTAGGGACTTGTTTTCCTTGAGTGTGTTTCAGAAGGGAATTTAAAGCAAGTATAAGCAAGTAAAAAGCAAAGTCAACTGAAGAGACAGTAAGTATTTCATGTCTGAATTGAAAATGAACAGTCTTGGAGGCTACCACTTAGCAAGACTTTAATCAGTCTTCCCTGAAATGGCCAGGCAAGTGAGAAATCTTCCTGTCCTCTTCCACTTTCATTTGTCCAAGACAGCTTTTGTTTCATGTTGTACAGAAGTCCTCAATCAAAAACTCGCTGAAAGGAATGCATGGGCTGCCTTTGATGTCAGGGTGCTTTTAAACCCTTTGAGTTCGGAAACACTACACGCACTGTTACAGGTTGTGAAACTAAATGTAAATCAGCAAAACAGGTTCAAATCTCTCTCCCAACGCGAGTAGGTACGGTTCCTCTGAGACCATCTGTTTATTTCCACAGAAATCTTATCTCAGATGCAAAAATAGCTTCATCCTCACTCCTAATAACTGGCAACGTAGCCTGAAAAGGTCCCCGGAATGTCGGCTGCAGGGAAGAGAGAAGGCAGCTGGCGACATGCGTGCATTTGTTTATTTAATATGATGTTGTAATACAACATAAAGCTGCTTCTCCATAACATTTGCAGCCAAGGCTACAGATGCACGCAGCTGGGTAATATTAAAAAGTATCCCTGTACAGAAAGTATCGGATTTTGTTGTGCATATGGTAAGCACCGTCGCCAGTCCCGTGTCTCAGACACCCAAATGTGCGAGAACTTTAAAAACTGATTAAAACGCTAGTGGTTTTATTTCTGGGGTTTTGAGCTTTTAGAGCACAAAGAATCTACAAAATGGTTTCACGAAATACTTCAAATTTATAAATTTAACATGACGTTCAGTGAAAAACACAAGATTTATTTCAGGTGGCTCAGTGGACATCCTGCAAGCAATGTAGGCAGGAAGCAGCAGGTTTCACAAGACTCTTGCTGATTGCTTTGCTCAACCCACCCGTTTGAGCAGATGTCGTTCCATTGGGATTTTTATCAAAAAAGTTTTGCAGGGCTCAGCTCAAAGCACAGCTATGCTGGGATCGCTCTGCCCTCTTGTGGGTTTCTACAGCACTGTGTCACTTTTGTCACCTGTACGAGATGACTTTCGCTGCTTTTAAAGCTTTCTGTGGACCTGATTTTCCATTGCAAAGTGGCTTTAACCTCTCCGCTCGTTTTGCCTCTATCTGGCAGGGAATTAAGCAGTGGATTTGTCAGCTGGCCGTAGAAGTTTAAGTACAGACTCTGGATGGAAAAGTTGGAAAGCGTATTGTGGCTTTATCAAGTAGTAGAAAAGCAAAGCGGCCTCGGTTGGGTGTGTGCAGCTCCAACTAGAAGTCAATAGAAGCTGTGCATGGAGACAGACAGAATTTTCCATCCCTTGATAATTACAGTAGACGAACAAACCAGTGACAACCCTTTACCATTCATGCTCATAATCTAAGATGCCAAAAAAAACCCCCCAACCTATCAGTTTTATTTCATTTGAAGTTCTACTTGCTGAGTGTGTATCTAAATGTATTCTTTAATTGCCTGTGAAATAGGTTGATTTTTCGAGCAGTTCCAGAGGTAGCACTCTATTCAATTCAGACCAGGTAGAAGAGGAACCATTAGTATGTGATTAATGCACTTAACTTGTTTTTCTTTACATTAGCTGCGTATTATATCCAATCAATGAATTACAATAGGAGGGCGTTCATGTGGAGAATTGCTTAATGTTATGCATGATAAGCAATCATTCTTTGATTTAGAAGTTGGATGGAAGTAGTTTAACTGAGTTAATTAAATGATAATTTGAACTTATTCTAACATACCTCTATCTTTCTTTCCTTCTTGTTGAAGACATGACGATGGATGAAGTCCGAGAGTTTGAACGAGCCACTCAGGAAGCCACCAACAAGAAGATTGGGATTTTCCCACCTGCAATATCAATCTCTAACATTTCCATGCCTTCTTCAACCCGCAGTGCTCCGTCTAGTGCCCCGTCAACTCCTCTCTCCACAGATGCTCCTGAATTCCTAACAGTTCCCAAAGACCGGCCTCGGAAAAAATCTGCTCCAGAAACTCTCACTCTTCCAGATCCAACGAAAAAAACCCTTTAAATTAACCCAGCATGTTTGCTCCTGATAAGCCATGTCTACCACAGCAAGAGTGATGTAACTGAATTTCTGCAAAGGTCATGGTGGTTTGTTGGTTGGTTTTTCGTTTTTTTTTTTGCTTAAAATAATCTTACTGGTGTGGAAAGATTACTTCTTTCCTCAGACTTGATCCTTATAACCTTCAGAGAAGTGCATGCAAGAGAACGTAGTTTATATATTCCTCAAGTAGTGTTTCAAGCCATATGGTGCATCTTACTGACATACAATGAAATAGTCTGAGGGGAACCCTATAAAAGAAAATAAATCTTTTTGTAGCAGTATTCTACCTACAATCCTCATCTAGGTCATAGCATTTGTGATTAGGAGTAGGTATTTAGTAAAGCTACCAAGGACTTCTGAGGCAAATTAGTGCCAACTAGAATGCAGGGTTAACAGAAAAAAAAAAAAAACCTCCCATTTTCTTCTTTTATACCTGATTTTAAAATCCTTCCTACTCTCAGGCTTCTCCTGTGTATTCATAAGGCTTTGACCTGTAACTCATTGTACTTGAACACCAAGAGCAATCACTCAGATTCACATTTTACTTAATACGACTCAGGATTTGGGGCCTAGCTAACAAACACAAAACTTTTCACACCTAAAATATCACTGTATTGAAGCCCCAATTGTAATTAATTATACCGACTTTGAGGCCATTGACCTATTTCTATCTTGCACAGAATTTGTAAAAGAAACCACCTATTTCTTGTAGATAATGTATTTTAATAGCTCTCCCCTGTCCTTTTGTGATCTCTTAAGTCCGTATTGGTGTTCATCAATGGTGTTCCATATGTAAGACTGAAAAAAAAGCAGCTAAATTGAGCCAGTTGAGAAGCAAAACCAATGAATTCTGACTTTTCCTCACTGGAAGAAGAGTGGTGGTTACGCTGTAAGACCTTGAATGTAAAGGAAAGAAAATCTGAGACTCCTTTTTCTTTCCTGCCTTGCACCTTTCCTAAACAGCACAATCTCTACTAGCAGAACGCTGGTTCCAGCCTTTACCATCATCTCCAGGGAAGGGGTGAGCAAAATCGGTCACTTTAAAAAGCAAATGAATCGTGGGGCTGCTCAGTCCCGTGCAGGGCGACACTAAGGAAACAGAAGTGCTCTTCCTGGTCTGCGTGTGAAATCACTCTTCAATCTCAGGAATTAAAATGTGGAAAAGGATGTTTCCTGGTAAGGAAGTGTAGATTGTGGGAGGTAGAGAAAAATGGCAGAAGTGGCCTCTTCCTTCCTTCCTTTTCAAAATGTAAGCTCAGTGAGAAACTTTCCCCGCTGGCCCCCCTTTGGGGTACTTTGTTCTCTTTCGTACAAATCGCTATTAAATGAATGCTGTCGGTATCTCTCGCTATTGGTAGCTGTAGTAGATGTTAAACAGGCCACTGTTCCACTCTCAGTGAACCGTAGCTGTTACCTGAATCATACGATCAAAGTGGGTGGTATTTTGTACCACCAGCGACGTGGTACATGGATGGGAAACCAGAGAGTCCTCCAGAGCTGAACTATCATTGAATATTGAACAATCAGTTTGGGGATGGCCTTTTCCCCGGACGGGACGTTTGCGCCATCTTCTCAGCGCAGTGCTGTGACTTGCCTGGCTTAAATGCACTGAACTTCTCGATGGCTGTAGATCCAGTAGAAGTTATGTCGAACGTGTGGTATTTATCGTGTAGTTTTAGTAGCAGGAGAGGTAATTCCACTGCCAACCTGCACTGAAAACTAGTGTGTATTTGTTTGATAGTCAAAATCCTGTAGCTAGGAAAAGCTGGGAGCTCTCTTAGGTTAGCCGTGGTCTGACTTCATGCGTTCTCCCTCTTACTGTCCCCGTTTGGCCTTGCTTTTCTTCTCAGAGCTAGTAATTCTGTGTGATTAGTAAACTAATGGGTGATGATTGTTTTGTTTAAAAAGAAGTCGCTGTAATGATGCAAACAAAACTTTCCTACATTAGTTTATTATTTCAGCTTAAAAAGTGTGCGGATTAAGTATTCATGATTATAACTGGTCTAATCTTTTTATTATTATTTATTTAGGAGCAAGGTTGGAACATTGGCAGAGAAGGGAAACCTTTGAAATGATAAAGCATTGTTTGGTTGTTTTTTCATTTCCGGAATTTGACCTCTATAGAAATGGTTTAGATCTGCTCTACCTAAAAATCTATTTTTTAATGAATTTGTTCTATGTCAAAGAAAAATGTGCTCAGCTCTAGTCATAATGACATTGTGCTTACGTATTACTGTTTCTATATACATTTGGGCATCTGGGTTTGACACAGATTATTAGACCAAAGCAGTCATACTTTTACTCCTATTTAACTGATTGATTTCCATTCCCAAGTGGGTACATTGATTATCACACCAAGTAGGTTTGGCGATAAGGTATGTGCAAAAATTATTAACATACCTGAACAGGACACATCTTAATAGCTGCGTGACAGAGATGTAGGAGAAAGACACTGACCATGTCATGGAAAAAATGACAGACTGCTTAACGCTGTGTCTCCGGCGATGCGTGCTGCTGCCGTAGCCCTTCCACCGAGCAGTGCTGTTCTTGAGGATTACCAGATTTATTGACCCAACAGCCTGAATCACCGCTGGCCACAACAAGGATGGCGATCAGGCTCCATGCCGCTTCCTGATGAAGGCCAATAAAACGATCTGTAATGCCTCACTGCGCTGGGTAGGAAACACCCCAGGCTTTTCATTGCCCATTTAAGTACCCTCTGCTGTGTCCTGCTTTGCTTTCCCCACCAGTCACTACCCATTTGGTCAAGATGGTCTTTAAATATCTTCTTCTGTTTGGTTTGGTTGTTTTTCTAAGGTAGGATAACTTTTTCTAGAATATTCCCAGCAAACACACAACCCCCCTGCCCCCAAAATTAAATGAAAAGGAAGGTCTGAATACTTCAGTATAACATCTTGAGGCAGAGGGGTTGTTTTCATTCCTGATTTTTTCACAGTGCTTTCTGTGGTATTTTCAAACATGTTTATTAGGAGAAAAATAGAGAGCATTTTGCAGGTGTTCATCACTTCTTTTGCAAAAATAAATGATGTGATTATTTAGCAAGTTCATCTTCAGAGTATGGTGCCGCACAGCAAAGCTGAATAGGCACAATAGCCACGTTCCTTATTCTCTGCCACAGTGACCGCAGAATTACGTGATACAGCTCTATTAGGACTTGGCAAGGAATTTTTCATCAAGGAGAATACAGTTGAGAGCAAATAATATGATTAGTTTGTTTGGGTTTCTATTAAAACCTCCCAGCTTTGCTCATACTTTTACGTATTTCACATAGAACAATCGTTACAAAAGAACTGGCAATTCTCTGCAGTCTTTAGAAGGGTAGATCTCCTAATAAATGAAAAAAGGGAGGTATCCTTAAAGACTATGAGGAGCAGCACATTCCTGAAACACATACTTAATGGGATTTCTTATGAATGTAATGGTTAATTTTGTAAATGACTGGATAAATCCTATGGAAAGAAGCTATTTGACCTTATTCTTTGACTTTTTTTGATTATTCTGGACGGTGATTTTGTGACATCTAGTAGCCAATTTGCATTAATTGCTGCTGTAGAGATTTTGAAATGGAAATATTTGTTCCTTGAATTTTAGTTTGTAACGAGACAGCTATATTTTGTTAAAACTGCTTTGAAGCTTGCTGCACTATAACTTCAAAACAACGTGCTATCATTTGAAATAAGCCAAATGTATATGCTTTTTATGAAATAGTGAGTGCAGTAAGAGAGAATTCATGATCTTGTCAATAGGAGCTTTTCTGTTTCCATTGTTTGGACTTGGGTTTATATGTGTAAGTTAAAATTGCTAAATAAGTCTAACCAAGTTTTGCTTTAAATGAACAGCATGGTCCTTGAATTACAATCCCCTGTAGTTTTGTGGTGTCACTAAAACAGGTTTCATAGTTTTATTTCATTTCTGTGATTATTCCACGTGACCCTGAATGTCCAGTAATTCATTTCTTTTATTTAGAGCAACGATGGCTACATTAGGCAATACCTAGTGATTAGGCATCACTACCATCAGAGAAGGACCAAGTTTTGAAATGCTCTGCATGTTAAATAATGCAGAGCTCAGCAGGAGAATTTGATTGTTGTATTTCTCATTCATATCACTTAGTTTCTGATTTTTCCAAGTTATTTATTATTTTTAATATTGTATTTTTCCTCCCATTTTGTTGTAAATAAACTACCAACAATTATTCTTTACAATTGCGGCTATTTTCTTTTACTAAGTCTCCTCTAGCAAGGAATGTATCCATTAACATTTCCTCCCCCAGCTCTGCAAGTCACTTCCTCAAAATTAAAAAGCACAAAGAATTGGCTTTGCAAGGAAGATTCAAACCACTTACATCCTCTGCTAGGTTTTGTTGTGCCTCGGCTTTTGAAAGATTTTATCAAGGCAGGTGCCCATCAGTCTGGTGTCAGCCTATTCATTTGTAAATGACCATTTGGTTGACAAGGAAGTTTTTCAGTAGGGAATCTAATTCCCTATGCGGGGTTTGGCAGCCTGGTGCTGTAGGAAATACTGGAGACCACTGAAACCTCCCGGAAGGTGAGAATCCTCCATCACTTGCTACCACTCATTTCATTTAGTCAACAGAAATTTCACATGTACAATTATTCTTTACACTTTTAAGTAGCGGCTTACTCACACAGATAAAGCTTTCTCTGCACCAGAAAAATGGTGGTCGCTTATTCGGCATGGAAGTGCTTCACAAAAGCTTAGGACAGGAGGCAACAAACAAACAAACATAGACCTAGAAAATATTTAAGGTAGAAATGACGCGGAACAGAGAGGGACACTACGCAGCCCCGCGTGGCCTCAGCTCACGGCCACGACTTCTGGGCACCTTCAGTGCCCGAGGAGCCTGTCGGGGCGAGCGTGCAGGGCCGTGCCTTGCCAACGGCCGCGCTCTGGCCCAGTCCTTGCCACCCAAGCGAGGTCACGACTGTCCTCTGCGGGCTGAAATTACGGCTGGATGCTCCAGCAAGCGGATACGCCGGTGGCAAGACCCCAAAATGCCAGTGCTGGCAACATGCGTTCCCTACCAGTGGCCAACAGCTCGCTCGGTCTAATGACCGGGCTGCGCCCGCTTTGTTCTTGGTTTGGCTTGACTTGATTTTTACAGTTTGGGCTTGTATTGCTGGGGCCTCATTGAAATTTGCATACAAACAAAATACCAGTGCATGGAAATATGTTAACAAATTGATTAAAAACCTTGACCTGGCCCTACCACTATTAAAATTGGAGTTGGGTTGCACTCTCACAAAGAATTCCACCCTTTAGGCTTTACAAAAATGGGACATAGGGCAGAAATCCATTTAATTAAAGTAATCTTAAAACCAGCCATGTTTTATTGTGTAGATGGAAAACTACTGAAGTTTTGTATCTCCCGGCCTTGTGCTCATCTGCATATAGACGACACGTCCCGTCCATGCACACCGGTGGGCCCGGCTGCGGGAGCGCTCTGATCCACAGCACGCAGGGACACCGGGAATCCCCCCCGCCACGGGCTGTCCCGCTCGGTAACGGGGCTCTGGGAAACCAGCAGCTCTTCCTCGATTTTATAATAGTTATAAAACAGTCAGAACGCCTCGCATTTTTACGTCCTTTGCCAAAGCCAGCGGGCAAAGCCCGCACAGGACGCGGCAGGGCCGCCAGTCCCGACAGGGCAGCGCTCGGCCACACGACAGTCGCGATACGGAGATTCCTCCTCCCCCCACGGGCGCCGTCGCGACCGGAAACACCCGCAGCGCCTCGGCCGCTTCCGCCCCGCCCCGCCCCGCCGCCCCCCCCCCNGTCACCGGCCCCCCCGGCCTCGCCCCGCTCCCCGCCGGCCGCCGTCCCTCGGCGGGGTCCGTGGGTACGGGCCTGGCTTGGGGAGCGGGTCCCCTGCCCCGGTCACCTGCGCTCCGCCGGCCGGCGCGGCCGCCCGCCCGCTCCTCCTCTTGCTCGTGTTGTCTCCGGCCCGGAGCTGCGGCGGGGGGCGTTCCCTTGTCGCGGCGACCTGCTCCGCCGGGCCGTCGGTTCTCTGCCAACTGCCTTCCTGGCCGCTGCGGGGTGGCACACTGGAGTTTGCAGCGTCTGAAACCAGAGGAATGTTCTGGTGTCTCCGCTGTGGTGGGACACCCCCCCCTCCCCCGCCCCCGCAGTGCTGCATCCAGCGCTGGGGCTCCCAGCAGCAGGAGGACACGGAGCTGGTGGAGCGGGGCCGGAGGAGGCCACGGAGATGCTGGGAGGGCTGGAGCCGCTCTGCTGGGAGAGCTGGGGGGGTTCAGCCTGGAGAAAAGAAGGTTCCGGGGGGACGTTAGAGCCCCTTCCAGTCCCTAAAGGGGCTCCAGGAAAGCTGGGGAGGGACTCTGGATCAGGGAGTGGAGTCATAGTGCGAGGGACCATGGTTTTAAACTATAAGAGGGGAGATTTAGGTTAGATATTAGGAAGAACTTGTTGCCTGTGAGGGTGGTGAGACGCTGGCCCAGGTTGCCCAGAGAAGCTGTGGCTGCCCCATCCCTGGGGGTGTCAACGCCAGGTTGGACGGGGCTTGGAGCGACCTGGTCTGGTGGGAGCTGTCCCTGCCCAGGGCAGGGGGTGGCACTGGATGGTTTAGTTTTTAAACTTTAGGTTTAAAGGGCCCTTTCAACCTAAACCATTCTGTGATTTTATGATCTTTTAAGGTATGTGTATATTTCAGTAGGCTGTATTATGAAACTTAAGGAAAATATTTGGATTTGAGTCTTAAATTGGCTTTCGTATTTATGGAGCTCAGGATTGTATTTTTGAGGATTCGTGATACAATCTCTTTGGGGTTGCTTAGTCACACTGCCGAGACCGTCTGAGAGAACATAAATACGTTGGTAAATGTGCCCAAAGTAGCTCTAGGCTGAGGAGAGGGGGTTGAGTGCCCTTGGAGCAGCCGGACGTAACACACACGTAACGTGAGTTCAGACAGTAGAATACGTTGCTCTTGGTCTCAGTACCGTGTAGTGAAATAGGAAGAGCAAAACTGTGGTTCTGTGCATGAGGGTGGTAGTGAGGAAAAGTAACTTACACTAGTGATTAAAAGTAGTATCCTCACTTTGGAAAAGCCATGCAGCGTACCTGTGCTTCGTGACATAAACTCATCTGACTGTTACAGGTCAAATTTATTTCTCATGTGAAAAGAAATAATTCTATTAATGTAGAGTTTTTTTGTGTTACTCTGAAATTTTTGGTATTAAAGTCACATTTTAATTACAAAATCTTTGTTCTGACTCTTCTAGGTTTCAGATCAGAAGCCACTAGGTTGTTGGTCGGTTAAACATGGGCAGATTATCACATGTCCAGTTGTGTGCAACTTTGAAACTCATGAATACATAGCTGTTCACGATGACAAGGTGAGTTTCTTTTTTTTTTTCACCCATAGGGAAGATAAAGGATGGGGTGAGTCCCCTGAGTGAACATGGATAGGGAAGAAATCAGTGGTGCTGGATTTTTGGCTCAATGTAAATGCCTGGAGCTCTCGCCCTTGTGCCCTTCAGGTCATCTCTGCTCTTTGAGAGGACTGGACGGGCAGCTCTGGGGCTGCACAGCGTGTTCTTTTGTTGGTGACATGAAGATAATCTGTGCTGAGCACCCTTTGGTGGCGGCCTTTTAAAAACTGAAGCGTTCTCAGTGAAGAATGCCGCATGTGTGCATTCTCTTAAGGATAAGTTCTTTCTCGTGTTGCAGACTGATTGACGTTTAGAACTGCATGATTTTTGTACTGAAATTGTTAAAATAGCTCATACCTGCATCCTTGTTTTTCCACTCATATTTTACAGTTAAGAATGTCCTGTTTGTGTACCTGTAGTGTTTGCTTAGCGCATGCTGAAAAAAAGCTTTGGCTTTTTGTTGTTTGTTGCTGATAAAAAAATCTTTCCTGACCTTTCATTGTTCTCCTTGAAACATTCTCTTCCAGATCAGGTCACCTGTATCTTCATCTGCCTCCATCACTTTGATCTACTTTCATTTAGAATTCTGCTGTATCTTTTTCCTTAACCTTACTCTTTCCTATCCTTCCTTTCCAGTTCAAGATTTCTGAGCTTGGTTTGTATTCCTGTTTCTGCTTCAGCTCCTTCCCACGCAAACTTCCCCTGAGCCAGTTTCCGATAAGGTTACTGTGAATACTTTCTATATGTTTTCCTGCCGTGTTTCAGCGACATGCGGCTGCTCGCTAGCATTTTGCGTGCAGAGAAGTCTGTATATTGCTGTTTTGCTGTGTTTTAAAAATGATGCTTCTCTTAAAGGTTTTAAGAATATGGAAGAACAAAGACATTAACTTGGACAAAGTATTTAAAGCAACGGTAAGTCTCTTCCATGTGTTTGCTTTTATGTTAACGTTTTGAATCCTGGTGGAGGGAAGAAATGCTAATTTTTGTAGTACTGGTAATATTACATTTTTGCTTGCTGTTTCGTTAATTTGTGGTTCTGGAATATCGCAAGGAATCTGCTTGGACTGAGAGACTTGATCATCCAAGTTACTACTCTTAAAATGATTCATATCCCAAGTCCAAAGTTTCAGAGGACTTTAAGGATGGTGAATTATGTTCAA
Organism: Chionis minor; assembly: GCA_013398295.1. Lineage (NCBI taxonomy): Eukaryota > Metazoa > Chordata > Aves > Charadriiformes > Chionidae > Chionis > Chionis minor. The sequence continues at coordinate 492,307 of VZSF01007150.1, forward strand.
ATATAGATTTTCCTGTTCTGCTGGTGGATGTGTTAACGAACGCTTTGTGCTGTGCTGTGTAACAGCTGTTTGAACTCCTTACCCTCAGTTAGGTTTTCTCTGATGTGGTTCAGAAATCTGATTCGTTGGGATGCTTTCCTGGCTTTTTGTTGAGTAGTGATTCACAATATTCATAGCATTTCAGAAAACCAGTGACTACTAGGCCTACATTATTAGGAGTCTTAGATGTTCATCATTCTTCTGTTAGTCGTTTATTGAAAGAACTTTAAAAAAATCGCATATAAAACACTTGGCTTTCAAGGTAATGTACTGAAAAACTTAGAATTGTGTTTATATATCTAGCTTTCAGCTGACGTGTACAGAATACATTCGCTACCCAATGGAGGGCCAGTGGTACTATTCAAAGGAGGTGGTGTTCGGACTTTAGATGTCCTTCTGGAAGCCCCACAACAAGAAATTGAAAACATTATCTCAGATGAAGTCATCAAGTAAGTGCTGTAACTTCATGAAGCTTGCTTCTTGCTCAGAGGAATTGATGATGGTGATGATAAAAGTTGTTCCCTTTTTTGAAAGGGTAGGGGAGAAGTCTGAGGACTGAGATCTTGGGGTTGGGTGGTTTTTTCCAATGCATTGTTTTTGAAATCTGAAATTATTTATACAGATATCCTGAAAATAAGAGGCTGCCTAAGGAATAGTGATGTGACTTAAGTTATAGTCCTAGAATTTAGAAGATGTTCATACAGCTTTCTGGTTTTTAGGTGGAGTGAAGCTTTTATGGAGGGGCAACAACCTGTCTTACTTTTCGCTACTGAGAAAGTGAGTTGAATACTTTTAAAAAAAACTTTCATAGCAGCAAATCTAAGTGCTTTTTCTAAAATCCATCGTCTGTTTCATTGAATTTTAAGAGTTTTTGGTGAAATCGTTACCCTGATTTAATCGGTATCCTGTATATGTATTGTTTCTGATGCAACACAACTTCAATTTAACTGTTGTTTTTGGGGCTGAGGAGCCTGACTCTTAGAACTTCAGAGAATAATTAAGATTAAATACAGCAGATGATTGTGTGACTCTTCATTGCCCCCAAATGCTTTCTCATTGTGAACAACTTATTAAATAGGATTTATGTCTTTAAAAAATTATAAATGAATCTGTCTTTATTCAAATGCTTCTTCCTGTGAATCCATTTGTTGCATCAAATTAGAGTTTTCTTTATGTGCTTGAATCTGCAAACTTTTCTGAATTAGGCTGTATGTCCTGTAGAAAACACAAATTCCTAATTTTGCTTAACATTCAAAGTTAAGCAGTGCTAATGTCTGAATTTCTGTTATCTCTTCTTTGTGTAAATTAAAGGAAAATTTATTTTCTTTTTTGTTTTAGGATGGGGATTTTTTTGTCTACGTACAGAAACTTAAGATGAATAGTCTATGCAAATACAAGCTTGAACAACAGGAATTATCTAAACCACTGAGCTTCACGGCATATATAAAAAATCAAATTATCACACTTCTGTGTTTGTGTAAGTTATGTTTTCTAATGGCATGTGCTGATAAAGCAAAGATTTGTATGGAAGGACATAAAATGTTGATATTTATGAATTACTGTTTAATATTTTTAGCTCTTTAAACTTTATAAAACAGCTAGTGGTAGAAGTAGTAATTAAATCTTCCTGATATTTTAATGGCTGCAAAGACTGACTGTTCCTAAACGTTACAACTTGTACCTTGCAGATCTCGTGCTGCTGCTTATAACATGTCCTTTAAATATTCTGTATTATTTCTTCTTTCGGTACTCACTGGATTTTGTTGTCTTTGGATGTCCTTTTGCCATATCATATCAAATAGTTTTTCTACAATAACAGGTGATAAAAGCATCATTGCTTTTCTTTCACAGATTCCAATGACTCTGTGTACAAGGTTCTGATACCGCTGCAGCAAAATAGCGAAGAGGAAGAGCAAATTTTGTCCAAGTCACTTTTACTGAACCTTTCAGTATCTGGAAGTGTTCTAAAAGGAACTTCTTTCGCTGTTCTCGATAAAGACCACGTCGCAGTATTGGGAAGTCTAGCTGCATCTGGTGAAGACTCCAAAGGTAACTTGAAAAATCAGACTAAGATGTCATAAGTTTCCTTAGGCAAAGCACTAAGCGGGAAATAGTGCAAATAAAATGTTATTTGGCTCTTGAAACTAGTAGGTAATTGAGCTGTGCCTTTTGGAGCGCTAGCCAAAAGGTAGCCTTTGCCAGTAAACTGCACAGTGGGTTGCAGGACTGTTCTCACTGGTGTGTTTCAGTATTTGCTTTTGTGCTGGTTGTGGAACAGTTAAGAAGATGCAGCAAGAGAACTCATGGGCGGAGGGGAATTAAAAGGAGGACTTGGACACTTTTAAAGGGACCTATGTGGGGAAATAGACCTAATGTCCTGTAAGAAATCACTGAATAAGTGAAACAAACACTTCAGTCTCAGGCCTAAATTTCTCAAGTATGGGATCACGGAAATGGAAGCCACTGAACAGAGCATTTTATAACAAAATGTTCTTCCTGACTGGAAGCCACGCTGACTGCTGTCCCTCTTGCCACAGCTTCTTGTTTAAAGCTCTTCGCTGTAAAACTAACTCATCTTGAAATACTTTTCTTGAGATCTAACCAGAATGACTGAATTTCTAATGTTGAATATGTTACAGAGCCTTTTTGAAACAGTTCCTCAAGTGTGTTTAACTGAAAGTAGCAAAGGCGAGTAGGTTTTATGTTGCTTTTTGGGTTTGTAACATCTAACTCTTATTTTTCCCTAGAGTGCCTAACAATATGGAATACAAAATTTCAGACATTGCAGACTTCAAAAGAGCTGCCCCTGGGAACCAGTGGACAAGTAAGTTCAATCTTTGGTTTGTTGGTCCGTAAGCTTTGTGCATTTGGCACCATAGCAGGGAAGGGACTTGCAGGCTTCAGAGTTCTGCTTCTCTCTGGAAGAGCCGTGAACGCCAGCTTCTGAGACACAATTAATACTGACCAGTTGATGAACAATTTTTGATAGAATATTTAGTGGGAGAATGATGGCTCATGGCAATTTCTTTGATGATTCAGTACCTTCTCGCTTCTGATGGTCTTGATTATTTGGTGAGAAGAAAATCGCTAATTAAACAGAAAACTCAGCCAGTGCCTGTTTCTGTTCAGACACTTTGCAAATAATGGCCTAAATGATCCCAGCATCTCCCTAAATAGCATTGCAAGATGTTCAAGTGTTAATTAATGGTAAGCAAGCTGACACCTAAGCAATAAATGCACTAGTGAAATAAAACAGCTGTTTTTATCATGAAATTCCACAAAAGGGAATTTTAAAATTATGAAGTGGACTTAATGCCTTGGAGCAGCCACTGTACTTCAAGGCACCTGGGAAAATACTTGACAGAACGCTTCTTTTTTCTGTATTTAAAATCAACAGTTAATGAAGATCTGCTCACAAATGTTAAATCTACCAAAAATAATTTAAAATAATCTGATCACTGTCTTATAGTTGAATTTTGCAGTAAAGAGTTTAACATCAGTTTGTGCAGGAACTCTCTGCTCGTTTCCTCATTAATGATGTGTTTTAATATTTTGTAGTTGTGGTGTTATGAGGAAAAATTTTTTTTTACTCATGGGAAAGTGCTAACAGTAATTATGTACAAGTGTGAAACGTCATCCTTGGCAGCTGCTGTGGGAAAGCTCAAGGACAAGCAAACCCCTGGTAAGAATTTTCACAATTACAGTGAACAGATCTTATAAAAGGAGAACTTCCGAAATTGTATAAAAATTGTTTTAATACAGTCCTATAAAATCAATTGAATCTAAACAGCTTGAAGTAACCTAGGACTGTATTCTGTTCCTAGCTGTTAAATTTACTGTTGCTGAGATCACTGAAGCACGCAAACATCTGAATTTATTGCAGCTTCCCTTAAACTGGGTTGTCGTTCAAATGCCAGAATTACTGAAAATATGGGAATACTAGCTACGAATACTGAAAACAAAATGAAGTGCTGTCTCCTATATATTGTTTTCAAACAGTTTGTGATTAGATGAGGTGATGTCAAACCTTTTTGTAAACTTGAGTTTAAAATTGCGCTGTCATAGTGTCTTTAATTTAACATTGCACTGGTGAAATGTTGCAAGTAATGCTCACAATAAATTGTGTAATAACTTATTTCTCTTCCTCCCAGAGGCTAAAGGGAAAAAACACTCTGCAAAAAGAGCCATAAAGTTACCTGCTAGCTGAGCTAAAACTGGAAGCTTTCTTGGCAGAAAATTATTTTAGAAAATACCTATTAGTATAAGAAGTTGATATAATATTCATACTTTAATAAATGTGCTTTAAGTGTTACCTTCATATAGTTTCATGTTTGTGTTCACAGATGTGTCTTCATTTGTAAACTGGAATACCCTTGGAGATGAAGAGCTGCTGGTTTCCTTTCCGTCACAGCAGTCTGCAGCTCTAAAATCTGAGTCCAAAATGACTGTAAGTTGGCATTAGGACCGTGCAAGGTTTTCGTTTTGTCTCTTGTCTGTTCCCCATGCTGCTAATTTTACTTTTAGGTGTTGACTCAGAAATTTCACTCTGTATTTGTCACTCATTGTTTCTAACACTGTTCCTGGAATTGGACTACCCAGTTACTAATTGTAATTCACAAGCTGACACGTGAAGTTCCTAATTACCTTGATTGAAACTGTTAAATATATACCATCTTTTGGAGCTGTATAATAACTTCTTGTTTTTCTTTATAATAGTTAAGATCAAAAAGGAATGCTGTTGCTAAAGTACAGCCAGATACCTTATCAGTTGGGCAGCTCTTACTAAATCTAAAAGTAAGTAAACCAAATACCCAAAAGTAGGTTTTTAGACACTCTCAGAATATTCTAGTTGTCTCTTAAGCTATTATCTTTTTCCATGTCCTCTTGCACATATCAAGTTGATGAAGCTGCCTTAAACAGGTGAGTTGGAGGATATTGTTCTTACTGTGCTAGAATAGTATTTGCGCATGATGAAATTAAAGTTTTATCATAGGAGCGTGTTCTAGAACTGTAGAATATAGGGCACAAAATAGCTATCTGAATTCTGAAAGCTTCCACAAATTTGTTCATTTTTAATGAAAGTCGTTTACAGTAAACAAGGTGGGAGGATATTTCACCTGGACTCTGCTTTTTTTAAGATTCTTATTTACGGCTTTGATTTTGTTGAAGACATTTTGGATCTAGAAAGTCAGAATGCTAGAAATTCCACTGCAAATACTGCAACAAGCTGTTTAGTTTCTTCCTAAAATGTGCTGCGAATGTTGTAATATTTCAAGTTGCATCCCTTCCTGTCTGAACGTACCTATAGTTCAGCTGTGGCTGGACACCTTGGTAATGTCACTGAAGTAACGGGCAAATAATCCCGGAGCAATTATTGAAAGATACTGTTTACTGGAGTTCAGAGTGAGTAATTACCCTCATGTGGCTCTTTCACGCTTGAGAGAGACTATCAAAATGGAGAGTGGCACGGGGGTTTTTTTGTAATTTTTTTTAATGTTGTATTCCAAAATAAGTCTTGTTTCTACTTAGTATAATTAGTAACAGTGCAGTACTCAAACCTGTGCCTGGTACTTCTGACTTGTACAGTATTTGTCATTTTCAGGACGCTTCTACAACTGTATTGGAGGAGGAATTGAGACAGTTGATATCAAAAGCACAGATGCCAGATTTACAAGCCAATATCGGATGTGTAATAACTGCTCTTATAAACAGATGTAAAACAAATCCAAAGTACTATCCTCGAAATTTCCTGCTACACATAGTCCAAACCCGAGACTTGTCTTACAGGTGATGATTCTGCATTTTTTTTAGTTGTAAGGAATAGTCTTTAAAAATAATAAAAAAAGTAGAAATCCAGCTCTTTGTAAAGTGCTCATGAATTATCAGAATTTACTATTGAAGGCGCTTATGCTTATTTTCTAATGAATTTGACACTTCCCAGATGAATTTTTGTCTAAAACAAGATTAATGCTTCTGCATTAGTTCTCAATGTAGTTTTCAGTGGGTGTGAACTACATAGCCTATTCTTTTCATATTCTTACAGTTTATGTCCAGATTTAATGGCTGTTGCTTTGGAGAAAGAAGATGTGCATCTCTTACAAATTTGCTTACAAAAGTTTCCAGATATTCCTGAAGAAATTACTTATGCTTGCTTGAAAGTATTTTTAAGGTAAGTTGGAATCACTTTTTTTTTTTCCTTTTTTCTTCTTCACCAAACCAAGCCCCTTAATAAAAAGCTGCGTGTTGCCAAGAATGGCTTTCATGCTATAGATGAGCAATTAATACTGTGCATGAAATTCTTTATTCTGAGTACAGTGCAGGCTGATAAACTTTTTATGAGAGGTCTGTTGCATATGTTAACTTGAAAAACCACGTAAGTGGAAATTAAACAAAGATGCCTTTTGGTAACACTGCTGACTTCAATGGCATTTGCATCCCACATATGTTGTTACAGCTATGTGATTATTGTGCAACAGACTTGACTGGGAACTTACCTGGAGTAAGAAGCCCACAAAAAAAGATCAGCTCTTCTAAGTTCGTGACAAAAAACACTTTTCGTATCCCAAAAAGGATGAAGTTTTCAGTAGACGCTGTAACCAAAAGAAAAGACCATTGTAATTGTTCCTCTAGGCTTCCAGAGCAAAAAGGATTCTTTTTTATTAGAAAGATCAGATCTTGTTAATTTTCATACCTTAGAATTGTCAAATACTTTTTTTACTAAATATTAAGAAAATCATAATTGTCTTATGGGTTGAAGCAGTCCCACTAATGTCAGAATACAACAACGGTCTTGAATGGGGTGTAACCTCAAAGAGTTCATAGTGTGTACTATTGTTGGGTTGATGGCGTTGCTGATTTTAAAGCTAACAATTAAAAGTATTTAATATCTGGAATTTTCTTCTACAGTATCAGTGAATCCTACCTTCAAAGAATAGACGTGAATCTAGAGTCTGTAATCTGTTACATTGATATTGAATTCAATGATAAAGAAGTTAAGACAGAAATTGTAGAAAATGGTTTCAATGCAGAGCTGGAACAAGACATCTGGGAAACTAAAATCGCGAAGGAAACTCATCAGACAGCTGATGGTGAATTCTGCCCTGTTGGACCACAGAAGGCAGCATTATTGTATCCTCTGCGTGTTTTAATGAAGGAAAGTCGGTATACGTTATATGTGATGTGAATGTTCATATTTAGTATTACTAAAAGACCTATCTTCTGTTATTATTGAAAATTTGTGAGTTTTTACTCAGTAGAAAAATTTAGATTATAAAGAGAAACAATTAACTTTTAGAAAGCATCTACACCAATTTAAACTTCTGTTATTGCAAATGTAATAAAACTTTGCCTATTCAAGAGAAAATAGCATCGATTATTTTGATGTTTACCTGGTGAAACACATAAGCCAATTACATACTTGCAGTAAACAGAACTGTTCAAGCTAACTGTATTGTGATGTTTCAGTTGCTCTATATGTTTACTGATAGAAATAAGGGAGATTCAAAGCACTGAAATAGGATGTCTCCCAAAGAACCTAGAGAAATATTTTCATTAGAATTCAGTTCAGTTTGTAGAAACTGGTGGTTTTTCCTGCAGTCTTATTTCCTTAATAGTACTATACAGAAATGCTGTTCTCCATTCAGCTTACAGTGAAACATTTCTTTTGCCTCATCTGAAAAACCTTCCGGCTCAGCAAGCTGTTGTAAGTATGTTAAAATTAAAAAATTTAAACCTCCTTACTTTGCAAGAAGGGAAAGGGAGGAGAGGTTTTTCAATTGTATATCAAACTTGCCGCTCTTACTGGACACTGAATCACAAACTATGGCATGAAAATGAAAATAAGATGCCTAGCAAGATTTAATATTAACGAATGTCACTTTTTTCCACATATACGGAACTTCTATTAGTTCTTGTAGTCTTTGCTAATTTTGGAAAGTGTAAGAAAGAAATTCTTTATGACCCAGTCTGCTTGGAAAATGTTGGTCATATTTTGTTAGCAAGTACAGTACCTTTTCTTGATTTCGATGCTTCTTAAGAAAGGAACAAGACCTGCTAATTTAGTCAATTCCATCAGAAACAGAAGTTTAGAAAATATGATAAACAAACTATACACTGTGTAGAATGACAAATATAATACAAATCAAACTCAAATATTAAATGTCAGATCCTCTCAGTTTAAAAGAGAGAAACTCTCCTGTCCCTCAAAACCTGAAATATAATTCCAAGAATTGCATGTACCATAGCACCAGAGCATGCGTGTGGTTTTGTAGTGATTCAAAAATCCCACACATCCGAACAAAGCTAATCTCAGCACTGACCCATCTCCTTAGTTTCTTTTTTTTGGAGAGAGAACAAAATCTTTGACTTGTGCTCAGCACAACATGATGTTGACCTCATTCCGACCATTAGCAATTTATTGTTGGCTACTGAAGGGAAATTGAGACTAAAATTGTTAACAATACAATTTTCAGCAAAATTCCTAGAAAAGTCTGTGTCTGAATTGAACTGACATAATCACTGGAACAACGAATGTAACTTTATGCTGAATATTGCTGAGAACTGTCAAACAGCTAGCTATAGATGGTGTAGGAAAGCCATAAAACTTAGTTTTAATGCATAGTGTACAGGCATCTATGTTGCTTTAAAAATAAATTAAAAAAAAAATCCTTGCATGTATTGTTGTGTGCAGGACAAAACTCCTCCGCCGATTAAATGTTTGTCCTTTAAAAACATTCTGACTTTTCTATTTTCAGCTGTTTCTCAGGTATTTATACTACCTGTATGTGAAATGCAGTGAAAAAATTAATACCACTCTTCCTGGAATACAGTCTCCAACTATAAGCCAGGTGAGAAGCTGATTCTAGGAGTTTTACTTCCTTTGGTTTCTGTGGTGTGTAACTTAGTGAGTAATTGTGAATACCTGAAATCAACTGAGATCTACATTTGTTCTATAAAGTATCGTCTGTTAATGTAACCTGTATGAAGTCAGATGTAACAAAACACTTGTTACTGTCAGAAAATTAATATACTGCCTGAAAATGTGAAATCACACAGGTTGCATTAGAAGTTAATGCTTCAGAGTTCAGCTTTTAAAGCAAAAATCTGTCATTTACATATCAAAAAGTGTGAATGTACTTTTCTTGCTTATCTCCAGATTATGGATTGGATGTGCCTGTTACTTGACGCTCACTTCACCGTTATGGTGATGCTCCCAGAAGCCAAAGGGTTGCTTTCAAACCTGCACAAGTTTGTGAGAGCCCAAGTAAGTTGAATTTGGGATAATTATTTCATTTTAGTATGGATTTAGAATATGAGTGTTGAGAATGGAGGGGGAGGCGCAGACAATGACAAATTATGTAGTAAATAATGTCTGTTCTCCTTTATACACTCCTTCCTCCTGAGCATGAAATGGCACTTGCCTTTCTTGCTCATTTTGATGTCAAAAGCTGCTGTATTTGTCTGGCTTAAATACCTGAAGCTGTGCAGAACCACAGCTGGTTCTACGATATAATGATGTATGAAAAGAATTAAAATTTCTTTTACTGTAAATAACTGTGTTTCCTTCTTTTTAGGTACGATTCTACTCGGAACTCAACAAGATTGAAGGAAGTTTGTTAGAACTACAAAGACTTAACCACCAGAAGGACTTTCAGACATACTCTATTGAAGTGCTGGAACTTATTTGAATTTGAAATGAATTAACAAATTTATTTTTTATTGATTCCTTTTATGACAAGGATGTATTAGCACTCCATATTGGGGATGTGAACAGTTGTTTTCTACGTAGGAGGAGCACGGTTACTCTGTAGCTACATGGGAGTTGTAAGTCTGGAACTCGTGTATTAAAAGCTCTCTTCTTGACTGGCTGAGAACCTGGATGCTTGCTTGTATTGTCACGTATAATTTTGATATGTGATCATAAGAACATCCTAAAATGCCACGTGATTCTTGGCAAAGAATAAGTAGGATATTCGCAGTAAGGTTTCAACAGATGTTTCATTGAGATTTTTATTCTACTTGCTGCTTTTTTACTTAACAGTTGAAGTCTCCAGTTAGATTCTTCAGTTTTCTCTTATCTCCACTCAGGTTATGAACTATAGATTAACTCATTTGAGTTGCTGCTTTGATTTTCTATTTATAAGTTGGTTTTACGTTGTCCAAAGATGCCTTGGATGTTCACAGACTTAGCTTAAACAGGGAAGGGAGCTTAAGTGTAGGTAGAGGGTTGTTACCTAACTGACACTGCTTTCTCTCTCCTATGTGTCACGGTGTCACAGCTTGTTAGCATACCCTTCTGTGCTTTCCTTTCCAGTCCAACCAGGTCCTCTTATGCTGCTTAAAAAAAAAAAAAATATAGAAGGGAGGGGCTTGTGTGGTGGTTAGTAGTTAAACTCTTGAATTACAATAATCTAAAGCTGTTTTGATGTGTCTCATATCCAATAAGAACACCTGCGTGCAGAAGCTGCTGACAGCTAGGGAGAAGAGGTATATAGCAGGAATTAGACTCCTTCCTCAAATGAAGAAGCAACGTGCAGTTATTTAACAGGATGTCTTGTTACGATCTTGATCTCAGAGGTTGCCATCAGCTGAAGACAACTGTTATCTCAAGCAGAGACTGCTCCTCTAGAGCACGCTGCCCTGCGCAGACTTGCGGAATGGAGTTACTGCACTTCAGTGTAATTAGCTGTACTTCAGGGCTTGTGCTTTAGAAATTTCTGAAGCTTTCTGATGTTGAAAGATTGCGTCAAGATAGCTTCTGCTTTTGAAATACTCATCTCTTGAAATCCTACCTATATGCATTGGAAGCTTTGGGGGAAGGGGACAGGAGCATAAAAATAACATTCAGGTAGAATTTAATGCTGTGGACTTTGGAGTGAGTTTGACACGTCTTTAAGCTGACCATACACCTGTATCTGCCAGTACAGCTCAGGGCAAGAATGGTATCTTGCCTGTTAGATTGGAGCAAAGAACTAACCAAGCTGAAAGTAACTTCTCTCTGGATAGTGATTTTTCTCTGATAACTTAGACTTAAGCATATGTCACTGGATACAGAGGAGCCATCCAGATTGATTTGGAGCAGAATGTTGGAAACCATTGTTTGAGTCATAGAATCATCAAATCCTAGAATGGTTTAGGTTGGAAGGGGTCCTAAAGATCATCCGCTTCCAACCCACCTGCCCTGGGCAGGGACATCTCCCACTAGACCAGATTGCTCAAAGCCTCATCTAACCTGGCCTCACCTCTGAACAGCTCTAGTGACAGGGCAACACAGCTTCCCTGGGCAACCCCAGCCACTGCCTCAACACCCTCAGAGCGAAAAATTTCCTGAGATCTAGTCTAAATCTCCCCTCTTTCAGTTTGAAGCCATTACCCCGTGTCCTGTGACTACATGCCCTTGTAAAAAGTCCCTCTCAAGCTCTCTTTTAGGCCCCTTTCAGGTAGTGGAAGGCTGCTCTAAGGTCTCCCTTTCATTTTCTTCCTTTCCCTGGCTAGAGCTAGAACACAAGATTTTTGTGGCCGAAGTACTAGGTGGATAACTTACTAGACTTTGTGTAACTTTGAAATAGCTGCACAGGGTAAAAACCCCTAAGACTCTGGAAGTTGACGTGTTCTAGTTGTACTGAGCTCTGATAGCAGTGTATACCAAATGTATGTAAAAGTAAAATTTAAACAAACACTACAGTGGACAGCTGAAGAATCACATAGAGGGGTACTTCTTGGCATGGGCAGTAATTGATTAGCTCTAGTCTAACATTACTTAGAAACACCTCAGTGTCTTATAAATGTACATGTAGCAGATTCTAGAGCCGAATACTTCAATTTCCAATACATGTTATGAAATAATTTGGAGGGAAGGGCTGGACAAAAGCAGCTCAATCATTTAAGCAAGAGCATATGCTCATTTGTTATTAATGCCATCCAGCTGTAGGTTCTTAAGTTCTTTCCCTTACCCTTGGAGAAAGGAACCCATCCAGACAACAGCTTGGAACAACTAGGCTATTCATCTTCTCCGAAGTGCCTTTTGAAAGGAGCCTTTCTCTCCATCTGTCTGGAGTATGGAGGCAGTGTAGGGCCTCCTACCTAAAATTCCTCTTCCTGCTGTATTCAATTCACTTATAAATATGTTAATTTAACTATACCAGCAGACTCAAAATAGGAATTTCAAGTTCCTAGTGGAGATAAGTTTGGTTCTTGAGAGTGGACATGGGTAGGTGAGTAGGTTAAGGGGTTATGGTTGACTTCTCTGTCCTGAGCTAAGCTTTGTGGTGGAAAGGACTAATTTATAGTCCTGACTCTGAAGGTTAACATAGCTCTCTATGCATCCCTTTCTCCACCTCTGAAATTAAAATACTTTATGTCCTATTCAGTGAGCCCTTCCACATCAACAGCTGATGAATAAGAGATGGGATTCAGTCACAAGGTATTCTGGTTCACAATATTCAGAAGCAAGTGATTCGTTGCACCTATGATCTACTGCTACAGATAAACAAAATCCACGGTTGACGCTCTCATAATGCTACAGGCTGCGTAACCATTAGTGCAGTAGATAGACTAGATATCTTTGCTAGATTCACAATGAATGTATAGATGGCAGAATTCACAGGTGGTTTTGCAGAGATCACAAAGGGAGATAGTGAAATGTATCGGTGTATTTGCGTATTTAAAGAGTTACCACAATCCTTTGCAACCTTGTAAGAGGTTGCAAAAATTAGCCTGATGTAAGCAATCAAAAGGTAACTTGGAAAGATTCAGAACACAAATTGAATATAAGGGTGTAAATGGGGTTAGGCAATGTTGTCTAATGCCGTTGCTGTGTCTGTATCTGTACTCTGTCTGAAACATGGCTCTGAGCCTGTGCAGCTGCACTACTGAATATAAAAGAGTGCAACTGAATATAAAAGAGATGCAGATAAAAAGCTGGATATAAGAGTGCAAATTGGGCTAAACCCTGCTGCCTGGTGCCATTGTGACATTGTTGTGTGCTTGACACTGCGGCAGGTTTGTGGGTTTAATGAGGTTCTCAGCCTGAGCAACAAGTTAATGAACAAAAGGCACTTCAAAAATGACTATGGAAGAATGCAAATTAAATTACACACTGGACATGTAACCGGCATGCTTATGGCATGACCAGTATTGGATTTTACATTGCAGAGGCATAAGCAAGAGACTGAGAGGAAATGAAAACGCGAACACGCTTATTTGCTAAGGATAAGAGTTCAGATCGTCTGGGATCCCAAGGCCGTGTAGATTTAGGAATGAAAAGAAGGCTGGTTGTAAGAAATGCGAGACATTTGCGTGCCTTGGGCTGGCTTTCAATTTGTACTGCTTTTGCTCAGGAAACTGATACCCTGAATTCAAGTGGCGGCATTAGAAACCCAACAGTGCAATTGGCTTATGTAGGTTTTTTAGCCCTTTGGGGGCTCTGGCAAATGGGAGAACAAGAGGGAATACAAACTAGATGAAGTCCATCTCCGTTTTGTAGAGAACTGCAGGCACAGCACTTCAGAGAAAGTAGATGGACAAAAATGCAAATGGTGGGGCCTTACGTGGTCTCCTCGGTCTATTTTGCTTTATCCCGACCCTGGCTAGGTAACGGTGAGCTGCAAAAGGGTTTTAATTTCTGCGTAATGGGCGAAGATTTAAAGCACGGCAAGAGAGAGAGGTGGCAGCGGGCGAGGGGGCCTGCTCGGCGCCGGGGGAGCGCGGCCGCCGCCTCAGCGCGGGGAAGGAGGGAAACCTCCCCTCGGGGAGCCGGGCGGGCGCTGCGGCGGCGGCGGGGGGCGAGCCCCGAGATGAGCCGCTGCCCGGGGCAGAGGGGAGGGCAGGGCCGAGCCCGTCGCCTACCTGCGCTCACAGCTGTCCCCTGCGGCGCTGCGCGGCCGGCCGGAGCCGCGGGACGCGGAGCGGGAGCGGAGGGGTGGCAGCCCGGGGGCTCCCCTGAGGGCGCGGGTCGAGCTCTGGGAGAGAACCGGTAACGGGCGCCGCTACTCAGGTGTGTGGAGACGGTGAGTGCGGGGCCGGGGGCGGCGGCCGCGGGGCAGCTTCGGCCGTCGGCGGGGCAAGGCGGAGGGGAGCCCCGGNGTCACGTGAGGCGCTCAGGGCCTGCTGCCGCCGCCGCTTCCCCCAGTCAGAGCGGAGCGAGCCGAGGCAGAGACGAAGAAACAAGATGGCGGCCGGTGGCGATCCGGAGCGGGACGCCGGCAATTCGGATTGAGCCCTCGGCCCTCACAGCTCGGCGGCCCCCCTCCCCGGCCCGGATCCCTCGCAGGGGGGGGAGCTTCCCCGTAGCCGCCTGTCCGGACTCCGAGCGCCCTCCCGAGCCTTCCTTCCCCCTCCCTTCCCCCCTCGGCCAGCGCCCAGAGATGCGGGGCCGGCGAGGCAGGCCGCCCAAGCAGCAGCAGCCGGCGGCGGCCACCGCTCAGGCGAGCTCCCCGGCTCCGCCCGCCCCGGCGGGCCCCATCGGGGGGCTGAGGTCCCGGCAGCGGGGCAGCAGCCGCGGCAGGTGGGCGACCTCGGCCCAGGCGGAGACGGCGGGGCCCAAGCAGAAGGGAGCCGGGGCTGCCCAGGCCTCTTCCCCCGCCACCGCCTCCCCCAGGGGGGGCAGCAAGAGGAAGGGAGGCAGCGGCAGCAGCAGCACCCCTGGTGGGGGAGGCAGCAGCGGTAAGGGTAGGGGCAGGGCTGGGGCTGGAGGAGCAGGGGGAGGAGGCGGAGGAGGCAGCTGCAACAGCCAAGGCAGGGCTGCCTCGTCCAGGAGGAGCATCAGCAAAGTGGTGTACGATGATCATGAGAGCGAAGAGGAGGAGGAGAGCATGGTGTCCGAGGAGGAAGAGGAGGGAGACCCCGAGGATAACCAGGACTCCGAGGAGGAAGAGGAGGAGGAGATAATGGAGGAGGAGGACGACGACGACTCTGACTACCCAGAAGAGATGGAGGATGAAGATGATGCCAGTTATTGCACTGAGAGCAGCTTCAGGAGCCACAGCACCTACAGCAGCACCCCAGGTAGAGAGTCAGTGGGATGAACTAAAACAAGTCGAGGGCACCCCACATGCTCCCTCTAGGTTTGCAAATACAGTCCGCACGCATTCTTCCTCCCATGCGTGTATGTGAGGGATGCCTGCAAGCACTCACAGGGAGAGGGGTATGCAAATTAACGACTGCAACCCCACGGATGCAGGGAACATTAGAAGATGCTTACAAACACATGCACGGAGAGGAGGGAGGGCGGGCAGTACATGCTGTAACGAGGGGATGCTTTGCGAATGTGCATGGAGATTGTGGTGACTGCAGAAATGCATCATTCACCAGAACACGTTGCAAACGATGTCAAAAGTGTATGGAGCGTTCACTTAATATTTTAAAACAGGGGAAACGAGATGCATGCCTTGCAAAGAGGTCCTTTCAGATATATACAGGAAAGGCTGTTTTGTGCTTGCAAATATAACTTGATGTTAAAAGGAAAGGAAGCACATGCAACTTGAAGTGGCCAAAAAAAAAAAAAGAAAAGAAACCATAAACACTGAAAATTTGCAGGCTCTTGAAATCAGAGGTATAACTGGATCCAGCATTTACTGGCTTTAAGACAAAACTAGCTTTCCAAGGAGGGAAATGAGGTGCATTGTTCAAAATGGAGATTGCATTGTTATAGTTTGGGGAAAAGTGCACAGGGCCTCATTGCAAGGGTGTAAACCTAGATTTAGTTAAACACAAAGATTAAAAGGTGGAGGTTGAGTCAAAAGTCTCGGGTTTAGATACTGCATTTATCTTAAGATATGGCAACCTTTAAAACTCATGTTGGGGTTAAAACTTGTTAAAGATAATTGTGATTACATATTTTTTTTTAACCTCTAGTGGCAAATTTGGGCTCAAATTTTTAAGGCCTGCACTCCTGCTTGTCCTTAATTAGTTCGTTAACCATGTGGTTTTCAAGCTTCAAAAATTCTTTATCTAAATTTAAGCACTTTGGATGTATTTGAATTCATTCCATAATGGGAGTTCAAGCTTAGGATTTTTTTTTTTTTAAAGTCTCTGAGCCAGGAGAGTAGTTAAACTTAGGAATAACCTAGGAGTGTTTCTGAATTGGGCAGCAGGATAGTAAACGCTGCTCCTGTACAAGTATTTGGCCAATTTGGAAGGAGGGAGGAACAGGTTGTTGGTGTAAATGCATTGCATCTTAATTAAAAAAGGAGTGTAGTTTTGAGTAGTTAGCTGGCAACTATTTACAAGGGGGAAGTACTGGCTACTAAATGTGTCATTTGTTTTTATTTTGGTGAGTTAATGGTATCAGCTCATTATGTGACTTTACAGTAGTCGTTTAATGTTTCTATTTTAATCTATCCATATGCTCAGGAACCTAAATGAATCAAAATTAGTACATACATTACTAAACTAGTTTAATATAGAGATAATTTTTTAAGATGTTAGTTTACCTGTTGCAGGGATGTCCTGCAATCAAATAGAAATTTTTGAATATTTATTACTTTAAAGATTGAGGTCTGGCTTCACAGAAGAGGAAAAAAAACTTCTAAAGCATTCCCTTGACTTTTAACTCTTCGTGTTCTGCTTAGTTGTGGTAACTTTAATTTTTACTACTTTTTGGGAGGATGCTTTTGCCAGGGAAAGAATTTTTTTATGATTTTACTTGGCTAGGTCAGGAACATTTTTTACATGAGCATCCAGGTTTAAAATGAGTTCTACAGAGTATGGGTGTATTCAGTTTTTGAAATGTACTTAAGTGTTCTGGCAAATAACAAGATACCTCAGTGTGCATTGTTGTGCAAGCATGGACAGGTTTTATGTGGTATTTAGGTGTATCAGAAACCATTTTGATAATTTATGTTTATTTCTCGGTACATCAACTTGGTCAGGGTTACATCAGTTAACTTTTTTAAGATAAATTTAAGTGTAAGCATTTTCATCCTTACGTGCTTTTTTTTTTTAATTTTATACTGAGTGATAGTTAAAACATCTATGTTGTTATTTTGGCAATTTACTGGCAGTAATTTACTTATTAATTCAATATTTGCTTAAAGGTCTCCTTCCCTCTCTCGCAGACATGCTGTTGCCCTTTTGCAAAGAAAGTAGGAACTTTTCATTTGATCAGTCCAGTCTCTGTCTTGTTTCTGCTGAACAGATCCCTCCGTTGTGAGCACTGCTACACACTGGTGGCACTCATGGAAATCTTAGTCTTATCATAATCCAGGAGGAGATACTTGACAATAGAAGAGCGTTAATAGGCAAGGAAAAGATTCACCTATCCTCAATAACTTTATCTGACAGCGGCCAGTGCAGGAAGAGTGTTAAGAACAGGGCAAGTGTACAGTGGTATGTCTCCAGAGTTCCTTCATGGGCTCCAGTGCTCTCCGACTCAGGTGTGTGCTGAGCCGGAATTGGTCTTTAGCTATGTTTAGATACAGGGTTTTTTTCTTTCGTATACTTGTCTTCAAACCAGACAAATTGCAATACACAGTGACAAAGTTCCTGTGGTTAACTGGAGGGCTTGAAGGAGTGTCTCCTCCGTCGCTTTAAACTGGCTCCTGACAGAATCCTGCGGTGCCCACTAGGTGTTTCCCACTGGAAGAGATGCTGAAGAGTGTTCCCTACTTACCTTCCCTCAGTCACGCGCAGCCTGAATTACTGACACTTTCAGGATGTGTAGTCTTGGGGGCTGAAGTGTTTACATTTTGAGAGCAGGGCATTGAAAAATTGCATTCCCAAACTCTCCCAGCCACCACGATTTTACACAGAAGTCGTGTCTCACTTAAATGTGTGACAGACTTTCAACAGCTTTTTCAGACTTACGGCAAATTAAAAGACCACAGTGCAATGTCTGTAGCCAAGAAAGGCTTGATTTTTGTGCTCTGCAGGGAGTTTACGATATATCTTGAACTTGGGTGTAGGAGTACTTTTGTTACTATGCTATTATTCAAGTACTTAAAGAAGCAAAGTCTTAGGAATGATAAAACGCCTTTGATACAATGCTTAATAATGGTACAGTGAAAGCGTATTGTGTGAATGCAAATGACGTCTATCATTGCTTTTTTTTCTGCTGGATGGAGTTTTGATAGAAGGAATTTTGTGTGTGTGTAATATCTCTTCTCTCTGCTACCTTCTGGGGATGCAAAGGTAGATGTACTTTTAGGGTAGGTATCCTATGTATCCTGTATCACTAAACATTTTTACCATTACCTGTCCACTGTAAGTTCTACTTTAGACTTGCCACCATTGCGTTATAGATATCAGGTATTTTCTATACATTGCAGAACTTTAAAAGAGGGATTTAATCAAGATGCCTAAGAAGTCCTTAGTTTCTTTCTGTTTCTTGAATTTTCTTTGTCAAAACTTGGAAAACTAGCTTTAGAAGGAGCTATGCATCTAGATTTTGGCTGAGATAATAATCATTAGTCTATCTAAGCAGCAAGCACACATCAACGGAGTTGTGAGCCAGAATTTGTCTTAAAATACATTAAATAATTTTTAGATGGATTTTCCTAGTCTGAGCATTTGCAGTGATTGACCATCGCTTCTGTTAACCAGTTACTTCACCAGGGTGCTTTAATCTTCAGAGTGAAAGAATTTAACTGGAAATGAGGTGTTGCATTTTGTCTGTTTGTAGTAATTTTATATCTTAATGCATTTTCATGCTCTTGAAGATTTGTTTAAGTGGAGACATTGAGATATGACAGTAAGATATGCAGCCTCTTTTGTCTGTCATGTGAGAAGATTTACCAGCCTCCCAAACACCTTACCTAGGGTGTCCTGTTCTCTCAATTAAATCTGGCGTGCTCTTATTTTACCGTTTAGTAATCTGAACTGTGATTTGTCTAGAGGAACTATTGCTATTTCATCATGCCAGTCATGAAAAATGTAAGAAGACGGGTCCTTCCAAAGAAAATGTGTAGAAGGCCAAACAAGTAAATCTGTGGCTGATTCTGTTGTATTGACATGCAAATTTGCAGTTTATCTAAAGAGGGCATTTGTCCCGTCAGCCAACTTTCTAAGAAGCTCTGTACAGCAAATACCGTACCATTGTCCAAGTATGTTTGTTATAAAAGGCAGAATAATTTGATGTACTGCAGATAAGTTTATTGTGCAAACCTTCTGTAGGTCTGCAGTAAAATTCCATAGCTGACCATGTATTGCATACAACTGGTGTAAGGTGAATAAATGTGGATTTTAGTAGATTGAGGCTGGCTCTCAGGGCTCACTAACTTCTGAAATTAGTTACAGTTTTTCCTGAGTGTGTCCCAACCAAGAAATTGTCTGTCAGAATGTTCCCAAAAATTGTAATATTGGTGCTACTTCTCCCCCCACCCATATTTTAGGCACAAAAGGGCTGTGACTCTGAGTACTTCTGAGAATGAGAGTGTGGGATCTCCTCTGCTACTTGTCTTGCATTAGTCAGCCAAATGTTAAAATGATGCCTTGAAATATAGAGGGTTTGTGTTCCTGGCTCCTACTGAGAGTATACCGATGGTCGTAATGTTGAGAAACTAAAATATTAAAGTAAAAATCAGTAGAGAACCCTAGTTTGATATAGAAGCGTATAACTGACAGATGTACAAACTGAAAAAATAAACAACCAAAAGTTTTAAAGTTTTGAAACAGGTTTTAAAGACCATAAGGACCCAAGGCAGTAGTCAAACTTAACTTGGGAGCACGTGTTGAGAATTTCTGCAATATGAGTGTTCTCAGGAAGAAGCTTCAGGATCTAGTCTAGTAACTGGTTATTTTTTCATATATGCTTTGACTTCTAAAGCTTTTGTGATGCTTGGAATGTCTCATTTTTAGTGTTGGCTTAGATTTTAAGTTTAATCTAGTTTGTGGTTGGTTTCTTTTTCCAGGCAAAATAAATAAATTTGGGTTAGGTACGATTGTTACAGAGCAATATTCAAATTGGAGCTGCACTTACAAGTAGTTACAAATGCATCTTACTCTTTTAGAAAATTTTTCTGGAAGAGCTTATTTGACTTGTGAATATTAGAAACGTTTACTGTCACATTGGCATTTTTAAAAGAGAAAAAAAAGTGTTTTATATAAGTCAAAGCCTTTAATTTTGGCCCATCCCAAGAAAAAAGATTTAAATTTTTCTATTTTGGTACTGCTTTTCATAATATATTCTTATTTTATGTTAAACTGATTCATTTTACTGCTTTTTCTTCTTTGGTGTAAGCTGAGCAAATGCTCTCCCAAGAGGTTGACTTTTAATTAAGGAACCAGTTTGGATATTGCTGTGACAAATGTGTAGCTGTATCTAGTTGATACATTCTGCTGGCGGGGCAGAGAGGGGAGGGAGGAGGAAGAAAAAACACAAAAAATATTCTCTTCCAGATTTTCATCAACTTCTCAGTTTTTTCAGTGATATCTAATAAGAACTTGTGTGTTGCTGTACATTCTCATTTGAAACTTGACTGGTGCAAAGTAGTAATACAAGGTAGTAATTGGACAGCAAATGTTGGATTCTTGTGTGGTTGTTAAAACCAAACAAAAATAGGACAGTCTTAGTGAGTTTAGGAGGGCAGTCAAAAGCCAAAATTTACAGGAGGAAGGAAAACATAGGAGAGGGCATCTTCTCTAAGGAATACTCGTGCTTCCAGGACATCATATAACTGCCAGTTGGTCTTTATGTTGAGAAGTTTCTGTAGTGACTCATGATCTGGAAAACAAAACCAACCCAGTTCTATTTTACTAAAATCGGACTTTTATGTAAGAGTAGTGTAGTTCAACTTGACTTGTGGAACCTGAAGCCAAAAATTAATCTCTTATTGGGGGAAAATTGGAAGTCTTTTCACTTGCTGGGGTCAGTTTTGTGGAGTGTGGCTGTGGGGGGTTTGTTCTATTATTATTCTCCCTCCCCCCCCCCCCCCAATAGATTCCTGAAGTATCCGAAACTCCTTGTCTGTCTTTTCTCACCCCTATACTCTACCAGAGTTTATCCTTTCCACTGCAACTGTGAACAAGAACTCTAAGCTGGAGTCATAGGGCCCAAGTGCTGAGAAATTGTGAGGAAGGGAGAGTTTTTGGAGAAAAACAAGACCAGTTGTGAGCTTTCTAGGCAAGAGATGCTGGAACCAGTGTTTACTTTTTAGGTCATACTAGCATAACTACTACTCTGCCTGCTTAAACAAGACAGTGGTTCTGGCAGAATATTTGCTTTGTAGGACCTCCCTCCACCAGTCCATTACTTGAAATACACTGGGCTGAAATGCAATGTTTACTAGTACTGTACATCTGGAGTGAAGGGATATGTAACCTAAGCGAGACAAGGCAAAACTGGATTTTTGTCATTTTTGTTAGACTACATACATATGGTAATTGGAATACAAGTAAAGCACAAAGAGCAGAAAAGTCATGGTACAACCTTTCTGTATTTTGGACAGTGATGGAAATAGTTCATTTAAATACTCTGTTCTAAAACTGTCTACATAAACCAGAAGATACGTTCAAGATGGTTGAAATATTTTTAAGTTCCGTATCCCCCTGTGGTAAAGAGTTAAAGAATAGATGTGACTTTCACTTTTCTTCTTTCAGCCTGGGAATGAAAATGGAGATGTGCTTTTTGCTCCTTTTAAACTCAACTTCATTTCTAAATTTTGAAGGGGTCAGAGTTTGAGCCAAATAGGTAGAATAGACGGAAATTTAAAAATAATAATAAATAAAACAAGGGTTGGGTCTTTTTAAATTGCTTCAGCAAATTCTGGTTTTGGATGCTCAGCCTGTTAGTTCAGTAACTTCATTTTATTTCAAATGTCATTAGCGTGTTTTGCTTAAATATTTGTAATATAAATTATTTTAATAGATTATGGTAAGTGTAGACTATAATTATCAATATCTATAATTAAATGTGCCATATGAATAAAATTGTTTACTCTTTAATCTTAATTACAGGCAGCTCTTCAACTAGAGAATTCAAAATAGGGAGAGGCAACCATTGCAGACTGCTTCATCACTTTTGGAGACAACTAGTGAAGGAATGCAATTTAAAAGAAGTTTATGCTAGATAGAAGTATAATGCTGAGACACTCAAGATGCTCTGGATCCTGTAAATAGTCCAGTCGTGGCAGCAGGAGGCTATTGGCAGATCAGTTTATCCTTCCAAATAAAGCTATGGAATTTGAATGGCGTAGAAGTGGACATTTTCTCTCTTTGTACTGACTCAAACTTGGAGGTGGAATTTGATTCAGGGATTTGGTCAATATGCAGAAATGATGTCAGAAGTATGCAATTTACGTGTAATAAAAACGTGATTTTGGGAAACTTCAGTGTGAGTAAATTGACTTTATTTAATCGAGAGTAAATACATCTAGATTCAGTTTAAAAGTCTAGCCAGGCAGGTAGCGGTGGTGCTTAAGGGAGAAGGAACTTCTGCTAGTACACCTGCCCTGGAATCCTCTGGATGTTTTTTGTTTTAGACAAAGTAGTCTGTATGGCATTTTCTACTTAAAACAAACAAAAAAAAAGCCTACTGCTACAAGAAGAGATTTCCACAAATGGGAAATTATTCTGGGCAAATCATAAAAACTAAGTTATTTAAATTATACCAAGGTAAATTGAAAAATATTAATGGCAGTAGGTGATGCAGTAATACAAAGTTAAGAAAAGAGAGCAACAGTGTAATTCTGTTGGCTGCTCAGTGTGGTCATTGCACTGAGGTTGCTATACTAGTTCACTTCCATATATTATTTTAAATACATATTAATGTAATGCACATATGTAGCATCCCAAATAAAAATAAGTGTTTGCTATTGTTTAATCATCAATTATATAGTCTACACAAGTTCGCACTTCTCCCTTAAATATTTAAATTGAGGTCATTAAATTGATTATTTTAAAATCAATTTAATTAAATTTCAATTCACACTTTTTCTCACAGATAGTACTCAAAATTCCCTGTGGAGTGCAAAATTCATGACGAATGACAAGTTAAAAAAAGAGTTGTGAAATTCCAGAATCTCTAAAATAATTAAAAGTAAAATAGAATAACTTAAACATACAAATGTTTGAGACCAGAGTTGGGGGTTTTGGGGTGTTCTTGTTTGCCAGTGAATGTCAAATTTAAGCTTTGGACAATTTGCCTTGTGGAAAAGAGAAGATTTTCCTTGAAAGGGAAGAGCTTGAGAAATTGGATATGTTTATTGTAGGAAATTTTTTTCAAAATTCGAGGGAATTTTTTTTGTGTGTGTATGAAGAACAGTTGGGTAAACATGAACTGTGATCTTTGAGAAGGCTTCACAGAAGTTGAAACTGTGCCTGAGTTATGTGAGCTGTATGGGTTGTCAGCACACTGCAGATGATTAGTAACGAAGAAATTGTTATTACCAGAATTGCAAACAAGCCTAGAGTCCTTATTTGGAGTTTAAAACTGCCTTTCTTCTGCTGTCTGAGCTAGTGGCAAGGGAGGGGGTTATCCATCCAACCAGCAGATTACAACCCCAAAAGAGAGACTCTAGCACTTTGACATCATTATATCATATTCCAGTGCCCTACATTTTTAATTTGAGTTCAATAGCCACTTTGAATGCTTCAAGATTTATGAGCATCTTGGCAGAGAATGTCCATCTCTTTCACTGGGGATTAGACTGCTTGGGTTTGTTGGTTTGGTTTTGGGGTTTTTTGTTTTGTTTTGTTTTTTTAAAAGGTGTCTGGACTGTTTCTTGAAATTGCAGTTGATGCAGCAAACAGTAATACATTTACACACAAATTGGTTGGAATTTCTGAATTTCCAAATCACCCTTTGATTCTCTTCTTGACTTCAAGTTCTGTTCAACTTGGGTACAACAAATACCAATACAGGTTTTAAGTGAGATTGGTGGGAGGGGAAAAAATATATTATGCCCTCAAGTCGTTCAAGAAAAATATATCTGGGATATTCTGCATCTTTGAATACTTTCTGGAAATCAGATGATATGCAGTGCAGTGTTGTTCAAAGCAGTTCAGTGTCTGAAAAGAGAAATGATTTGGGCTCTTGAGACGTGGTGTGGGATTTACAGTATGGATCGGGAGCGTTGAGGGGTACGACGCGGTAACTGCTGCGTACTGCCAGGTGTAACGCAGAGCAGTGGACTAATGAAGCATACGTTTCGTAATGCAGTATGGTTTTCCTTATTGTATAAACTATTTGTTTTACAATTACTTTTGAAATTTCTGTGCTTTGTACCAAAGCAAATATGAAAATATGTAAATTGATATAAATAGGAGGTGAGGAGTGGTGCAAGTGATGCAACTGCATGGTTACATTGTACTTGCACCAAAGTAGAATTCTTTGTTATGGAATTGTGATGTACTTTGTGTCCTGATAACACGTTTATTCTAGACCTCTAATTGTACCTATATGCTTCCTTTTGAAGAGGAAGTGTTAGAGAACTTTTTAAACTTTTTCTGAAACTATTAGGAATGCCTTGTTTTAAGGTTCTCTTTTTGCTTCTCCCATTAGTTCGATGTAAGAAATATACCAGTGTTTATCTCTTGTGAAGGAGACATCCACAAAGACGGTGTATGGGGAGTCTGGGTTTTTCAGTGAAGGATAAAAATAATGCGTAGGACAATTAGGACTTTCTTCTTGGAGTAGAAAATCTTAACAATGAGAGGAAATAAGGAGTCTTTGCTTCTTTCAGCAGCGTTCCTCCATTCTAGCTTATCTTTGCCTGAAATCACTGAGAGGGTCTGTCACTTCTGATTAATTTAGGTAAGCAGGGTTATCATTCTTGCTGCTTTCTTTCTTGAAGGGCTGTTTCTTTTATGGCTTTACTGTGTGACGGACACGTTTTTCTACTACAATTGCAAACACTGAAAAGAATCCTAGTTTATAGCTCTGCCAGCTTTTTGTGATACTTGGACTCTGAAGACCATTAGTGACTTCAGAATATCTGTTCTGCGTTGTTGTTGTCTTGCATGACCATCTACTAGGACTGTTCGTGCACCATTCTGCAATATTGCAGGAAGCTTCAGGACCTAAAGTAATCTAATCTGTGAGTGTGTGTGTGTTTGGGTTTTCCTTTGGCGTCTTCTAATTCAACCAGCTCTGGTTTATGTGTATATTATTCTGGATCATGACGATAGAAAAATTGGGTTTAATCTAGATATCTCTTGCTGTAAGAACACTTGCTTTGTGCCTGGCTGTGAAAATCTTGTGTTTTTGTGTGTTTGCCACAATTAAACATTTTCCACTGATCTGTGCAGCAGCAGATTGGAAAGCAGTCGTACCAGCATTCTTGCATTTTCCACAGTCAGAACTCAAACTTAACTAAACTTGGCAATTTATTTTTATACGCAGATGATGTTGACCCATTACTTCTGTAATGGAAACATCTGGCAGTTCATCTTCTATATTGTTTCAGAGTGTCTTAATTTGTTGCGTAAGATTTAATTCTTTAAAGTCTGAGAGGGAGAGGTGTATCTGGTATCAGCTTGCCATACTACCTCAATGACTGATGCTTTTTTCTTCTGGAATCATTTGGAAAACTGTCTATTATGCATCAGGATATTTCTTAAAGGTAGTTTCTCTTTTTGGTAACTTTTTTCCTTTTCAGTGCATTAAAGTTCTAATGATGGTGTTTTCAGATTCAGCAGAAACTGTCTTTGAGTATCTGCCTGCCTTAGCAGGTCTTCCCCCCACCCCGCTCCCTGTTAGACTTATTTCCTGTATTTATTGGGAGTATTGGAGGGAGTAGCGTGGGTTGAACAAATGCCACAGAGAACCATTTCCTCTTAATAACATCCAAGATGACTGGAACTTACTTTATGTCTTAATTTTCTTCAACCTCTTCACTTATTTGGAGAATCTGTTATGGGAAGTTTAATATTCCAGAATACTGATTATGTCACTCTTCAGTCTCAGATCACACGCATTTTTATTAAAGTGTGCATATGAAGTAGGTGTTATGGACATCTCTGGTTTTCCTTTAGATTTTCTCTGTGAATAAAATGCATCCTGCCGACCACTTCTCTGTCTAGAATTGCTAATTATGAAATTTAGTTGTTGACCAGAATCTTAGAGGACCTGAAACCAGTTTTCATCTCAGTTCTTGGTTTTAAACCAAGATGATGGTTTTATAATGAGTTTATGACATTGTCTAAACTTGATGCAAGTCTTTTTTTAAAAAAAACCAAACACAACACCAAAAACCAACACAACGAAACCACGAAGGAGGTTTAATGAGTGCATCCTAAGACTTTAACTAATAGCTGCAAAACAGTTGCATGTAGCTGGATACTCTAGTAATTTTGATAGAAGATTGCAGTATTTCATCTGTCTGGTAGTGCCACGTACTGAAACTTTCCTCTTTCATTTTTCCTTCTGCTGCATCAGGGATAGTGGAA
Source organism: Chionis minor (assembly GCA_013398295.1). Lineage (NCBI taxonomy): Eukaryota > Metazoa > Chordata > Aves > Charadriiformes > Chionidae > Chionis > Chionis minor. Next base: position 518,665 of record VZSF01007150.1, read on the forward strand.
TTAAAGGGGAGAAAGCGTAGCATCTCATCTGAATTAGCATTTGAGACTGATTTAATTATGCTCAGCCTCTTTTCTTTTAGGTAGTGAAACAGTTCTTCAGATTAGCTTTTTGTGTTAGGCTTTGTCATTCTGTAATTCTTCTTCCTTCTCGTGCTATGGATCTCTCCTGTTTTACTGAAGCATGAGGGTCATTGGTTTTTGTTGTTTGGGGGCTTTTGTTGTTGTTGTTTTTAAATTGGGAGTTCCTGGAGCATTTTGATAAAACATTACATTTCACTTTTGCTTCTGACTTGTAGGTATCCAGGAGAAATATGCTAGTTAGAAAGCAGTGGACAAAGTGTTTTAAGTTCTCTTTTACGTTTTAGTTTGGCTGAAATTGATATCCTAAGACATCTGCTTGAAATGATCTTTCTTGTATACTATTGCTGGGTAGGAGAATAGCTTGCAGTATTTTAATGCAGAATATCTGTTGTTTGAAGCTTGATTCTTCAAGTTTAAAGTGAAAAGTCCAAGAAGGAATGATAAACTAGTCACGCTGAATAAAAATGAGAAAATTTTTTAAATTAGTATTTTGGCTGGGGGAAATGTCTTTTTTTTTAAAAAAAACCCTAATTTAAACAATCAAAATTCTAGACATCATTTTAAAGATTCAATAGATGTATATTATATGGGAAATGCAACTGCTCTGTCTAAAGCAAAACTTCAGATACCTTGTGTATTTTATTTTCATACTGTTAATTAAAGCGTAAGATAATTAGCTGAATAATCACACTTATGTAACTGTGAAGATGTGAATCCTTAGAAAGTTTGACCCAGTCATAGATGATAGATGTCTAAACATGTTAACATGTGATTGGCAAAATTCTTACTGTTGTTTTTTATTCCAGGTAGGAAAAGACCAAGAGTGCATCGTCCTCGTTCTCCAATATTGGAAGAAAAAGATATTCCACCCTTGGAGTTTCCTAAATCCTCAGAGGACTTAATGGTGCCTAGTGAGCATATAATGAATGTTATTGCCATCTATGAGGTACTAAGGAACTTTGGCACTGTTTTACGCCTCTCTCCTTTTCGTTTTGAGGACTTCTGTGCTGCTCTGGTAAGTCAAGAGCAGTGCACACTTATGGCAGAGATGCATATAGTGCTTTTAAAAGCAGTTTTACGTGAAGAAGACACTTCAAATACTACCTTTGGACCTGCTGACCTCAAAGATAGCGTTAATTCCACTTTGTATTTCATAGATGGAATGACGTGGCCAGAGGTTCTGCGGGTATATTGTGAGAGTGACAAGGAATACCATCATGTTCTTCCTTACCAAGAGACAGAGGACTATCCTTATGGACCAGTAGAGAATAAAATCAAAGTTCTGCAGTTCTTAGTGGATCAGTTTCTTACAACAAACATTGCACGTGAAGAGTTAATGTCAGAAGGTGTTATTCAGTATGATGATCATTGTAGGGTTTGTCACAAACTTGGGGATTTGCTTTGCTGTGAAACTTGTTCAGCTGTGTACCATTTGGAGTGCGTGAAACCGCCTCTTGAAGAGGTACCAGAAGATGAATGGCAGTGTGAGGTCTGCGTAGCACATAAGGTGCCTGGGGTAACTGACTGTGTTGCTGAAATCCAAAAAAACAAACCGTACATTCGACATGAACCTATTGGATATGACAGGCATAGGAGAAAATACTGGTTCCTGAACAGAAGAATCATTATGTAAGTAAACTAATCATTTAGTACTTTCTGAACAATAATATTGTACTGAATGTATTTTGAATATATTCTGTAAGTTGATGTTGCCATCTTAAAATTGTTCCTACTTTAAATAAGACCATTGCTTGCTGTTTTGTAAGTAGATTTCTAAAGACCATGTAATTAATCCATCAGTTTTCTCCAAAATAAATACTCTTGTAATCTATACATAGAAAGGAGAAAAATACCAGGGCCTCCAGCTTAATTTTAATGTGCCTGAACCACATGAATGTGAGGAAAAGAAAGGGAATTTTAATGAGAACTCTCCGGTTTCTTGTAAAAGTTACTGAAAAGTAGTTTAACTCTCTTTGTGATCACATGATGTATAGGATGCTAGTTTTGGTATGCGATCACTGGCTTAGATAGTATTTGGCTGTTAGATACTGGTACTGGCTGATGGTCTGCCTTTAAAGCTAAGACTCTCGAAGGCAATCGAAGGTATTCACCATAGCTATTAGCTAGAAATGCAGAAAATGTTGTGTGTGAACACATCTATACATGTAAACAAAGTCAAAATGGCAAGAAATGTCTGTCTTCAAGCGATCGACTTTATATGTTTAACACAATTTCCTGTTACTGGTTGGTCTTGAGATACATTAGTATCTCAAAACATTAATAATAAACCCTTGTTAGTGAGGGCATTGTACCCTGTTTTTTTACCTGAAAAGCTGAATCTGAAATTATAAAAGTACTTACACATTTTTCACAGGAAAATAGATGAAGACGGTTTTTTCTTACAAAAGACTTCTTATGTAACTGTTCCCATAATGGAGGAGAAATAGTATTTGAGTGAAATTAATGCTATTGTTAATTTAGGAAAAATAAAGAGGTTTTACTAGATTTCTTGAAATACAATTTTCCATTCAGTATTATGGAGAAAAAAGCCACAGCTGGATACCTTAACGGAATTTCATGCAAAACAGATTACAGTGAATGTTAAGATATTAGCCAGTGTCTTTAAAAGGGCTTGTGGAGGACTGTTGATGGCGTTACATCTCGCAAACAAGACACTTCTAATGATTCATTTTAGTACTTTAAAATATAGTGCTCTTTCACTAATGTATTCTGAGGCAATGCTTTAAGTATTAATTATTGCTGCTCTTTGTTTCCTGTGTTCTTTCACACTTGGGGGGGAGGGGGGAAGGATTCCATATTTGATTATTTTTAGTTTCCTCAGGTTATAAATGCCACAATAGTGTCAAGTAATCTTTTAAAAGATGCAGGGAATCTTTTAGGGTTTTTTTTTATATTCTGTGTTTATACTCAATTGTATGCTCTGCAGTATGTGGTGTATCATTCAGATGGTTCAGCAGGATGTGATGGTCAGCCTGAAGCTGTTGATACCCTCATTTTTCCATTGCCTTGTACATAATTTTCTACCTTCTGTTTCCAGAAGATGAGTGGAAAGTTTGATTTTTCACAAAAAGCCTGGCTGTGAAGGACATGTGGCTGATAACGCTCTTTGCTCGACTTACATGTGCTTTAGTAACTCACAGATAGTCTCCCCTGTGCATGGTTTACGTATCTTTCCTTTCAAACTGTTGAGAAAAAGGTTGTTTAAAGATGGGTTAATCTCATTGCTCAACTGTACTGGCAGAACAATTATATTCTGTTCGCCATTAGAGATCTGGGAATTAACATAAAAAATGCAGAGTGTCACTTAGGAGGTGATCTTAAGATAAACAGGCAGGGTTTTTCCCCCCAATATGTGGGCAGGTTGGTAATTATTTTTGACTAAACTTGATCTATGAAACAATGGGTTTTTTCCCAGTCAAATGGAATATTTGGTGTTCAGAAGGTTTTGATACAGGCAGTACTTCAACATAAAATCAGACAGGTCCTTCTTGATCCTTTAAAGTCGACACACTTGAAAGTTCTTTCTCTCTAGCACGTTGGTAGCAATTTTAACTGCACTAGAAAAGACATCTTCGAAGGCTAAATGTATTGAATATTTTTCTTTAATTATTTTGCATTCCTGTTAGGAGTTCAGTGGGCAAATTATTTGTTTCAGAAATCATAAATCAAGTTTTATAACGTAAGTTTTGTATCCTAATTGGGATTTATTTAAAGAGAAAATACAGCAGTATTCCATTCCAAATCAAAATAGATGAGAAGTGTAAACAATACAGCAAAAGGAAGATTTTTACTGGATTTTCCATTTTACTGGGTTTTTTTGTTAGTGATTAAAGTAATTTAAAGCATAAATAGAGAAGTATTTTTAGGTTTCCAAAGACAAGAAGAAATGCAGTTCATCCATTAATTGTTTCCTGACTTTCTTTTATATTCTCATGCGGATCATCGAGCTTGAAAGACTCTTTCCTTGCTCATCCCTACCCTTCCTGTTGCCATTAGATATCATGCCTTCTGCTAGTGTAAATGTACCTGTGGGTGCTTCCAGAACAAGTTATTTCTCAAGTATGTGGTTTGGATTAAAATTTTTTGAAATTCTCCTGATGGAATTGGAAGAAAAAACCAGATAGGCCGTTGCTCTGGTAGATCTGCAGCAGTGGTACTTTTTAACAGCGCAGTGTGGGGTGTACGGAATCAACCAATTCCATTAGACCTTCTATAAAAGTTTGCCATAATTAAATTTATGCATAATGTGCCTTAAAATTTTATGCTACAGCCACTTCATAAGAGGACAAAAGTATTTACTACATAACTAAAATCCAGGGAAACACAGCTTTAATAATTTACGTAGATATTAGACTCTCTACTTTCATTTTTCATGTCCTTTAGGTTCAGTAAGCGTGCTGTATTGCAAAACCAACCATTTTGCGTATATATACTGAATGAGATCAAGCCAGACCTGATATCTTGGATAACTGAAGGTTAACTTAAAGGATATCTGCCAGATGTTAAAACCTGAGATTCATGAAATGATACTGTTGTATCAACTTTATTAAAATGAATAGAATGTATTCACGAATGCCACATGATCAATATTTCAGAGGAAACTTAGGAGCTCTAAAAATAATCTGCACAAAGACCAATTTGAAATCTTGCCTGGGGGATTAGACTACTGAAATCCTAAATTCTTGCATTTTTTTTGGTTTTTTTCAGAGGGTTTTTTAGGGCTTTTTACTACTTCTCCTGTCTCCCCCTGTAAATGTTGTAAATCCATCATACCACTGGTTTTCCTGTCTTTTAAAGGGTTCTGTGGACTTGTTGTTCGCTGATACTTTTATTTCCATGCTCATCACTTCCTGAGCGTAATAATAAGCCCTGATTAAGCCCATCACTGTGGTTTTGTTTCTCTTTTCCACCTCTTCTGTTTTACAAAGGTGGAAAAGTGGACGCTGAGGAGTTCTCCTCTCATTCATCCCCGTGAGCAAATATAAACAAGATTTAAAAAAAAAAAAAGGGGGGGGGGGAAGAGAAAATTAATTTCTGAGTTTTTGTTTCAAGCTGTTAACAAATTTAGTATGATGTCTCTGGGTCAGCTGCATTTGTTTTGCTTGTGAAGGTTATTTCTGCAAGTTAACAAGTCAGGAAATTTAGGACTTTTGACTTGCATTCTCCTAGTAAACTGCTGCAGTGTTTTAACAAGTTATTTTTCTAGAAATATTGAGATGCGTCGGATTTGTCAAAGGTCTTTGAAAGAAGATAATAAAATGTTAATTGGCTTTTATTTTGATAGCAGAAATCAGACACAATTTGTTATTCCTGAATTGAACGTATCTTCCTCAATGGTCAAAAACAGTTTCAGCTTTTTTTCTTTCTGCAAGATTTGTCATGCTATTTATGTTCTTATTGGATCCTCTTCTGTTTTCTCCAATTAATTAAAAAGGTTTTGGATCTTCACTTGAATAGGTTACTTTAAACATTTTACTGTATTCCTCAGTTTCTAACTGTGTCAGCGTGGAATTCAGGAAGGGGTATATCTGCTTCACTTTTACTTTACTTGAAATTTTCTAGCATCTCCTGTGTTGTCATTTTTATTGGTCTTCAGACTTGCCTCTGAAGCCTGCCAGTGAATAGTTCCTGGCAGCCGAGGCGGCTGAAAGAGGTAGGAAATACTCACTGGGATTCTTTTCTCCCTTGTTTGGCCTCACTTAATGAATGTGACTCAACAGAGTCCCTTGGAGACTCAGTAGTCGTGTCCAGCACCAAGCTGGCAAAGCTGTCCGGCTTGTCAGAGAAAAGCATTGGGAATCGGTCCTTGTGTAGACTTGTATCTTCCAATCTTTTTACAATAGCCCCTCTCATTTCTTCCAAGGGTAAAAGTAGTGTCCCTTTAGCCAATGCAAGAAGGTGTTCAGGGAAAGTTAGCTTAAATCTTTTAATTTTTAATATAAATCCTAACTAACTTCATCAAAAAGGATCGCACAGAATGATTTCCGCTGTAGTTCTTTGACTGTTGGTGAGTTGGTGATGAGCACTCTGAGGCCCCCGCTGGCGTACACCTGAATCTTGAGCAGCCTGGCCAAAGATGAGTTTCATGTGAGCATACGGAACAGCAAGCTTGTGCTGTTTCATTTTCTGTCTGTGCTTTTGCAAGAGAAAACTCTAATTCCTGAACTACTGTTACTAAGGTTGTGATGGCCTTCAATTCAAGAGAAATTCTGTGCTCAAAACCCTGTATAAATCAAGTAGAAGGGAGGTAAAACACTCTTGGATAACCTCATTGTCCTCTTCCAGAATATTATTTGGGCAGTTCTTTAATGGGTAGGTCTGGAATCACTCATGGGAAGATTAGCTCGAGGTGCCTTCTGCAGGATACTGGCTTTGTGCTCTAGTGTCTTGAACCTTCACAGTGTGCCTCTGGGTGTTACTGGTGGACCCTTACTGGTACCGAAGGCTTTTTATATACGGAGTTACATAGGGGAATTGAAGGTAACAGCTAATTGCTTTTCAGTCCAGTGGAACCTTGTAACGCTAGAATAGAGAGAACTGAGGGGAAAAGAAAAGACAGATGCTTCTTGGGATTTTCAGGTGACATACATACACATCCTGGATGTGTTTGCGTAGCTGTAGCAGTTTCAGATTTGCTAAATGGGGGGAGAAAGTGGAAAAGAAGCAAACACTTGGATGATCACTGTCAAAATTTAAGCAAGGTGTGCAAGCCTCTGCCTGTCTGCTTGTCTGGCAAATGGGTGCTAGCACAGCTTTACTTCATGGAACGGGGAAACTATAGAAAACATTTGTATTGTTGCATATCTAGGTCATATACAATGATGTATAAATGGCATATCTCTCTGGCAAATAACTAATGAGCTGGGGTTTCAAAACGGAAGGTCAAAGTTCCCTTTCTGGTGAGTTAAGAAATAATTAAATTACAAGCTTAGCAATAGCATTATATTCTGCAGTCACGTTTGTAAGGAGCAGCAGAGCAGCCTTACAATTGCTGCTCTGCCAGTGTCTTGCTCTCGCCACTTCCACTGGACGTTTGCCAGGGAAAATTTGGAAGGCATACTTGCCCTGTCCTTTTTACTTAAGCATTTTGTTTCATCCTTTTCTCTCCTCTTGCTCTATAAGGCAGTATTCCTGTGTTCTCATCTCCCCTTCCATCTTAGACTTCGGGTGTTTGCCTTTATCTTCCTTTTCTGTTGCTTTTGTTTGCTAAGAATAATAAGGGTGTCACCATTCCTATTATTGTTAGTAAATAACTTCCTTGATTTAGAGGGAGTATGGTTTGAATAATAGTTTTTCTTTAACGTGGAAGTCTGCAGGCATAGAATATTCCATAGAGTCAAATGATTGTCAGTGTTCACCTGTTAACTTTTTGATGTGTAGTACGTGGACAGTCTTCCTGAAATGAGCTGTTTTCTGAGTAAACACGTCAAACTTCACAATGCTGACCTCGTAAGACTAATGGAAAGTTACTGGTAGCCTAGAGGAGTAAATAGATAAAGTAGAATTAGTTGCTTTTTATGAGCAAAGGCCTTTGAGAGAAATGATAGTATTTCTTTGCAATGCAGCAGGTTTTATCATCAAAACCAAAAGTCTGTTTTGTAGTCATGGTTGTGACAACATTAGCAGTTGAATTTTGAGTAATGTTGCCATTATTGACTTCATAACCACCTTATTTTAGTAGTGTTCTGAGTTGTGAGTGTTACAGTTGTTTTGGAAATAGAACGTGAAAAATAGTAAATAGATGATGATCAAGTTGCCTTAATGGTTGTTTGACTTTCTGAATATCTGAAGTCAATTTTTACCCTCTTTAATGTATGAGCCATGTGGAGGCAGCCAGTAGAGAGGTGCATGGAACAAACTGTACAAAGGTCGATCTTTCAAACTCCAGTCAGCTTTCCATTCCTATCGACAGTTTGGTTTAGGATTATTGGTGAGCCATAGGTCTGTAGTGCTTTGACAGGTAGTACAAGGGTAGCAATAGTTTAGCGCCTCTTCCACCCGTGAAGGCCAGGCTGATAAATCATTGTGTCACTTGTGATCATGGTATTGGGAGTGCTAGGGTGTGTTGCGGAAATGAGTGGTCCTGCCCACAGCCAGCCTGGATCTGGCTGCTGCTGCTCAACAGGACCTCACAAGCCAAGCTGAAGTCAAGCAACCTTCTGCAGAACCACTTGGAGTGTCCTCCTTACGCTCTTCAGCCCTCTGGCAGAGCCTGTTACCGGAGATGTTTATGGAGTTTGCTTGGCCTGGTGGCCCTGTTGAGATGCTTTTGGCACTGTGGTCCTCCAGTAGCTTTGTCTAGGCTCGTGGTGTCATCGAGTACCTCAGATAAAAAGTGTGGAAATCCCTTATCTTCTCAAAGGATTGTATTGTGATTCTTTTGTCCCTTACTGATGCTCTCACAGGTGAATGCTGTAGAGATACTGATGTAAAAAGTATGTTATGAATGTGACATTCTACGCTTTGAATTTCCAACTGCTATTTCCTGAATATGCAGTCAAAACCACTACCCTTTATGGATTCTGGAGCCATACCCTTTCATTGCAAATTGCTTGAGACTTAGTAGTAGATTACTGGTTACAGTAATAGTAAATATAATGAGAATAAACCTTGTTGCCAGATTGGACAAACCGGTTTTAAAGAGACTCTTCAAAAGCTTTCCTGAGGAAGTTGTCATGAGAACTTCTGAGGGGATGAAAAAAGGGAGGGAAGTTTGAAAGGAGTATTTGGGTACTAAGCTGGGTGTATATGAGTGTCCTCATCTGATTTATTCGTTCACAGTCAGGTATTGGCATTTAATAGTTCTCTGCAAAAAGTAGGCTGATACTAATTTTTGTCATTTATCCAGGTATTTTAATTTTTTATATATATATATATATACTCTTACAGAGAGGAAGATTCAGAAAGTGAGAAGGATAAGAAAATCTGGTACTATAGCACAAAGATACAGCTGGCAGAGCTAATTGAATGCTTAGACAAAGATTACTGGGAAGCTGACCTATGTAAAACTCTGGAAGAAATGCGTGAAGAAATCCATCGGCACATGGATGTGACAGAAGACCTTACTAATAAAGCAAGGGGCAACAACAAGTCTTTCCTTTCTGCAGCAAATGGTAAGAATAGTTTGTTTAATGGGAATAGATGTTGCACTTCGAATCAAGTACTAGTGTATATTTATTTTATTACAAGAAGTTGCTAAAGAAGTTCCATGCAGGCACACCAGCGTGGCTGTGTGGTGCTGACTTCTTGTAGGACTATGTTTCATGTATTCCAGTGGGACTTGGAGTGGTAAAAATATTAGACCTTCAATATTATGGAAAGTGTGGAAGAATGCATATCTCCTCTGCAGTTCCCTGCCAACTTAATTTATCTACCTTGGAGCAATAAATAGCAATATAAATCTGTGAAGGTTTGAACTTTGGTTCTAGGGAAGATGTGAAGATTAGATAATCGGGTTTAAAAATGGATTTAAGTCACCACTATATAAATGCGTAACTCTGAGAAATCAATAATTAAATCTTTGGAATTGTTTCTTCTAAGTGGAGAAAAGTGGTAAGAAGTTGGATGTTATCTTTTGTCTCATTGAAAAGAAGTAGTATTTATGTTGTGTTATTTCTGCTCAGCGGCTCTGTAGGTGGTGGTATGTTGCTCATTGATGACAATGTACTTTCTATTGCAGATGAAATTTTGGACATTATCAGAGCAAGAAAAGGAGAAATAGTGGAAGATAAAAACACAGCAGATGATGAAGCAGAAAAGGCCAAAAGTGATGTTGATAATGACCAGACGGATACTGAGAGAGGCAAAGAAGAATGTGGAGACCAAGATAAAATTGAGGAAACACCCACTGAGGAAGATGTGGAAAAAGTGAAAGCAGAAGGTAAAGAAATTACGACTGCGCTTTAACAACTTCATTTAAGTAAAGTGAATCTTTACTTAACATCCTCACATTTCTTTAAGTCTAAATGGGAGAATTTTTTTTTTATGATTCTCTAAGTTATTTTTTAAGTAATAGGTGATATTTGTCAGTTCCTTTGTGGCTGTATAACTGTTTTACTTGTTAAATAATTTCAACAATTTTCCTACTTTTCAAGTTAAATATGGCTAGCTTGTAGATACCTTGGCTTGAGGTACAGGTGGCACTTCCAGGTTGTGATCAACATGTTTGTAGTAAGCGATGTGACATCATTTTTAATGTTGTTTTCCTCATCAGAATTAGTTTGTTCTTTGATTCTGAGTCAATACTGTCTCACAGGGGGGAGGAAGGAAAGGAGAAAGCTCACCATTATCAAACAGGCAAACAAAGCTGTTGAAGTCGCTTTCTATGGGTGATGCCAAGTGACATCCTACGACGTGCTAAAGAATATCCCTAAAGTTTTGTTGTGCGTTTTACTGTAGAGGCAACAGTCGTTGGGGATAAAAGTAACTCTGTGACATCAAGCACTGATGACAACAACACAAATCCTTCTGCAGGAGAGACTAGTTGCTCTGAAGGGAAGAACGCAATGGGGTGTCAGTCAGAAACCCTTGGTAGCAACAACGTGGCAGAGAAGAAGGTGGCATCAGAGCTCCCTCAGGAACTCTCAGGTACAGAAGGCACTGTTACCAATGCCTCTGTAATTTGGGGAATCTGTTAAGTTTTTTCTATCTGGTTTGTCCACTAAAACCATTCACAGCGTATATCACCCATGCTGTTTGCTTGCAGTGCCATCCTTTACTGCTACGTTGTCATTAACATTTCAAAGTTATTTTTCTTGCAACTAGTGCTTGAAATTTGTGGTCCTCTGTGACATTAGCATTTGTTTCCATGCCTTCCAAAGGTGACTATGGCTAAGCTTTTTATGTTCTATTTTCTGTATATTTTATGTTTCCATAGTGATCCATAACGATTGTTAGCATCCTATCAAAGTTTATTTCAAATTCTAATTTGCTGCTGGCTTGTTCATTATTTTAACCTCTCATTTACTGCATAAATTACTAACAAACAAAGTATTTTCATTCACGTGAGCAAACTATTGCACTGAAATGTCAAGATTAAAATTGTCATGCAAGGAATTCTAAACAGATTTCAGAGTTATAAGCACAGAGGCTCCTGTTGTATTTTAATGTGTTTTGTTCTGCCATGCCAGTGATTCAGAAGTAGCAATATACACTATTTAATTAAAAAAATAATCCAAATTTTAGATTTAGGAATAAATGGGACTAAATTAGGTGTAACATAAATTATCGGTGTACTGTTTTAGAGTGATATTCTATTCCATTTAAAATTATATTCTATTACAAGCTTTACTACATAACCAAATGTTCTAAACGTCAGGTTACTGTTGAAATGATCAGTTTTATTTTCAGTTCTTAAAAACCTAAAAATAATCTGTGATGTAGCCATACGCAGTCTGTTGTTTTAAAAAGTGGTGGTAAACATTTTCTCTCCTACAGAAATATTTCTCCATTCAGATACAGACCACAGCTCTTGAACTTGCAAATATGAATGCATCCAAACTTTGTAATAAACTTTGTTAACAGGAGGAGAAAATTAAAGCTAAGATTAATCCCTAGTCTGGAAGCCTCATAATACGCTTTTTAAATACAGAAAATGTTGTAGTGCGTGGGACAAAAAGCATACACTTTTGATATTTGACCAAGTATTTTTGCCTGTTCTCATATTTTTTATTCCATTTTAAAAGTTAAAATAACTATATAGAGGTAGATACATATCCTGTAACTTTGTTCCAGACACATTTATGGGTTTGTATTTTATATTGAAGATTCAGTTAGGTATTTATCATTGTTTCTTTATTATCCTTTCACAGGTACTTTCTCCTTCCAAAGCTTCTAGCTTATTTTTAAATTAGTGGGCTGAGTGTGTGGAGAGGGTTCTTCCTCAAGTCTAATTTACTGTATTCTTAGTGACACTTGTGTTCCTATTATGAAATTTCAGTTTGATACTCTCATTTCAGAGGGAGGGAGAGATCTTGAACCAGTATTGGTGAGGCAGCTACCCCCAAAGAGGGGGGAAAATAAGTAAAATGCAAAGCTGCACAATAATGTCTATCACCATCCTTGTTAAATGCAATTTGGATATAAGTCTTCTATTAAAAGTTTAGTTTGAGTGCTTCCACTGTCCTCCAAACAGCAGGCACCACAAATGGTTCAATTTTTCCTCTTAGTAAAAAGCAAAATGGATTGAACGGTGATGGTTGCCCACTTGGCAAAGCCAGAAATTAAGATGCATTCAGGTTAGGGATCTTCTAAGAATCCCAGAATATTTACCGAAGCGTCTTTCTGTCCGGAGTGAATAGTTCACAAAAAGGAGGTTTTGTTTTGTCACCTTTCTTAATAACAACAGAATCCCTGATGTTTTGGAAGAATTCTAGAAACAGAAAAAAAAATCTTGTATTTTTTAAACAATTCAACTGTTTCTATTGCACAAAACCAAGACGACGTTGTTCTGAGGGATGGTGGCCTGTTCTTACTGGGACGCTGCAGTGATTTATTTCTCGGTAGCTGCAGTTCACTGTTGCTTTAGTTGAAGGCTCAAACTCGGGCAGCGTGCCTTGCAACAGGGGAGCGGGCAATAACCTCCACAGCTGCCAAGAACAGACAGTGACAAGGACAACTGAGGACCAAGAACCCATTTGCCTTACTGAGCTTGAAGCAACATCTAGTCCCATCAGATTGTAAGAAAGAGGCTGATATTTTATATTTGCAGAGGAGGAGTTTAGATACAGAGTGGTGCCAGCTGAACTGAAGTCTGTGAGATTCCTCAGAATTAATGGGCTGAAAAAAAGACGGTCAAAGAATCGGTGGAAAACTGGAGGGGAACTGAAAGGTGTATGTTTTGAGGGACAGTTAAAGCACAAGAAAATCAAAAGAGATAAAGTCATAGAGGCTGCAGGAAGATGAGATTTCATGAAATTTGTATTCTGAAAGCAAAACAAAGTGTCAGTGGAGGGTTCTCTGTGTGTCCATCTATAGAAAAAAAATTGTCTTGTATTTAAAATATATTCATATTTCATCCAAGTATGAATTTCAGCTCTTCAGAGTGCTAAAAGTTGAAACTCCTTGAAACAGAACAAAAAAATACTTTCATGGATACAGTGCTCTGGAGGGAATTAATATTTTAAGGGTATTTCTATCCAGTCCAGCAACAGACGTTCATCTGACTTTTTTTTGATGAAAAATTTAAAACTAGAAAAAAATTGCATTGATCCAGTTTAAAAAGAAAACTAAAAATGAAGTTGTTCTTTTGTAGAAGAGACTGGTCAGATGATCCCTAGCAACAGCAGCGGTGCGTCTGCTGCACCTCTGCAGGCAGATGTTGAGAACAGCAACGGTAGCGAGTTGGGCTCTGGGCAGAATGACTCCATTAAGACGCCTGATGATGCTGAAAATGCAGAGAGGGGATCCCAGACTTCAGAGGACATAGGTAATAATAATAATAATGTCTCTAACTTCCATTTTATGCATATTTTCTCTTTATAACTCTCATACATCGGTAGAAAACTTCCAAGTTTTCTTGACTTCCAAGAAAACCTTAAGTCTGTTTTAAAAGCCTTTTTTTTTTCCTGGGCAGGAGAGAAATCTAATGGTGAAAGAAGTGATTCTCCAGGCGCAGGAAAAGGCACGCCAGGTTCGACGCGAATGCTCACAAGATTACGAAATCCAGATAGCAAGTTGAGCCAGATGAAAAGCCAGCAGGTTGCTGCTGCAGCACACGAAGCAAATAAAGTATATAAAGAAGGCAGAGAGGTTCGTGCACATCTTGGAAAACTTGAAGTAGTACGAAAACTGTTTTAGATAACTGATAATATATTTAAAAATAAAAAAGATATTTTGGCAGATTATGGGGGTACTTAAAAAAAAAAGTAGTAATAATAAATTAGCAAATGGTGAAAATTCACAGGAAGCTTTTTTCCTCCTTTGCTTTTTCTGCTTGAGTTGCTGTCTCAGAGTGGTGTGACAGTGACCCAGTGCAACTCCTTTCCTTTAATGTGCTGGTCATAAAAGTTAGAGGATTGTTTACTATATAGCTAGTAATAACTTATATGCATTTTCTCCCGCTTCTGTCTTCAAATCTCTCACAACTGGTGTGCCAAAACTACAACTTTATGGTGGTTTGTGTTTTGATTATTGTATGAATAGCTAGGTAATAGCAACATTTCCAGTTGATAACAAATTGTACTGGCCCACTATGGTCATTTAAAGACAATCATTGCAAAATTGCAGCACTGCTTGATGCAGATGAAAGTGAAGTCTCTCTCTTGTCTGCCAGTTAGTATAAATTTTTTGTATGGCTGTAAGCTGTTTGTTATTTTTCGGTGAGTGTTTTTCTTTTTTTAAGTAGCTCAGTTTCTCCAGGAAAGAAGTGTTTAAATGTTAAGAGTTCATTCCATTAGTTGTCTGCATGTTGTTTGGTGTATTACTTTTACTTTTGTTAACTGGTTTTCCTTGTAAGTTAGCATCTAGCGTATTTATTCATAAACGTCTCAAATTTGGAACTCAGTTGTGAGTAATTAGACCAGTGATGTTATCCTTGCCATGTTTTTTGAAGCCTAAATCATGACTAAGTAAACAGAAATATTTGAAACTTAAGTGAATCTTTAAAATCATTATTTCTTTCACAAGGTTCTGGTGGTCAACTCTCAAGGTGAAGTCTCCCGAATGAACACAAAGAAGGAAGTTGTGATGAAAGGCAATATCAACAATTATTTCAAATTAGGGCAAGAGGGGAAGTATCGTGTTTATCATAATCAATATGCCACCAATTCATTCGCATTGAACAAGCACCAGCACAGGGAGGACCATGACAAGAGACGACATCTCTCGCATAAATTCTGTCTGACTCCTGCTGGAGAGTTCAAATGGAATGGGTCTGTACATGGGTCCAAAGTTCTTACCATATCCACTTTGAGGCTAACTATTATTCAGCTAGAAAACAATATCCCGGCATCATTCCTTCACCCTAACTGGGCTTCCCACAGGTAAATTAATAAATGAAAGTATATATTCTCTTGTTTTGCTTTTTTGCTTTTATTTTTCCTAACAGTACTGTTAAGCAATGGTCTTTGTTCTTCTCAAAATCGGTGATTTTCGAGCGCCGTGTGCTTCACTGTATTAAGATAGAAGGTACCATATTTATGTTTTGTGATGGATGACTAAAAGGATTGCACATTTGAATAAAGTATTAAACTATGGGAGGTTTTATCCTACCATTAAATCTGTGCTGTATTAGTGCATGTATATGTTTCAGGTTTTTATCTTTTTTCCAATTTAGGTCTAACTGGATTAAGGCTGTTCAGATGTGCAGCAAACCCAGAGAATTTGCACTAGCACTGGCTATATTGGAATGTGCGATTAAACCGGTTGTCATGCTGCCGATCTGGCGAGAGTCGTTGGGGCACACTAGGTAAAATAAAGAAACATAAAAATCTTTTTGAATATGAGAACTTTACTTTGCTTTACGAGTTCCTATAAGCCTGTAGGAATTATGTTTAAATTTAGCCAGTCATTGAGGACTTGAAGTGTTTTTTCTCAAGCAGAAACACTGAAAACACATGACAAGATTTTTTTTTTTTAGTGTCATTGCTCCTGCAAAACAAGTTTGTTTTCTTTCTGTGAGCCACAGTCTCAAAGCGATAAAATTTGGGGGCCTAGAAGAGCAAATTTCAAGACACTCCATTCAGTGGAAATCCGTCTTTTGTCTCTCAGTATGTCACAGAAGCAGAAACGAAATGTGTCTGATGTTAGACACAGGTGCAGACAGCTGTGTTTGCCTTACTGGAATAGCCAAAAAAAGCAATGTTCCTATTGCAAGTAATCATATAACCTGATACTGGGCTTTCCTGTTAACTTCACATATTTAAAATTATTCAAAGGAGTAGTATATGCTGTTGCTTGACTTCTTATATTTGTTTACAAGATCCTGTACTTAAATGTACTTAAATCTATATATATTAGATTACGCAGAATGACAGCACTAGAAAGAGAAGAGAAAGAGAAAGTGAAAAAAAAAGAGAGAAAACAAGAAGAAGAAGAAACAATGCAGCAAGCTACGTGGGTGAAATACACGTTTCCTGTCAAACATCAGGTAAGGTTTTCTTTTGTGTAAAGAACAAAAAAAATAAAGAACTTGTCGATTCCATACTGGTTTCATTTTAAAGTTAAAATTTTAATGTCGTTGGGTTACTCCCTGCCATTGGAGTGGGAACCATGCCCACGTATTCAAGCACGTAATCTTAGGCTGAACTAAATTTGACATGTATTATGCTCTTAATGACACTGCCCGAGTAGACAGATGTTTGTCTGCAAAATGCAGCCTTTCCTAATGGAAGAGTTTTAGGTGGTTATTGGAATCTTGTCTGTCCCTGTTCAGTGCTCTCCTCCCATCCCTACTCGCCCCAAAAAAGCCTAGCTACCTTTACTTTGGAAAGTTATATAATACGATGGGATATATTCTCCTACAGTAGATATAAAATACTTTTTGGGAGTAGTTCTTTGCTCTAAATTTATTTTTTTGTAACAGATACAGGTTGACTCAAACATTTGTATAATCTTTCAGCTTTTAGGTAAATAGATTCTCCCAGTTACATGAAATAAATACAGATTTTAGATGTTACTATGTTAGAATCAATTATCAGCAGATGTCTTTAGATAGTACTTTCTTCACAAATATACTTGAACGTGCTTGAAAAAGTCTAAATTAAGTTTGTAGGTTTTTTGGGTTTTGTTTTTTTTTCAAAAAGTTACCTTGGGTTTTTAAATGAATACATGCACTAATAATGCAGCAAATAGGACCATTAAAACTACTATATTTAAAATATTTAACAGGTTTGGAAGCAAAAAGGAGAGGAATATAGAGTAACAGGATATGGTGGCTGGAGCTGGATTAGTAAAACACATGTCCACAGGTTTATGCCCAAACTTCCGGGAAATACTAATGCAAATTACAGAAAGTTGCTACCAAGTAAGTGTCTGCATTGACTCAATTTTTTTTTTAAATTACTAATATACTGCTTTTTATTGCTTATTCAGTTAATTGTTTGCATGTGAAGCTTCTTATGTAGACTTTCTTACAAATAGTGTTCCAGAGAAGCTTTTTTTTTTTTCTGCTAGTCTTTGTCAGTATAACCAGTTCAGTTGTCACGGACATTTTTTAGCTACATTAAGTTGTTTCAGTTATGAGGTTGGTTGTAATATTTGTACAGTTTTGTATAGCCTTATTTCAATTACAGGTAGTTAAAAATTGTATAGATAACCACAAGCAAAAAGTAACATCTAAAATATTGTTGTATATGTACAGTTTCCCCCCCGCCCATGTTGACAGAATACGTTTAACCAGTTTTCTCTGAAACAACAGTTTTATGAGGGAAAAGAAATTTATTTCTCTAGAAAGTTCAAAACACACCTTCTCAATTATTTGTTCCAAGGTTTTTATATTAAAAAAGAAAAATTTTGCAGTTGACTTCTAGAATGAATCCTGAACTGTGTGAGGCTTATTTTATAATAAATTTAATCTTGAGTTTCCTTTTAACATTTTGAAAATGGCAACCCACCCTATATTAACGTACCAAAATTATTTCTTTCCTCACATATTGACGTAATACTTTCCTTGTTGCTTTTAATTGGATCAAACGCAAAATGGATGCTGCTGCTTTTAGTGTTGTCTGTATGATTGTTAAATTAGATTTGTTTAGCTTTTTGCATGGCAATTAATAGCCACTATGGTGTTAAGAACAGTCATTTGAATACTAATGTCCATTCTGGCTTAATTGCAGAAATCAAAATTATTAAAAATTATTTGTGAATTTTCAGAGTCTGAATTAATATGCTCTTAATAGGTTGGGGTTTATCTCTTTTGGGGTTTTAGATTTTATTATTATTATCATTATCGTTATTATTAAAAAATATTCCACTAAGCTTAATCTGTGATGTTACCATTGTATAATTAATTCTATTTCTGAATTTCAGTAGTGATGTATGAATGATTTGAGAGGTAAACTAACATACACTAAAATGTAGCAGAGTATAAAAAATATTCTGAATAATTGAAATAATTTAATTTATTAATAGCAAAGAGTGAAGATGAAAAATGCAACTTGGATAAACGAAAAGGTTCAAATAAGGTAAAAACAGAGAAAGATAGAACAAAGGATTCTCACGATCTGCAAGCAAAAGACAAAGCACATGTTTCAGAAACCTTGGAGAAAGTACAAGTGAAAGAAGAAAAGTCACGTGAAGAAAAAGTAGAAGTTGATACAATTTCTGAAAATTTAGATCATGCAAAAGACAAAGGTGATATACTTAAGTTATTGTAAAACTAGCTGTTCATTGCAGCATTGCAAGTGTAAAAGCAAAGGATCTCAGAAATAACTTGCAAAACTGTGTAACGGGTTTTGTCAAGACATCTAAAATGTCTCAGTTAAATGATTGATTACAATCCCTTGTGGTAGTGTCTGAAGTTCTTGTTCCCTTTTTCTTTAAATCTATTAATAATATGCTAAAATACTTGTTTCTTAGTACTTAATGTAAAACCTAGTTTGGTATTCATTGTTAGGGGAGCTAACAGAGTTATTTATTCTTCACAGTGGAAAAAGAAATCGATGGTGAAAACGATAAAGTCATCAAGGAAGAACCTATGGACGTAGATGATGTGAAAATTGAATCCCCCATAAAAGATGAGGATAGTCATTGTAAGCTGGATATAATCAATGTCAGCGAGGGATTTCATTTAAGGACTTGCTACAAAAGGAAAGTAAAATCATCAAAATTGGATGGACTGCTTGAGAGGCGAATAAAACAGTTTACACTGGAAGAAAAACAACGTCTAGAAAGGATGAAGCTGGAGGCTAGTGCTAAAACAGTCGGCGTTCGATCTGTAAGCCCCCAGAAAAACACAGATGAGCCACAAATGAGAAAAGTGAAAGAAGGAAGCCAGTTTGACACGCCTTCCCGAGATCAAACCTATATTTCCAATAAGACCCCAACAGAAGATGTGGAACAGGACTGCTTGCCTATCAGCAGCATCTCTTGTACCAAAGCTGGTGAGCTGGAGGAACCCTCCTTGCCTTTGACAAACAGGCTGTCAAAAAGAGGCGGCCAGCTGCGGGATGAAGACTCGCCTCAGTCCTCCGAAGGTGAAAGCGCCGTTCGGAATGATGGTAAAGGAAACAACCCCGAACCTGGGACTGCTGCTGAGTGTCAGGGACAAGATGTTCTTGGAGAATCTGAGAGTTCCTTTGTGGATGGCTTGAAACAAACAAATGCAGAGGGTAGAGTCAAATGGGACGTTTCACAAACAAGCGAAAAACTTTTGAAACAAAAACTACCTATTACCAGAGCATCTCAGCGTGAACGTGAAAGCTTAGGGCTGGGAGTAACTGAAAGCAGCTGTAGAAAAGATGCTGTGGCCACTGCTGAAAAAACAGATTCAGAAGGGAATGCTGAAGAGCAGAGCAAAGATCCAGAAAAGAACTGTATGATAAAAAGCCATATTGAACCAACGTCCTCTCAAGAAAGTGAAATGGAGGAAGAAATTGCTCCAGGAAAGACTGAAAGTAAATCCGAAAACAAGATTATATTTCATGAAAAATCAGTTAGTAAAGATCTAGAACCATTTAAAACAGAGGTAATTTCTGAAAGAAACCTTGAAAGTCAAACTCTGGAACACATGGATGAAGTTGATGAGGATTTACTGAGCTCTAAACTAACCGAGGCTAATGGTCAAAAGAAAGGTCAGGAACTGAAAGTGGAGACAAGTACCATAAACAAATATCTTGATCAGACAAATCTAAATAGTGTTACTGACAAAAAGAATACTAAAGATGAAGAAACTGAGGCAGACTTAGAAAAGGAAAAACCAACCTTTCAAATGAACGGAAAAGACAATGATATTAAAGTATTATCAAATGATGACTGCTTAGTTAAAGATACCTGTGAAACTAAGGCAGGGGGTGATATCGAACCAAAAGTTAATAATATTAATAAATCCATTCCAGAACATGAAATAAAACCATTGACTTTTAAGGAATCTTCAGTGAAACCGTTCATGAATGGTGACATCATGATAGAGGACACAAAAGACAAAAATAACGTGGACCCTAAGTCACATCTGCAGAGTTCACCCGAGTTTGAATCTGAAGCAAGTCTTCAGCCACCAGATGTGCAGAAAACTGAAGAAAAACAGTTTTCTCCTGAGAGATCTGCCTTTGTTGGCACTGCTTCCATGCCAACGCATACTCTCTGTAAAGAAAATAACCTGAGTAGCGAAACAGAATCTATGGAAACTGAAGTAACAGAGGATAAGAAAGTTGCTCCATCGCCCGTAACCTCATGCGAGGATTCTAGCTTGAGTAGCGACTTCGCTGATCAGAATGGTGTACAGACATACAAAATGGAAAATATTAATGGAGAAAGTAAAATAAAAACCGTTATTACTGAAGTGACTACCACAACATCAACTGTGTCTACAGAATCCAAAACTGTGTTTAAAGTTGCGGAGACTGTAGCTTCTAACGATGAGAAAACAACAGTAGTGTCGTCTACGGAAAATTGTGCCATATCCACTGTAACTACCACCACTACGGTGACTAAGCTTACCACTCCAGCTCCAGACAGTAACGTTGATGTCATTTCTGTGCAAGAGCATAGTAAAACAGTGGTTACAACAACAGTAACCGATTCACTGACCACCCCAGAAGGCACGTTGGTGACTTCCATGACTGTCAGCAAAGAGTATTCTACAAAAGACAAAGTGAAGTTAATGAAATTTGCGAGACCCAAAAAAACTCGTTCTGGAACTGCCTTGCCATCTTATAGAAAATTTGTTACCAAAAGCAGTAAAAAAAGCATATTTGTTCTACCCAATGATGACTTGAAAAAGCTGGCCAGAAAAGGAGGGATCAGAGAAGTTCCATATTTCAATTACAATGCAAAGCCTGCCTTGGATATCTGGCCATATCCATCCCCAAGACCGACTTTTGGGATCACTTGGAGGTACATGCTTTATGTTTTTGAGGAAAAGTTCAGGATGTGATGAAATTTAATTGAATTATAAAATACAAGTGATACACATGTTTGTGCCCAAACATGCAAATTTTGCTATTTGTTATGCAGTAATTTTCTGTATCGTTCAATAAAGGTAGAATGGAAAACCTTGGTCCCATTGGTTTGGTTAGATATTTTAAATACAGTTTTATTTAAAAATATAATTAATACTCTGTTGTTAGGTACCGACTTCAAACAGTCAGATCATTGGCTGGAGTGAGCCTTATGTTGCGGTTATTGTGGGCGTGCCTCAAATGGGATGATATGGCAGCAAAAGCTCCACCTGGGGGAGGAACTACACGTACAGGTATTATTTCTTTAAATTTCTGGGTTTCTTAATGCGAAAGCTGTTGCTCTTACTTTGGAGTGTGACACTCGTTCCAAGCATTTCTGTAAAAGCTTGATGTCAGCTACGGCATTTGAATTTTTTTAGCCAACAGTCTGTACCAATCACTGTTTCTTCACCTTGAGTCCCCTGGTTTGATTGGAGATTCAACTTGTATTTATTTTCTTTTATTAACATATTGGGACTAATTTGTTGTAGAAACATCTGAAACTGAAATTACAACAACAGAAATAATCAAGCGAAGAGATGTTGGTCCATATGGAATCCGGTCAGAGTACTGTATAAGAAAAATTATTTGTCCCATTGGTGTACCAGAGGCTCCGAAAGGTACGTTTGTTTATGCTTCCCCCCGCCCCCTTGCCATAAGCTCCTACAGAAATTAAGGTAACTGGATGTTTATGTTAATTCACACCATCAAGGGAGCAAATATAGCTTGACATGAAATATTCATTTGCCTGTGGGAAACAAATGGTGTATTTAACAAGCTGACATGATTTATCTGAAGCTGAATGGCCTTCCTGTTTATAAAAGGAGACTGAAAAAGACGCTAAATCCCACTTTACACTTTGAATTTTGTTTTACGATTAAGCTTAATGTGTGTGTTTTGACTGTTCTCTAAAGAAACTCCAACACCTCAGAGGAAGGGACTGCGATCAAGTGCACTGAGGCCAAAAAGGCCAGAGACACCCAAGCAAACGGGCCCTGTTATAATTGAAAGTTGGGTAGCAGAGGAGGAACTGGAACTATGGGAGATCAGGGCATTTGCTGAAAGGTAAAGCTACTCAAACGAGCTTTTAAAGAACGCAGTTCTAATATTTGTGTGTTTGTGTATGCGTTAAATAAAATTCCCACTAGAGAGCGCAGACTTGGTAGCTACAATCAGTAAAAGCAGATCTGTGTTGCGTTTTTCCTGTGTCTTTTGATAATTATAGTCAAGCTTAAAGTTGTAAAGCTGGTACCAAAATTAATTTATGCAGGTCTCACAGATTTGTTGGAACTAATATTACATTAATTTTTCTATGCTTATGAAGTAGTCACTGTTGTATGCTAAAAGGCTATTAGTACAGTGCATGGAGCGGCTTTAGACTACTTTTGGCATGACTTTAAACACTATATGTTTAAATAATTCTGTAATACAAGGAAAACGAATGTATACAAGTGAAGTAAAGGTAAATTCAGCCTGAGAATACGCAAGTCATAAAATGAATATTTTCAGTGTTACATACTTAGAGTTGGAACAACATTTTTGAATCTCTTAGACTTGTTTTAAAGTAATGGTATGACATAAATTGTTTGCGGTCTCAGATGTCATTATAAATTCCAGTTTTGATTGATACTTTCCCGTAAGGTGTTGCAGTAGTTTAACATCAGAATATTTCAGGGAGGTTGCGTGCAACTTCAGTAGTTTATTTCAAAATACTTTTAAAGCGATGACCAGTTTTTCAGTGATCTTCAGTCTTGACGTTTGTTTTTATAAGGGCAATTAAACTGGATAAAATGAAATAATCCAGTTTGATGGTTGGATTTTTATGTGATAACTTACTTTCGGTTGTGTCTTTGGCAGGGTGGAGAAGGAAAAGGCACAGGCAGTTGAACAACAGGCTAAGGTTAGTGAACAGAAGAAGGCAGAGGAATTCAAGGCCCAATTGGAGGCTCAACTAAAACACCAACGATTGGCTGCCCAGCAGGTGGGGGAGCTATTGGTAGTCCCACCTGTCCGCAACCATGCACGGGTAGTCCACATGCATTAGAACATGGGGAGCAAAGTTTATCCCTGTCTTACGCCATTTTTCAAATAGTTGCCACTTCTCGTGCAAACTAGACCATCAAACAATGCTGCTCCCACTGTGTACATTTGTTATTTTGAAATGAGGTTAGAACAAAGATCTGGGTTTGATTCCTTTTTTTTTTTATTTCCCCCACCTGATTTATAACAGTTTGAAAAAGGTTTAGTTTGTTTTGTTCCCATCTTAAAAGAAGGCTGAGAAGCACCACTCTCCAGGTAAGGTCAGCAGTGTTCAGTGGTGTAATGGAAAGCTGCCTTGGGAATACAACTGCATTTGTTGTTCATGCTTCGATCAAATTGAGTCTTTTTATTTTTATCCTATCTAAAGCTGGCTGAATGAAGCCCACTGATAATTTTTTAAAATACATATGTGTATGTATAGCTGTAGGCGTGTGCATGTTTATATATAAATGTATGCAATTAAAATTGAGAAACCGAATACCATGTTGATATTTCACGTACATTATTAAGAATTGTGCTTTTTTTCCCCCACTTACTCCTTTTTCATTTCATCTTCACTGAAGAAAATACATTACTAGTGAATGAGTGTCTCTGATTCGTGGGCATTACCACAATGTAGCGCTAACCAAACACTGAAATTTAAATTTGTAAATACAGAGATAATTACAGTAACATAGGGAAGAATGTTAGGTTAGTTGGAATTTTAAAAGGGCGTACCGATAGTATCCCTTCACAAACTACTTCTTTAAATTAAATGTACCTTCTTGACAGTTACAGCACAGAAAGTTGCTGGGTAAGATAAGGGATTTTGACCTTTATTTTTTTAAGCAAGCTGCAAACTGGATTTACAGTTAAAAGAATAATTTTTAAAATTACTTTCTTAGTAGTGAAGTAGAATGACGCGGCCTATTTTTTCTGTAACTGGCAGTATCTCAGTACGGGCAGCTCTAAACTTAGGAATGATAGTAATAAACTTTGTGTTAACGGTGGTGTACTGCCTACTGACATAGATGCAGGCTGTATGCACATGGTCAAAGCCAAATATAGAGGGATGTTTTTGAAAGTTTTTTAACCTTTCAGATTAATCTGAGGCTAATTAATAAGTTTTCTTTAAAATGCGCAGTGAAATTAACATAAGCTGGGGATTTTAAAGATGTTTTAAAGGAAAATCTCTGGCTGTGTACTATCAGCCAAGTTGCAGTCCTGCAGGTCAGGGAGTCTTGTGCTATCCGCTACGCGCGCAGCCTGTTTCTTAGTCCTTTACAACTTGAGCTAAAATCCTGCCAGAATCCTTTGTTTTTCAACACTGAGAAGATGACAGCATTTCTTTTACAAAACCTGAAAATGCCAACCATCCTTTTTATTTTTTTCCCTGAATGCTGTAGAAGCGGCTGGAGCAGCAGAAGCAGATACCGGCGGCAGGCGTGGCGCCCGCGGTCACTACGGCCAGCAGCACTGCCACCACTGTCTCCACGCCACAGAAGGTGGTGGTAGGCCCTTTAGCGGGCCCGGTCCCCACTGGAACCAAAGTAGTACTTACTACAAAAGTGGGTTCTCCAGCTACCGTAACATTCCAACAGAACAAGAATTTCCATCAGACTTTTGCCACTTGGGTTAAACAAGGCCAATCTTCAACAGGTAAGTAGCCATTTGTCGTGGAAAGAGCCTGTAAATAGGATGAACTGCAGCACAGCGCCTACATCTTCTCCAGAATATATAGCATTATTACGTTTCTTGTTGTCTTTACTCTTAACTCTCTTGCTAAGTCATCAGGACATTTCTGAGATAATAGGTGTCTAATTTGTCTTTGTTCAGACTCGCTGGGTAGTCTTATTTCTGACCTGGCTCATGTGTTACTGCCAGTTGTTGTACTAGTAATCAGCGATAACGAGAGCATTCTATGCCATAACGTACTGTTTTCGAAAAAGAACCTTTACCAAAGAAAGTATGACGCATTGAAAAAATGATTGTAACAATAATCCTGTAGTTTGCTGTTTCATACTTTAAAATGGTCATTTCATTGACTAATTGTTCTGCTCTAAAACTGACTGTTCTGTGTACCTCAATAGCCACTAGCACAGCTGCCACTTCAGCCACAACCATTGCCAGCACAGGGCAGACCTTCCAGATCTCAGGCAGTCCAGTAACGATGGCAGGGAAAGTGATAACTAAGCTGCCACTCCCTGCAAACAGCAAGATTGTTGCCGTCAATGTGCCATCAACTCAAGGAGGTAGGGGAAAGGGAACTGAATTAAACATAAAAATGTATTCCAGCTTGCTGATTATTCTCCATTGACACTTTTCCCAGTGAAGTAGACTGTGACTTGAAGGGGGGAAAAAATATTTATTTATATACAAGTTTCTAGAGCTTGTTCCCCCTGTATTGCATATTTGTGTCTGTAGGGGAAAAATGCAAGATTTTTGCCTATAAGTTAGTCTACATTTCATAGCGCAAAATTAGAAGTTTTACTTTTAACGATGTGGAATGAAGCATGCTTTTTTTTTTGTTATCTAAATTATACGTCAACAAAACAAATTTCTTAAAAGGAAAAAAAAAAGCTGCTGTTCTTAGTTATTATTGCCTGCATTTGCTCTTCACTGATGAGCAAGGGTTTGGCTCCAAACTAAGACTGCCATTTTGTCCTCTTGCCTTAAGAAGAGGACTTAATACTTTGAGATTTGTGAATGTATATTGAACAGAAAAGCTCAATTCTGTCTCTGTGTTATTTACCATCTGAGGAAGGCATGAAGGCTACTAGTTTTGTATTGAAATTTCTTAGGTGACAGGAAAAGCATTACCCATTTTCTTCAGCACCACAAGCTTATAGGTGAAAGGTGTTTAAACTGCTCTCCTGCATTTTAAATTAATCAGATTATAGCTTTTAATGGTTGTATAATACTAATTTGTGGCACCCTGTCAATGCAAGGACTTATTTGCAGTTACCATCAAACTGATCTTTGTGAAGATTCACTCTTTCCTTAATCTTTTCTAAAATACCTATTTCTTAACTTAAAAGTTTATTTGGACTATCAACAGAGGATAATGCTGCTTCTTTTTACAATATGACAAAGATTCTCCCAAGAAATGTTGAAAGACTCAAAGGTGTTCTAGAAACCTGGAAACTGATTTCTAAATGCCACCCTGGAGTTGCATTTACTTCTTTTGCTGGCAATTATGTCATTAATAAATTCTCAATTTTTTCTTTAATTAGGTGTTGTTCAAGTTCAGCAAAAGGTATTGGGTATCATTCCATCAACTACAGGTGCAAGTCAAACATTTACTTCATTCCAGCCGAGGACAGCAACGGTAACCATTAGGCCAAACACCACAGGGACGTTAGGAACAACAAGCACTTCACAGGTAAGATATTTTTCTGATTATTTAGTGCAAAAAATGTGGGTGCATACCTTTTAAGTTATTGTCAGCTGTTAAAAGTTCTGTCTAGTCGCTTCTCAGTGTTTTTGGCTCAGCTCAGCGATAGTCTTTATGGATCCGTTACTCCAAGGAGGTACAGCAGTTCTCTCCAATTGGAAAAATTAATAGTTTAGAGCTTGGTAAGTCTTACTGGTGTGGGCATAGATGAAAAAATACAGGATCTGCTTGCATCTTGTCATTTGTTACTATATAAAAACAAAAAGTGCTTCAGGGCACATCCCGGCATCTTTTTTCCCAAGTTTACGTATGCGTTCCATTTTGGTGTATGTAGGTAGTGCAAGGGACACCGCTCCGCCCTGGTATGACAGTAATACGGACACCCCTTCAGCAGTCACCGCTTGGAAAGACCATCATTCGAACACCTCTAGTGGTGCAACAAGGTATTCTTCCAGCCAGTAGGTTCATTTTAATATTTAAATTTCCAGTGTGAAATCCATGGTTTGTTTCTTCATAAGTACTTTCTGTATCATACATCCCAACACAAAAATACCTCATTTTGATGCTCGACAAGTGCCTTTTCTGGCTTTTGAATATGTCAGTTGCAGGCTTTGTCAGTGGTGTTCATCACTGACACTGGGAAATCTAATACTTATTTTTAAGTCCATTCATTTGAAAACAAACAGCAAAATTTAGAATAATTGTGTATTGAGCCTTTTCTTTTTTAAAGGCAAGCTAAGTGTCTGAAGTACTCTGTAAGTATGTGAACTGAATTAAAATAAAAAACATTTAGCAGACATTTTTCAGTCAACCACACAGATAAATCATATGTAAAGAAAATTTACGTGCAAACTGCAGCGTTTGCTTCACTTGTCTGATTATACACTCACTAGTGTAAGTTGTTGTGACTCAGAGGTTTGCTGTGCTAACGGTTAAAATGTTGGAAACACATTTCTTATTCACAAATCGTTCTCTTACAGGTCAGACACAGCAAGTGGTGACTCAGATAATCAGGGGTCAGCCTGTCTCCACAGCAGTTTCTAGTACCAGCACAGCTTCTTCCAGCGCTGGACAGAAGACCGTCACAAGCCCTGCAACGCCACCCCAGCAGATACAGCCACAAACCCCATCGCAGCCCCCGCGCCCGCAGCAGGGACAAGTGAAGCTCACTATGGCCCAGCTCACGCAACTAACACAAGGACAGGTGAAATATTTTACATCCTCTGGGCATGAAAATGTGCTAATACTTAGGATAGATCTCATCAGGCCTTTGGATTTCAGCAGTGTAGTGTATCTGCTCATAAATTTACGTTTCAGCCTTTGTTTAAGATGACCAATAGCATGATTGCAGACTAAGAGAAGCTTAAATATTATATGTAAAGTCTTAAATATCTCTTCATATTGTATTCCCCAGTAATGTAACTAACATCAGGAAAGTTTAGCAGTATGGAAAAAAGTCATTGCCTTAATAGCCGTAAGGGACGTCATTATTTTGTATGGCCTATTTTGTAGACCTCTAGAACGTAATGTTTGTTCCTTGTCCTTTGATTTTGTGTGAAGATTTAGTTTTCATTCATGTTATCCAGAGTCTCAGAGGAAAAATTACAGTATCTGGAACTGGAGGACAAA
The DNA here is from genome assembly GCA_013398295.1 of Chionis minor. NCBI lineage: Eukaryota > Metazoa > Chordata > Aves > Charadriiformes > Chionidae > Chionis > Chionis minor. The sequence continues at coordinate 546,904 of VZSF01007150.1, forward strand.
AAAGTTCTTACAGCTTCTGCTCAGATCATGAAGGTCTATTGGCAGAAAAATAAGTTTAGAGTCAAGCCATAGGGTAAAAGTAGACTTCTGTGGGTTACCAAATTCAAATTATAAATAATACATGTAAATGATTGTAATGTTCAGGCTGCTTGTTGCCAGTTAAGATTTTTATATGTGGAACAAGACTCGGATAGTTCATTTCCATACCGAAAGACTGAGAAGTTTTTTGTAGGGACTTTATTCTGTTTTATGGGTTCACAAAATGTAGAGTTCTGCAAGGGACAATACCCTGCCTTCTCCATCGCTGATTTGAGTGGTCTCATGAGCTGCTTGAGTGTAAGCTTAAGCAACAGAAATTCATTACAGCTTGAACAGTCCGTCATGAAATCTCACAGTTGGGTAGGATCTGGCACATGGTTAGGATATATTTTCAGTGCAGAGAACTTTTACACAAACTGTTGGGTTTCTTGAGAAAGTAATTAGTAGTATATCTGAAATCATCCATGCTCTGTATTGCTTGTAAATTCTAGGAACAAAGATGTTCCATTGTAGCTGCTTTCTGGCTAGAGTTCTTGTCAATATTGAGATGAAAATATCTTTAACTCCAGCCCGGTAATCTGTTGATGATAAAATTGTTGAAAGAGTATTTTAGTATTTCATAATCTCAGATGCTAGTTTTGGATTTGGGGAATATGGTATGTGGCAAAAATACTGAATTCTGAAATCCAAAACCCTACTACTTCTGACTTTCAGCAAAGGCTATCTAAGAAATATATCACTAATACATCAATATTACCTTTTTTTTTTTAGGGTGGCAGTCAAGGATTAACTGTGGTAATTCAGGGACAAGGTCAAACTACCGGTCAATTACAATTAATCCCTCAGGGTGTGACTGTAATACCTGGTCCAGGACAACAGCTTATGCAAGCAGCTATGCCAAATGGTACAATTCAGAGATTTCTCTTCACCCCACTACCAGCAGCTGCTACTACAGCTAGCACAACCACAACAACAGTTTCTACTTCAACCTCAGGTAAGCGTTGCTCTGTTCAGCAGGAAAAAAGCTTCAATTTCAGTTGCATGGGAGTTTTTATGCGGTCAGAGACGGTCTCTTAGTACAGTAACTTTGTTGGAAGTGTATTAGAAGCTTAGAAATCTCTTGAATTTCTGCATAGAGCTTTACAGTAGTTCTGAAAGGCTCAAATGAGTAAGGCTCACGGACACGTCATTTGAAATGAACGGAATACTTGTTTTTGTGCTTCGCAGCTACAGGGGAACAGAAGCAAGCTCCACAGGCCCAGCCAGCGTCGGTGCTGCCGGCGGTTCAGCCACAGCCTCCGAGCCAGCAGCAAGCCCAGCCTCAAGCGCAGAACTTGAGTGCTCAGCCTGTGCCGCTGGCCCAGCCGCAGGCACCGCAGCCGGCACTGCAGCCTGAAACACAGCCCCAGCCCGAGGCTCAGACCCCGGCATCTGCCGACTCTCCGGTCACACCTGAAGCACAATCGTCTAAATCTCCAGCTCAGTCTCCAGCACAGAGCCAGGCTCGCGGGCAGTCTCCAGTGCAAGCCCAGAGCCAGCCGCAGCCTGCAATCCTTCCACAAGGCCAGTCCCAAGTCCAGCCTCAGCAACCAGCTCAGGTGCAGACTACAACCCAACAACAGATTCCGGTGCAGCCCCCTGCTCCCATACAAATTCAAGCACAGCTGCAGCAATCACAACCTCAGGTTCAGGCTTCGGTCTCAACCCTTCCAACTACTCAAAGTTTAAATCAGGTTCCTGTGCAATCCCCAACTCGTCCTCAGCTGCAACTTCAGCAGCCTCCAACAAAGGTTATTACAGTGCCTCAGCTTCAGCAACAAGTCCAAGTTCTCTCTCAGCTTCAGTCACATGTTGTGGCTCAGATACAAGCCCAACAAGGCAGTGTGCCCCAGCAGATCAAGCTTCCGTTACCTATTCAGATCCAACAAACTAGCCCAGTACAGGCTCACCAGATTCAGAATGTGGTAACAGTTCAAGCAGCTAGTGTTCAGGAGCAGCTGCAGAGAGTTCAGCAGCTCAGGGAGCAGCAACAGAAGAAAAAGCAGCAACAGATAGAAATTAAACGTGAGCACACCCTTCAGGCTTCTAATCAAAGTGACATTATCCAGAAACAGGTAAAGTTAACAGAAGGAAATGAAAACTTAATTGATGAAACAAATCTCATTTTAAATGCCTGTTCTTGTTAACGATGTTAATACATTTGATAGGCAGTTGATTTGATTCTTTCAAAGTTAGTGCACGATTGCTTTTGGCAATTTTAGTTAAATATTCTAAGTTAATCCAGCATGTCAGGTCCATTGTACCATGTTTGCGGTCTTCTGGCACCTTGATTCAACTTACCACTAGCTGCTGGGACAACAGATCATTATTCTCAGTTCAGGAAGGACAGGTTACAGATAGGAGAGCTGATGTTCAGAACACAGGTGCTTCCATTGCCTGCTGTAGGAAACTGAGGTTTCAAAGAGGTATCTGAAATGTAATACTGTTGGATGGCTGCGGGGCTTAAAAAAAAAACCCAACAACATATATATATAATAGACTCTTACCATTTTTTAAAAATAAAACAACCAGTCACTGAAGAAATACTGTCAATTTACATTTAGTCCCTAGGTTTAAACTCAGCATAAGCAAAATATCCTGCTCTGTGGGGAATGGAGGTGGTGTTAATTTTCCATTTCATTTTCAAATAATTGCTTTAAACAAGCACCTCCCCCCTGATAAAATCAGGTTTATTCTGTCACTTACTGAAATAAATAACACACTAACATTTTCTTTAACTTAGGAAATGTCCTGGTTCTCCCAGTAATATTACGAAATGCTGGCTAAAGCTTTCATATTTTATTTTGGATTCTGTATCATCCTACAGGTGGTTATGAAACAGAATGCGGTCATAGAACACTTGAAACAGAAGAAGACACTGACTCCAGCTGAGAGGGAAGAAAATCAGAGGTGAATACCCATCATAGTGTGTCTTTAGATGTGAAAGTTTTACATGTACTGGTTTGTAAAAACCTGCTTAAAGAAATGTTGCTGTTTTAAAATCGGTTAAAGTAACACTGGAAAGTGACTTTCATAGTGATGTTCTTAACTTTAAGTAATTGAATCCTGTATATTCTCAATTTTATTTTGATTATATGGTTTTTAAAGTGAAATTGTATTGCGTGTGTTCAGAGCTGGCCACAGTTTTTAAATTCAATGAAAAACCTTGAAGGACCACAGAATGGAGAATTAATGGTTCTGTTGCAGAAAAGCCTGGGATTTATTTGTCCTTTATCATCACAGTTTATAATGTGTGCAATGTGTGTTACTAAATTTTCTTTGTACATCTTAAGAAATGTAATAATTTAGCTTGCAGTTTGCAAATAGTGGAGAATTAAATGATTCTGCATTCTCAATTGTGGATAAAGAGGCAGTTCAGCACACTGTGCTTTTTCTTTATTTCCTCCCCAGAATGATTGTGTGCAACCAAGTGATGAAATATATTCTGGATAAGATAGACAAAGAAGAAAAACAGGCAGCTAAGAAACGAAAACGAGAAGAGAGCGTAGAACAGAAGCGTAGTAAACAGAATGCTACTAAGCTCTCAGCTCTGCTTTTCAAGCATAAAGAACAGCTGAAAGCTGAAATATTGAAAAAAAGAGCACTTCTAGACAAAGATCTACAAATCGAAGTGCAGGTAAGGACAGTTATTCTCAAAGACTAACTTGCTTTTAAGCTGGGGAGAGCATTTCTGTATTAATTTTTAATTTATGTTTGCTCAGTGAGCTTTTAAAGAAACATAGAGGAAGAAGTTCTCGTTGTGGGTGTGTGGATCTCTGCGAAGCCAGTGTATGTCCTTTTTATGCTTCTTGGTTTTCTTCTGGACTGAAATTACCTTGTTTCCTGAAACAGCTTCTGATAAATTACAGTCGATGGATCATAGTAGGCCAAGAGTGTCATCCCTTAATGTTATATGAATTGTAGGTTAAGCACACTAAAAAAAATGCATATTTAAATGGCTTTAATTATTTTCTATTTGTTAAGCATGGGGATTTATGTCTAGAATCGTATTAAGTGCCTCCTCTCTAAATACTTACTCATTTAATATACTTCAGGAGGAGCTAAAAAAAGACTTGACTAAAATTAAGAAAGAAAAAGAAAAAGCCCAGGCAGCTGCTGCGGTGGCAGCAGCCGCAGCTGCAGCAGCCGCCGCCGCTGCACCACCACCACCGCCGCCACCACTGCCACCACCACCACCGCAGCAACACACAGCCAGCGTCACCTCCTCCTCCTCCACCACCGTCCCGATGCCGGTATCCTCCCAAAAGAGAAAGAGAGATGAGGAGAAAGATTCGTCAGCTTCCAAGTCCAAGAAAAAGAAAATGATTTCTACTACCTCAAAGGAAACAAAGAAGGACACAAAGCTTTACTGCATCTGTAAAACGCCTTACGATGAGTCTAAGTGAGTAGTGGCTGCCGCAGCCTTTTCCTGTGTACGCTTAGCTCTAGGTGTAGTGGTCAGCTGTTAGCGCAAGGCAGTTCTAGAATGGGAGATAGCGTTACTGCAGTGATCACTAAGGTATAAAGAATAAAGTCTCTGTTTTCCACTAGCAGTTACAAAACTATTAACGTATGTGATTTATATTTTTACTTGTTTGCATGTTTCCATTGTATGACCTTTCTGTCTCACATGCACATATTCTTCTTTCTTTTTTTTCCTCCTCTCTGTTATTCTTTTCTTTTGCCGTTTTGCCTCTGCCTCGGAAGCAAGTGACAATTTGGTTTGAGCAATTTCTCGTGAACAAGTAGCCGATGTTCTGTAGAAATAGCTTTGGTGCCGTCTTCCAATAAATGACTTTTTTTTTTTTTGGTAAGTCAATAGACAGTAAAGGGGGTTCCGAGTCATCAGACTGCAGTTCACTTTGGACAATGTTTCGGGTAGAAATGTTTTCCGTGTGTCATAATTTACATCCCAGGATTGATAAAAAACAAACATGTAAGCATTTGACAAAGTGAAAACTGCAGCTCTCTGTAGTTTGATTCTGACTGTGAATGAGGGAAAATACGCTACGTGCAAGGTTTGTGAAGAAATTTAGTAGGTGGTGGAGTGGAAGATTCAGTGGATTGTAGGGGATAGTGTTACGCATTCCTGCTTAAGCTAGGAGTGACTAACACCAGTAATTAGTAATGGTTAACATCGGATAGTTGTGTAGAGATGTATGTAAAATAAATTTGACTTCAAACCAATTCCAAGTGAGTATACGTCTTCTCAATGAGTGACAATACCAAAAGGTATTGATTGGTGCCATTTGGTGGTGGTTTAAATGCTGATAACGGAAAGAAACCAGAGGTAGAATAGTGCTTTCACTACAGTAATGGTTCTTCATTCCAGATTTAGGGCCAGGACTAGAGGATCTCTTGGATCTTCTAGCCTTTCATTCTTTTTAATTTTTTTTTTTTTTTAAATGAAATTGAGGTCTTTGGGGGTTTTGCACCTTGGCTGGTCAGGAGCCCTGACCATTCCCTGGGTGTGGGGAATTGCAGTGCTCTCTGTGCTGCCGTCGCCACAGGAACAGCAGAGTTCTGGTGGTTGATTCACTGTTACTTCTAAGGGATGTCACCTGTGTCGCTTCAAGTAAGAACGTTGTGTCAGGCTTCCTGTCACCCCGTAAACTTAGGAGGGTGCCCTGCTCTTGCTTTGTTGTGATACCAAACAAAGGTCTGTGTGTTACTGCTGTTAGTAAGCAATAGAACCGTCACAAAAATAAGATGGGGTGAACAAATCCTGCGAGCAAAAGGATTTGATTGTCAGACTCTTTCTGACTCCAGTGGACATTCGAGTAAGATGATGAAAAATGTGGTTGTAGAGTGAATTTTGGTAGCCCAAATTGAGAACTGTGTTTAAATGCACAGAATGAAACTTCAAGGAAATGACATGTTAATAACTTAGTAGTATCCTTAGTGAGATGATTCAGTTCTGCTGCTTTGCTTTTTGTGAGTTCTAAATTTTACGTTCTTGCGAACGGTGACTGTATTGTTGAACTACATTATCCTTTCACTGTTTGGAAAGGGATTAGTCAAGTTCTAAAACAGTTTTCTGGTAAACTTTTTTTATTTTCATATATTTATATAGGCATCAGATACTATTCTTTGTGCCGGGGTCTCTTTTCTGCTTCAGAAAAGATAGATGTGCTGCTTCAAAAGCTAATTTGTGGTATATTATGAATACCCTATGCATTTTTTTAGGATGTGGTAAATCCTCAAAAGTTTTTCTGTGTTGTGTATTTTATTGCAAATCTCTTCCTATGTTTAGTTCTCATTTGTGATACTCCAGGGCCGTAGGGATTTGCTCATGCTGTTTTTGAGAACGGTCAGTCAGGGTATCCTTCTAAGATTCCTACATAGATTCCAACTTAGTGTCATGTGGCACCAGTTCCACACTCCAGTAGCAAGTTTAGCAGCTCCACCTAGACGTGAACGTGCTTCCAGATCACTGAGAGCGAACAGACGTGGTCCCTCTTGGCAAGAGGCCGCAGGTGGAATGGCTGTTGGTAGTTGTCAGAAGGAGCTACAGCTGTCTGTTCCGTATGGAAGGTTGGGTTCTATGGTTATTTTATTTTTATTTTAGGATTTGTCTGACTGAAAATTAAGGGAAAAGGCAGGATCTGAGTATCCAGGACGTATGCAGATGCCCAAGAAGCCAGACACGCTGGTTTTGTGAAACACGTGCTAGCTACCGTGCTGTGTGTAGTGTGTGGGGGGGTGCTTGCAGGCTGACAAACCAGGGTGGCAGTAATTCGGTAATAATTCATACAGCAGCACACGGCAGGCGGTTGGTGGCCTCCAAAAATCTAGGAAGCTCAAGGATCTGAGTCAGCTTGCTTTTGCTTAGGCAGAGAGAATGGATGTGTTAACTTCGCCCATCTGGTTGATTGTCACTAGTCATAGGTCTGTTTTGAGATATCCATACACAAAACGTCAAACATCCTTGCATAATATTTTACAGTTTTGTCGCATCATTCTGTGCAAGGTCCCATTCACATGATTCTGTACCTGGTTCCCTTCGCTTTGTGTCATACCATATCTGGTTCCGTCACACAGCTGTATCTCAGAGTAGACATTATTCTCTGCAGAATGGTCCATGTTCCAACTCGTTGCAATTTTGGGTAGTTTAATATCTGTTTTTCAATGCCCCCTACCCCCTCCCCCACAAAAGAAATTGTTAAAATTATGACACCCATGTTCTGACCCAATTTTCTTTCATATCATGTTATACCAATATGTATTCTACACATGGCTGGTATGCATGTTCTTTGTAGTATACTTGTAACTCCTAGTTGGTGTTTGCGCTTTGCTTTTGTTTTTTAAATTAACTGAGACCTACATTTTCAAATCTTAAGGAAATGTTTCAGTGGCTTTTGAGCTACGGTTTTGAAAATGTAAATCTTTTTCTTTGGCCTTGTCTTTTTGTGCCTTTTACAGTTTTTCACGCACACATTGGAGACGTACATTTTTAGCCCAGTTTTGTCAAAGCCTCGTTTACGTATTGATGTGCATTTTAATGAACTGTCAATTTACAATCGACCCAAGTGACCTTACTAACAGTATAGCTGCAGCATGAGATGTTAGTTTGTAAGGATAAAATGCTAGGAAGCAGGGAAACCGAGACAAAATTGAAGAACGTAGGCCAGCAAGAAAGTGCATCAGAGAGAAATGCAGGGAAAAGTGCCATGCCATTTGAAATGACAATTACATTGTCATTTTCATTGTGAATACTTTTAGGTTCTATATTGGCTGTGATCTTTGTACTAACTGGTATCATGGAGAATGTGTTGGCATCACAGAAAAGGAGGCTAAGAAAATGGATGTGTACATCTGTAATGATTGTAAACGGGCACAAGAGGGCAGCAGTGAGGAATTGTACTGTATCTGCAGAACACCTTATGATGAGTCACAGTGAGTTCTGATAAGAACCTCTTATTTAATGTTTAGGTAGCAAACTGCTCTGACTGTGGTTACCTGTTCCTTACAAAGAAAAAAGAAGTTATTCTGCATATGTTGTATTCATTCGTAATACAGATTGCTTTTCAGTAATTGTCTTCCTCTCCAAAATGTTTCTGTACAGTAAATGTTTAGGAAAAGTGAAGTTTTTCAGGGTGGTCAAAATGTGTTGGGGTTTTTTGTTTGTTTTTAAAAAAGTATACTTTAAATTGGGATTGCTTTTTATATATTTTTCTTTTTTTAACAAGGGATGGTTAGAAAGATTAAAAGACAAATGTAGTATTTTGTGGATTTTTTTTTTTTTTTTTTTTTTTTTTTTTTGTTGGGGTAGAAAGGGTAAA